>JAVYIG010000423.1:0-602542 GCA_035222895.1 Strongylocentrotus droebachiensis
CCCTCACCTAACATCCTCCTCACTCACTCTCACCTAACATCCTCCTCACTCACTCTCACCTAACATCCTCCTCACTCACTCTCACCTAAACATCCTCCTCACTCACTTCACCTAACATCCTCCTCACTCACTCTCACCTAACATCCTCCTCACTCACTCTCACCTAACATCCTCCTCACTCACTCTCAACTCACATCACCCTCACCTAACATCCTCCTCACTCACTCTCAACTCACATCACTCTCACCTAACATCCTCCTCACTCACTTTCACCTAACATCCTCCTCACTCACTCTCACCTAACATCCTCCTCACTCACTCTCAACTAACATCACCCTCACCTAACAACCTCCTCACTCACTCTCACCTAACATCCTCCTCACTCACTCTCATCTAACATCATCCTCACTCACTCTCACCTAACAGCCTCACTCACTCTCACCTACCATCCTCCTCACTCACTCTCACCAAACATCCTCACTCCCTCACTTTCACCTAACATCCTCCTCACTCACTCTCAACTAACATCACCCTCACCTAACATCCTCACTCACTCTCAACTAACATCACCCTCACCTAACATCTTCCTCACTCACTCTCACCTAACATCCTCCTCACTCACTCTCACCTAACATCCTCCTCACTCACTCTCACCAAACATCCTCCTCACTTCACTCTCACCTAACATCCTCCTCACTCACTCTCACCTAACATCACCCTCACCTAACATCCTCCTCACCTAACATCCTCCTCACTCACTCTCACCTAACATCATCCTCACTCACTCTCACCTAACATCCTCCTCACTCACTCTCATCTAACATCATCCTCACTCACTCTCACCTAACATCATCCTCACTCACTCTCACCTAACATCCTCCTCACTCACTCTCACCTTACATCACCCTCACCTAACATCCTCACGCACTCTCACCTTACATCCTCCTCACTCACTCTCTCCTAACATCCTCCTCACTCCCTCTCACCCAACATCCTCCTCACTCACTCTCACCTAACATCCTCCTCACTCACTCTCACCTAACATCCTCCTCACTCACTCTCACCTAACATCACCCTCACCTAACATCCTCCTCACTCACTCTCACCTAACCTTACATCCTCCTCACTCACTCCACCTAACATCACCCTCGCTCACTCTCAACTAACATCACCCTCACCTAACATCACCCGCACTCACTCTTACCTAACATCCTCCTCACTCACTCTCAACTAACATCACCCTCACCTAACATCTTCCTCACTCACTCTCACCTAACATCCTCCTCACTCACTCTCACCTACCATCCTCACTCACTCTCACCAAACATCCTCACTCCCTCTCACCTAACATCCTCTTCACCCACTCTCACCTTACATCCTCCTCACTCACTCTCAACTAACATCACCCTCACATAACATCACCCTCACCTAACATCCTCCTCACTCACTCTCACCTAACATCCTCCTCACTCACTCTCACCTAACATCCTCCTCACTCACTCTCACCTAACATCCTCCTCACTCACTTCACCTAACATCCTCCTCACTCACTCTCACCTAACATCCTCCTCACTCACTCTCATCTAACATCATCCTCACTCACTCTCAACTAACATCCTCCTCACCTAACATCCTCCTCACTCACTCTCAACTCACATCACTCTCACCTAACATCCTCCTCACTCACTCTCACCTAACATCCTCCTCACTCACTCTCACCTAACATCCTCCTCACTCACTCTCACCTAACATCCTCCTCACTCACTCTCAACTCACATCACCCTCACCTAACATCCTCCTCACTCACTCTCAACTCACATCACTCTCACCTAACATCCTCCTCACTCACTTTCACCTAACATCCTCCTCACTCACTCTCAACTAACATCACCCTCACCTAACAACCTCCTCACTCACTCTCACCTAACATCCTCCTCACTCACTCTCATCTAACATCATCCTCACTCACTCTCAACTAACATCCTCCTCACCTAACATCCTCCTCACTCACTCTCAACTCACATCACCCTCACCTAACAACCTCCTCACTCACTCTCACCTAACATCCTCCTCACTCACTCTCATCTAACATCATCCTCACTCACTCTCACCTAACAGCCTCACTCACTTTCACCTACCATCCTCCTCACTCACTCTCAACTAACATCACCCTCACCTAACATCCTCACTCACTCTCAACTAACATCACCCTCACCTAACATCTTCCTCACTCACTCTCACCTAACATCCTCCTCACTCACTTTCACCTAACATCCTCCTCACTCACTTTCACCTAACATCCTCCTCACTCACTCTCAACTAACATCACCCTCACCTAACAACCTCCTCACTCACTCTCACCTAACATCCTCCTCACTCACTCTCATCTAACATCATCCTCACTCAATCTCACCTAACAGCCTCACTCACTTTCACCTACCATCCTCCTCACTCACTCTCACCAAACATCCTCACTCCCTCACTTTCACCTAACATCCTCCTCACTCACTCTCACCTAACATCCTCCTCACTCACTCTCACCTAACATCCTCCTCACTCACTCTCACCAAACATCCTCCTCACTTCACTCTCACCTAACATCCTCCTCACTCACTCTCACCTTACATCACCCTCACCTAACATCCTCACGCACTCTCACCTTACATCCTCCTCACTCACTCTCTCCTAACATCCTCCTCACTCCCTCTCACCCAACATCCTCCTCACTCACTCTCACCTAACATCCTCCTCACTCACTCTCACCTAACATCCTCCTCACTCACTCTCACCTAACATCACCCTCACCTAACATCCTCCTCACTCACTCTCACCTAACCTTACATCCTCCTCACTCACTCCACCTAACATCACCCTCGCTCACTCTCAACTAACATCACCCTCACCTAACATCACCCGCACTCACTCTTACATCACCCGCACTCACTCTTACCTAACATCCTCCTCACTCACTCTCAACTAACATCACCCTCACCTAACATCTTCCTCACTCACTCTCACCTAACATCCTCCTCACTCACTCTCACCTACCATCCTCACTCACTCTCACCAAACATCCTCACTCCCTCTCACCTAACATCCTCTTCACCCACTCTCACCTTACATCCTCCTCACTCACTCTCAACTAACATCACCCTCACCTAACATCACCCTCACCTAACATCCTCCTCACTCACTCTCACCTAACATCCTCCTCACTCACTCTCACCTAACATCCTCCTCACTCACTCTCACCTAACATCCTCCTCACTCACTTTCACCTAACATCCTCCTCACTCACTCTCACCTAACATCCTCCTCACTCACTCTCACCTAACATCCTCCTCACTCACTCTCAACTCACATCACCCTCACCTAACATCCTCCTCACTCACTCTCAACTCACATCACTCTCACCTAACATCCTCCTCACTCACTTTCACCTAACATCCTCCTCACTCACTTTCACCTAACATCCTCCTCACTCACTCTCAACTAACATCACCCTCACCTAACAACCTCCTCACTCACTCTCACCTAACATCCTCCTCACTCACTCTCACCTAACATCCTCCTCACTCACTCTCATCTAACATCATCCTCACTCACTCTCACCTAACAGCCTCACTCACTTTCACCTACCATCCTCCTCACTCACTCTCACCAAACATCCTCACTCCCTCACTTTCACCTAACATCCTCCTCACTCACTCTCAACTAACATCACCCTCACCTAACATCCTCACTCACTCTCAACTAACATCACCCTCACCTAACATCTTCCTCACTCACTCTCACCTAACATCCTCCTCACTCACTCTCACCTAACATCCTCCTCACTCACCCTCACCTAACATCCTCCTCACTCACTCTCAACTCACATCACTCTCACCTAACATCCTCCTCACTCACTTTCACCTAACATCCTCCTCACTCACTCTCAACTAACATCACCCTCACCTAACAACCTCCTCACTCACTCTCACCTAACATCCTCCTCACTCACTCTCATCTAACATCATCCTCACTCACTCTCAACTAACATCCTCCTCACCTAACATCCTCCTCACTCACTCTCAACTCACATCACCCTCACCTAACAACCTCCTCACTCACTCTCACCTAACATCCTCCTCACTCACTCTCATCTAACATCATCCTCACTCACTCTCACCTAACAGCCTCACTCACTTTCACCTACCATCCTCCTCACTCACTCTCAACTAACATCACCCTCACCTAACATCCTCACTCACTCTCAACTAACATCACCCTCACCTAACATCTTCCTCACTCACTCTCACCTAACATCCTCCTCACTCACTTTCACCTAACATCCTCCTCACTCACTTTCACCTAACATCCTCCTCACTCACTCTCAACTAACATCACCCTCACCTAACAACCTCCTCACTCACTCTCACCTAACATCCTCCTCACTCACTCTCATCTAACATCATCCTCACTCAATCTCACCTAACAGCCTCACTCACTTTCACCTACCATCCTCCTCACTCACTCTCACCAAACATCCTCACTCCCTCACTTTCACCTAACATCCTCCTCACTCACTCTCACCTAACATCCTCCTCACTCACTCTCACCTAACATCCTCCTCACTCACTCTCACCAAACATCCTCCTCACTTCACTCTCACCTAACATCCTCCTCACTCACTCTCACCTTACATCACCCTCACCTAACATCCTCACGCACTCTCACCTTACATCCTCCTCACTCACTCTCTCCTAACATCCTCCTCACTCCCTCTCACCCAACATCCTCCTCACTCACTCTCACCTAACATCCTCCTCACTCACTCTCACCTAACATCCTCCTCACTCACTCTCACCTAACATCCTCCTCACTCACTCTCACCTAACATCCTCCTCACTCACTCTCATCTAACATCATCCTCACTCAATCTCACCTAACAGCCTCACTCACTTTCACCTACCATCCTCCTCACTCACTCTCACCAAACATCCTCACTCCCTCACTTTCACCTAACATCCTCCTCACTCACTCTCACCTAACATCCTCCTCACTCACTCTCACCTAACATCCTCCTCACTCACTCTCACCAAACATCCTCCTCACTTCACTCTCACCTAACATCCTCCTCACTCACTCTCACCTAACATCACCCTCACCTAACATCCTCCTCACTCACTCTCACCTAACATCATCCTCACTCACTCTCACCTAACATCCTCCTCACTCACTCTCACCTAACATCATCCTCACTCTCATCTAACATCATCCTCACTCACTCTCACCTAACATCCTCCTCACTCACTCTCACCTTACATCACCCTCACCTAACATCCTCACGCACTCTCACCTTACATCCTCCTCACTCACTCTCTCCTAACATCCTCCTCACTCCCTCTCACCCAACATCCTCCTCACTCACTCTCACCTAACATCCTCCTCACTCACTCTCACCTAACATCCTCCTCACTCACTCTCACCTAACATCACCCTCACCTAACATCCTCCTCACTCACTCTCACCTAACCTTACATCCTCCTCACTCACTCCACCTAACATCACCCTCGCTCACTCTCAACTAACATCACCCTCACCTAACATCACCCGCACTCACTCTTACCTAACATCCTCCTCACTCACTCTCAACTAACATCACCCTCACCTAACATCTTCCTCACTCACTCTCACCTAACATCCTCCTCACTCACTCTCACCTACCATCCTCACTCACTCTCACCAAACATCCTCACTCCCTCTCACCTAACATCCTCTTCACCCACTCTCACCTTACATCCTCCTCACTCACTCTCAACTAACATCACCCTCACCTAACATCACCCTCACCTAACATCCTCCTCACTCACTCTCACCTAACATCCTCCTCACTCACTCTCACCTAACATCCTCCTCACTCACTCTCACCTAACATCCTCCTCACTCACTTTCACCTAACATCCTCCTCACTCACTCTCACCTAACATCCTCCTCACTCACTCTCACCTAACATCCTCCTCACTCACTCTCAACTCACATCACCCTCACCTAACATCCTCCTCACTCACTCTCAACTCACATCACTCTCACCTAACATCCTCCTCACTCACTTTCACCTAACATCCTCCTCACTCACTTTCACCTAACATCCTCCTCACTCACTCTCAACTAACATCACCCTCACCTAACAACCTCCTCACTCACTCTCACCTAACATCCTCCTCACTCACTCTCATCTAACATCACTCTCACCTAACATCCTCCTCACTCACTTTCACCTAACATCCTCCTCACTCACTTTCACCTAACATCCTCCTCACTCACTCTCACCTTACATCACCCTCACCTAACATCCTCACGCACTCTCACCTTACATCCTCCTCACTCACTCTCTCCTAACATCCTCCTCACTCCCTCTCACCCAACATCCTCCTCACTCACTCTCACCTAACATCCTCCTCACTCACTCTCACCTAACATCCTCCTCACTCACTCTCACCTAACATCACCCTCACCTAACATCCTCCTCACTCACTCTCACCTAACCTTACATCCTCCTCACTCACTCCACCTAACATCACCCTCGCTCACTCTCAACTAACATCACCCTCACCTAACATCACCCGCACTCACTCTTACATCACCCGCACTCACTCTTACCTAACATCCTCCTCACTCACTCTCAACTAACATCACCCTCACCTAACATCTTCCTCACTCACTCTCACCTAACATCCTCCTCACTCACTCTCACCTACCATCCTCACTCACTCTCACCAAACATCCTCACTCCCTCTCACCTAACATCCTCTTCACCCACTCTCACCTTACATCCTCCTCACTCACTCTCAACTAACATCACCCTCACCTAACATTACCCTCACCTAACATCCTCCTCACTCACTCTCACCTAACATCCTCCTCACTCACTCTCACCTAACATCCTCCTCACTCACTCTCACCTAACATCCTCCTCACTCACTTTCACCTAACATCCTCCTCACTCACTCTCACCTAACATCCTCCTCACTCACTCTCACCTAACATCCTCCTCACTCACTCTCAACTCACATCACCCTCACCTAACATCCTCCTCACTCACTCTCAACTCACATCACTCTCACCTAACATCCTCCTCACTCACTTTCACCTAACATCCTCCTCACTCACTTTCACCTAACATCCTCCTCACTCACTCTCAACTAACATCACCCTCACCTAACAACCTCCTCACTCACTCTCACCTAACATCCTCCTCACTCACTCTCACCTAACATCCTCCTCACTCACTCTCACCAAACATCCTCCTCACTTCACTCTCACCTAACATCCTCCTAACTCACTCTCACCTAACATCACCCTCACCTAACATCCTCCTCACTCACTCTCAACTCACATCACTCTCACCTAACATCCTCCTCACTCACTTTCACCTAACATCCTCCTCACTCACTTTCACCTAACATCCTCCTCACTCACTCTCAACTAACATCACCCTCACCTAACAACCTCCTCACTCACTCTCACCTAACATCCTCCTCACTCACTCTCATCTAACATCATCCTCACTCACTCTCAACTAACATCCTCCTCACCTAACATCCTCCTCACTCACTCTCAACTCACATCACTCTCACCTAACATCCTCCTCACTCACTCTCACCTAACATCCTCCTCACTCACTCTCACCTAACATCCTCCTCACTCACTCTCACCTAACATCCTCCTCACTCACTCTCAACTCACATCCTCCTCACTCACTCTCACCTAACATCCTCCTCACTCACTCTCACCAAACATCCTCCTCACTTCACTCTCACCTAACATCCTCCTCACTCACTCTCACCTAACATCACCCTCACCTAACATCCTCCTCACCTAACATCCTCCTCACTCACTCTCACCTAACATCATCCTCACTCACTCTCACCTAACATCCTCCTCACTCACTCTCATCTAACATCATCCTCACTCACTCTCACATAACATCATCCTCACTCACTCTCACCTAACATCCTCCTCACTCACTCTCACCTTACATCACCCTCACCTAACATCCTCACGCACTCTCACCTTACATCCTCCTCACTCACTCTCTCCTAACATCCTCCTCACTCCCTCTCACCCAACATCCTCCTCACTCACTCTCACCTAACATCCTCCTCACTCACTCTCACCTAACATCCTCCTCACTCACTCTCACCTAACATCACCCTCACCTAACATCCTCCTCACTCACTCTCACCTAACCTTACATCCTCCTCACTCACTCCACCTAACATCACCCTCGCTCACTCTCAACTAACATCACCCTCACCTAACATCACCCGCACTTACTCTTACCTAACATCCTCCTCACTCACCCTCAACTAACATCACCCTCACCTAACATCTTCCTCACTCACTCTCACCTAACATCCTCCTCACTCACTCTCACCTACCATCCTCACTCACTCTCACCAAACATCCTCACTCCCTCTCACCTAACATCCTCTTCACCCACTCTCACCTTACATCCTCCTCACTCACTCTCAACTAACATCACCCTCACATAACATCACCCTCACCTAACATCCTCCTCACTCACTCTCACCTAACATCCTCCTCACTCACTCTCACCTAACATCCTCCTCACTCACTCTCACCTAACATCCTCCTCACTCACTTTCACCTAACATCCTCCTCACTCACTCTCACCTAACATCCTCCTCACTCACTCTCACCTAACATCCTCCTCACTCACTCTCAACTCACATCACTCTCACCTAACATCCTCCTCACTCACTTTCACCTAACATCCTCCTCACTCACTCTCAACTAACATCACCCTCACCTAACAACCTCCTCACTCACTCTCACCTAACATCCTCCTCACTCACTCTCATCTAACATCATCCTCACTCAATCTCACCTAACAGCCTCACTCACTTTCACCTACCATCCTCCTCACTCACTCTCACCAAACATCCTCACTCCCTCACTTTCACCTAACATCCTCCTCACTCACTCTCACCTAACATCCTCCTCACTCACTCTCACCTAACATCCTCCTCACTCACTCTCACCAAACATCCTCCTCACTTCACTCTCACCTAACATCCTCCTCACTCACTCTCACCTAACATCACCCTCACCTAACATCCTCCTCACTCACTCTCACCTAACATCCTCCTCACTCACTCTCAACTCACATCACTCTCACCTAACATCCTCCTCACTCACTCTCACCTAACATCACTCTCACCTAACATCCTCCTCACTCACTCTCAACTCACATCACTCTCACCTAACATCCTCCTCACTCACTCTCACCTAACATCCTCCTCACTCACTCTCACCTAACATCCTCCTCACTCACTCTCACCTAACATCCTCCTCACTCACTCTCAACTCACATCACCCTCACCTAACATCCTCCTCACTCACTCTCAACTCACATCACTCTCACCTAACATCCTCCTCACTCACTTTCACCTAACATCCTCCTCACTCACTCTCAACTAACATCACCCTCACTCACTCTCACCAAACATCCTCCTCACTTCACTCTCACCTAACATCCTCCTAACTCACTCTCAACTCACATCACTCTCACCTAACATCCTCCTCACTCACTTTCACCTAACATCCTCCTCACTCACTTTCACCTAACATCCTCCTCACTCACTCTCAACTAACATCACCCTCACCTAACAACCTCCTCACTCACTCTCACCTAACATCCTCCTCACTCACTCTCATCTAACATCATCCTCACTCACTCTCAACTAACATCCTCCTCACCTAACATCCTCCTCACTCACTCTCAACTCACATCACTCTCACCTAACATCCTCCTCACTCACTCTCACCTAACATCCTCCTCACTCACTCTCACCTAACATCCTCCTCACTCACTCTCACCTAACATCCTCCTCACTCACTCTCAACTCACATCACCCTCACCTAACATCCTCCTCACTCACTCTCAACTCACATCACTCTCACCTAACATCCTCCTCACTCACTTTCACCTAACATCCTCCTCACTCACTTTCACCTAACATCCTCCTCACTCACTCTCAACTAACATCACCCTCACCTAACATCTTCCTCACTCACTCTCACCTAACATCCTCCTCACTCACTCTCACCTAACATCCTCCTCACTCACTCTCACCAAACATCCTCCTCACTTCACTCTCACCTAACATCCTCCTCACTCACTCTCACCTAACATCACCCTCACCTAACATCCTCCTCACTCACTCTCACCTAACATCATCCTCACTCACTCTCACCTAACATCCTCCTCACTCACTCTCACCTAACATCATCCTCACTCTCATCTAACATCATCCTCACTCACTCTCACCTAACATCCTCCTCACTCACTCTCACCTTACATCACCCTCACCTAACATCCTCACGCACTCTCACCTTACATCCTCCTCACTCACTCTCTCCTAACATCCTCCTCACTCCCTCTCACCCAACATCCTCCTCACTCACTCTCACCTAACATCCTCCTCACTCACTCTCACCTAACATCCTCCTCACTCACTCTCACCTAACATCACCCTCACCTAACATCCTCCTCACTCACTCTCACCTAACCTTACATCCTCCTCACTCACTCCACCTAACATCACCCGCACTCACTCTTACCTAACATCCTCCTCACTCACTCTCAACTAACATCACCCTCACCTAACATCTTCCTCACTCACCCTCACCTAACATCCTCCTCACTCACTCTCACCTAACATCCTCCTCACTCACTCTCACCTAACATCATCCTCACTCACCCTCACCTAACAACCTCCTCACTCACTCTCACCTAACATCCTCTTCACCCACTCTCACCTTACATCCTCCTCACTCACTCTCAACTAACATCACCCTCACCTAACATCACCCTCACCTAATATCCTCCTCACTCACTCTCACCTAACATCACCCTTACCTAACATCTTCCTCACTCACTCTCACCTAACATCCTCCTCACTCACTCTCACCTACCATCCTCACTCACTCTCACCAAACATCCTCACTCCCTCTCACCTAACATCCTCTTCACCCACTCCACCTAACATCACCCTCGCTCACTCTCAACTAACATCACCCTCACCTAACATCACCCGCACTCACTCTTACCTAACATCCTCCTCACTCACTCTCAACTAACATCACCCTTACCTAACATCTTCCTCACTCACTCTCACCTAACATCCTCCTCACTCACTCTCACCTACCATCCTCACTCACTCTCACCAAACATCCTCACTCCCTCTCACCTAACATCCTCTTCACCCACTCTCACCTTACATCCTCCTCACTCACTCTCAACTAACATCACCCTCACCTAACATCACCCTCACCTAACATCCTCCTCACTCACTCTCACCTAACATCCTCCTCACTCACTCTCACCTAACATCCTCCTCACTCACTCTCACCTAACATCCTCCTCACTCACTTTCACCTAACATCCTCCTCACTCACTCTCACCTAACATCCTCCTCACTCACTCTCACCTAACATCCTCCTCACTCACTCTCAACTCACTCTCAACTCACATCACCCTCACCTAACATCCTCCTCACTCACTCTCAACTCACATCACTCTCACCTAACATCCTCCTCACTCACTCTCACCTAACATCCTCCTCACTCACTTTCACCTAACATCATCCTCACTCACTCTCACCTAACATCCTCCTCACCCACTCCACCTAACATCACCCTCGCTCACTCTCAACTAACATCACCCTCACCTAACATCACCCGCACTCACTCTTACCTAACATCCTCCTCACTCACTCTCAACTAACATCACCCTTACCTAACATCTTCCTCACTCACTCTCACCTAACATCCTCCTCACTCACTCTCACCTACCATCCTCACTCACTCTCACCAAACATCCTCACTCCCTCTCACCTAACATCCTCTTCACCCACTCTCACCTAACATCCTCCTCACTCACTCTCAACTAACATCACCCTCACCTAACAACCTCCTCACTCACTCTCACCTAACCTCACTCTCACCTAACATCCTCTTCACCCACTCTCACCTAACATCCTCCTCACTCACTCTCAACTAACATCACCCTCACCTAACATCTTCCTCACTCACTCTCACCTAACATCCTCCTCACTCACTCTCACCTAACATCCTCCTCACTCACTCTCACCAAACATCCTCCTCACTTCACTCTCACCTAACATCCTCCTCACTCACTCTCACCTCACATCACCCTCACCTAACATCCTCCTCATTCACTCTCACCTAACATCATCCTCACTCACTCTCACCTAACATCCTCCTCACTCACTCTCACCTAACATCCTCACTCACTCTCATCTAACATCATCCTCACTCACTCTCACCTAACATCCTCCTCACTCACTCTCAACTAACATCACCCTCACTCACTCTCACCTAACATCCTCCTCACTCACTCTCACCTAACATCATCCTCACTCTCATCTAACATCATCCTCACTCACTCTCATCTAACCATTCATCTACCATAGAGCCACCATTCATCTACCATAGAGCCACCACTCATCTACCATAGAGCCGCCATTCATCTACCATAGAGCCGCCATTCATCTACCATAGAGCCACCATTCATCTACCATAGGGCCATCATTCATCTACCATTCATCCACCACTCATCTACCATAGAGACGCCATTCAACTACCATAGAGCCACCATTCATCCACCACTCATCTACTATTCATCTACCATAGAGCCACCATTCATCTACCATAGAGCCACCATTCATCTACCATACAGCCACCATAGGGCTACCATTCATCCACCACTCATCTACCAAGAGCCACATTCATCTACAGTAGAGCCACCACTCATCCACCACTCATCTACTATTCATCTACCATAGAGCCACCATTCATCTACCATAGAGCCACCATTCATCTACAATAGAGCCACCATTCATTTACCATAGGGCTACCATTCATCTACCATAGAGCCACCATTCATCTACCATAGAGCCACCATTCATCTACCATAGGGCCATCATTCATCTACCATTCATCCACCACTCATCTACCATAGAGACGCCATTCAACTACCATAGAGCCACCATTCATCCACCACTCATCTACTATTCATCTACCATAGAGCCACCATTCATCTACCATAGAGCCACCATTCATTTACCATAGAGCCACCATTCATTTACCATAGAACCATCACTCATCTACCATAGGGCTACCATTCATCTACCATACAGCCACCATAGGGCTACCATTCATCCACCACTCATCTACCAAGAGCCACATTCATCTACAGTAGAGCCACCACTCATCCACCACTCATCTACTATTCATCTACCATAGAGCCACCATTCATCTTCCATCCATCCACCACTCATCCACCACTCATCTACTATTCATCTACCATAGAGCCACCATTCATCTACCATAGAGCCACCATTCATCTACAATAGAGCCACCATTCATTTACCATAGGGCTACCATTCATCTACCATAGAGCCACCATTCATCTACCATAGAGCAACCATTCATCTACCATAGAGACGCCATTCATCTACCATTCATCTACCATGGAGCCACCACTCATCTACCATAGGGCCATCATTCATCTACCATTCATCCACCACTCATCTACCATAGAGACGTCATTCATCTACCATAGAGCCACCATTCATCTACCATAGAGCCACCATTCATCTACCATAGAGCCACCATTCATCTACCATAGAGCCGCCATTCATCTACCAAAGAGCCGCCATTCATCTTCCATCCATCCACCACTCATCCACCACTCGTCCACCACTCATCCACCACTCATCCACCACTCATCTACTATTCATCTACCATACAGCTACCATTCATCTACCATAGAGCCACCATTCATCTACCATAGAGCCATTATTCATCTCCAATAAAGCCACCATTCATCTACCATAGAGCCGCCATTCATCTACCATTGAGTCACCATTCATCTACCATAAAGCCGCCTTTCATCTACCATAGAGCCACCATTCATCTACCATAGAACCATCACTCATCTCCCATAGGGCTACCATTCCTCTCCCATACAGCCACCATAGGGCTACCATTCATCCACCACTCATCTACCATAGAGCCACCATTCATCTGCCATAGATCCACCATTCATCTACCATAGGGCTACCATTCATCCACCACTCATCCACCACTCATCTACCATAGAGCCACCATTCATCTACCATAGAGCCACCATTCATCTACCATAGAGCCACCATTCATCTACCATAGAGCCACCATTCATCTACCATAGGGCTACCATTCATCCACCATTCATCTACCATTCATCTACCATAGAGCCACCATAGGGCTACCATTCATCCACCATTCATCTACCATTCATCTACCATAGAGCCACCATAGGGCTACCATTCATCCACCATTCATCTACCATTCATCTACCATAGAGCCACCATTCATCTACCATAGAACCGCCATTTATCTACCATGAAGCCACCTTTCATCTACCATAGAACCGCCATTCATCTACCAAAGAGCCACCATTCATCACCATAGGGCCATCATTCATCTACCATTCATCCACCATTCATCCACCACTCATCTACCATAGAGACGCCATTCATCTACCATAGAGCCGCCATTCATCTACCATAGTGCCGCCATTCATCTACCATAGGGCTACCATTCATCCACCATTCATCTACCATTCATCTACCATTCATCTACCATAGAGCCACCATAGGGCTACCATTCATCCACCATTCATCTACCATTCATCTACCATAGAGCCACCATAGGGCTACCATTCATCCACCATTCATCTACCATTCATCTACCATAGAGCCACCATTCATCTACCATAGAACCGCCATTCATCTACCAAAGAGCCACCATTCATCTACCATAGAACCATCACTTATCTACCATTCATCCACCACTCATCTACCATTCATCTACCAAGAGCCACATTCATCTACAGTAGAGCCACCATTCATCTACCATAGAGCCACCATCCATCTACCATAGAACCATCACTCATCTCCCATAGGGCTACCATTCCTCTCCCATACAGCCACCATAGAGCCACCATTCATCTACCATAGATCCACCATTCATCTACCAAAGAGCCACTATTCATCTGCCATAGAGCCGCCATTCATCTACCATAGAGCCGCCGTTCATCTACCATAGGGCCATCATTCATCAACCATTCATCCACCACTCATCTACCATAGAGACGCCATTCATCTACCATTCATCTACCATGGAGCCACCATTCATCTACCATAGAGCCACCATTCATCTACCATAGGGCCATCATTCATCTACCATTCATCCACCACTCATCTACCATAGAGACGCCATTCAACTACCATAGAGCCACCACTCATCCACCACTCATCTACTATTCATCTACCATAGAGCCACCATTCATCTACCATAGAGCCACCATTCATCTCCAATAAAGCCACCATTCATCTACCATAGAGCCGCCAGTCATCTACCATAGACCCACCATTCATCTACAATAGAGCCACCATTCATTTACCATAGAGCCACCATTCATTTACCATAGAACCATCACTCATCTACCATAGGGCTACCATTCATCTACCATACAGCCACCATAGGGCTACCATTCATCCACCACTCATCTACCAAGAGCCACATTCATCTACAGTAGAGCCACCACTCATCCACCACTCATCTACTATTCATCTACCATAGAGCCACCATTCATCTTCCATCCATCCACCACTCATCCACCACTCATCTACTATTCATCTACCATAGAGCCACCATTCATCTACAATAGAGCCACCATTCATTTACCATAGGGCTACCATTCATCTACCATAGAGCCACCATTCATCTACCATAGAGCAACCATTCATCTACCATAGGGCTACCATTCATCCACCATTCATCTACCATTCATCTACCATAGAGCCACCATAGGGCTACCATTCATCCACCATAGAGCCACCATAGAGCCACCATTCATCTACCATTCATCTACCAAGAGCCACATTCATCTACAGTAGAGCCACCACTCATCCACCACTCATCTACTATTCATCTACCATAGGGCTACCATTCATCTACCACTCATCTACCATTCATCTACCATAGAGCCACCATTCATCTACCATAGAGCCACCATTCATCTACCATAGAGCCGCCATTCATCTACCATAGAGCCACCATTCATCTACCATAGAACCATCACTCATCTCCCATAGGGCTACCATTCCTCTCCCATACAGCCACCATAGGGCTACCATTCATCCACCACTCATCTACCATAGAGCCACCATTCATCTACCATAGAGCCACCATAGAGCCACCATTCATCTACCATAGATCCACCATTCATCTACCATAGGGCTACCATTCATCCACCACTCATCCACCACTCATCTACCATAGAGCCACCATTCATCTACCATAGAGCCACCATTCATCTACCATAGAGCCACCATTCATCTACCATAGAGCCACCATTCATCTACCATAGGGCTACCATTCATCCACCATTCATCTACCATTCATCTACCATAGAGCCACCATAGGGCTACCATTCATCCACCATTCATCTACCATTCATCTACCATAGAGCCACCATAGGGCTACCATTCATCCACCATTCATCTACCATTCATCTACCATAGAGCCACCATTCATCTACCATAGAACCGCCATTCATCTACCATGAAGCCACCTTTCATCTACCATAGAACCGCCATTCATCTACCAAAGAGCCACCATTCATCACCATAGGGCCATCATTCATCTACCATTCATCCACCATTCATCCACCACTCATCTACCATAGAGACGCCATTCATCTACCATAGAGCCGCCATTCATCTACCATAGTGCCGCCATTCATCTACCATAGGGCTACCATTCATCCACCATTCATCTACCATTCATCTACCATTCATCTACCATAGAGCCACCATAGGGCTACCATTCATCCACCATTCATCTACCATTCATCTACCATAGAGCCACCATAGGGCTACCATTCATCCACCATTCATCTACCATTCATCTACCATAGAGCCACCATTCATCTACCATAGAACCGCCATTCATCTACCAAAGAGCCACCATTCATCTACCATAGAACCATCACTTATCTACCATTCATCCACCACTCATCTACCATTCATCTACCAAGAGCCACATTCATCTACAGTAGAGCCACCATTCATCTACCATAGAGCCACCATCCATCTACCATAGAACCATCACTCATCTCCCATAGGGCTACCATTCCTCTCCCATACAGCCACCATAGAGCCACCATTCATCTACCATAGATCCACCATTCATCTACCAAAGAGCCACTATTCATCTGCCATAGAGCCGCCATTCATCTACCATAGAGCCGCCGTTCATCTACCATAGGGCCATCATTCATCAACCATTCATCCACCACTCATCTACCATAGAGACGCCATTCATCTACCATTCATCTACCATGGAGCCACCATTCATCTACCATAGAGCCACCATTCATCTACCATAGGGCCATCATTCATCTACCATTCATCCACCACTCATCTACCATAGAGACGCCATTCAACTACCATAGAGCCACCACTCATCCACCACTCATCTACTATTCATCTACCATAGAGCCACCATTCATCTACCATAGAGCCACCATTCATCTCCAATAAAGCCACCATTCATCTACCATAGAGCCGCCAGTCATCTACCATAGACCCACCATTCATCTACAATAGAGCCACCATTCATTTACCATAGAGCCACCATTCATTTACCATAGAACCATCACTCATCTACCATAGGGCTACCATTCATCTACCATACAGCCACCATAGGGCTACCATTCATCCACCACTCATCTACCAAGAGCCACATTCATCTACAGTAGAGCCACCACTCATCCACCACTCATCTACTATTCATCTACCATAGAGCCACCATTCATCTTCCATCCATCCACCACTCATCCACCACTCATCTACTATTCATCTACCATAGAGCCACCATTCATCTACAATAGAGCCACCATTCATTTACCATAGGGCTACCATTCATCTACCATAGAGCCACCATTCATCTACCATAGAGCAACCATTCATCTACCATAGGGCTACCATTCATCCACCATAGAGCCACCATAGAGCCACCATTCATCTACCATTCATCTACCAAGAGCCACATTCATCTACAGTAGAGCCACCACTCATCCACCACTCATCTACTATTCATCTACCATAGGGCTACCATTCATCTACCACTCATCTACCATTCATCTACCATAGAGCCACCATTCATCTACCATAGAGCCACCATTCATCTACCATAGAGCCGCCATTCATCTACCATAGAGCCACCATTCATCTACCATAGAACCATCACTCATCTCCCATAGGGCTACCATTCCTCTCCCATACAGCCACCATAGGGCTACCATTCATCCACCACTCATCTACCATAGAGCCACCATTCATCTACCTGTTCGCGACATCCGTTTATCTGTTTCATCTTTATTGATTGCGCAATGTTGAAAACGATCAAATCGCGTATATACTGTCATATTTTGCAATAAGAGAGCCTTTTGAAGCATGTATTACATTTGCAAATATCTTTTGTTCGTTTTGAATGACATGTGCAAATATCTTTCTTGAAAAGAATGCTATGGTCTCCTAAGTGGTTTCATTATGTTCTGCTCAAGCTCTTCTACCTGTTGGCGACATCGGTTTATCTCTTTCATCTTTATTGATTGCGCAATGTTGAAAACGATCAAATCGCGTATATATAGTCATATTGCGCAATGAAAGAGTCATTTGAAGCATTTTTTTAGTTTTTCATCACATTTGCGAATATCTTTCTTAAAAAGCATGCTATGGTCTTCTAAGTGGTTTCATTATGTTCTGCTCAAGCTCTTCTACCTGTTGGCGACATCGGTTTATCTCTTTCATCTTTATTGATTGCGCAATGTTGAAAACGATCAAATCGCGTATATATAGTCATATTGCGCAATGAAAGAGTCATTTGAAGCATTTTTTTAGTTTTTCATCACATTTGCAAATATCTTTTTTTTTTAAACATGCTATTCTACCTGTTCGCGACATCGGTTTATCTCTTTCATCTTTATTGATTGTGCAATGTTGAAAACGATTAAATCGCGTATATACTGTCATATTGCGCAATGAGAGAGCAATTTGAAGCATGTTTTACATTTGCAAATATCTTTTGTTCGTTTTGAATGACATGTGCAAATATCTTTCTTAAAAAGCATGCTATGGTATTCTAAGTGGTATCATTATGTTCTGCTCAAGCTCTTCTACCTGTTGGCGACATCGGTTTATCTCTTTCATCTTTATTGATTGCGCAATGTTGAAAACGATCAAATCCTGTATATATTGCCATATTGCGCAATGAAAGAGTCATTTGAAGCATATTTTTAGTTTTTCATCACATTTGCAAATATCTTTTTTTTTTAAAAACATGCTATGGTCTTCTAAGTGATTTCATTATGTCCTGCTCAAGCTCTTCTACCTGTTCGCGACATCGGTTTATCTCTTTCATCTTTATTGAATGCGCAATGTTGAAAACGATTAAATCGCGTATATATTGTTATATTGCGCAATGAAAGAGTCATTTGAAGCATTTTGTTCGTTTTGAATGACATGTGCAAATATCTTTCTTAAAAAGCATGCTATGGTATTCTAAGTGGTATCATTATGTTCTGCTCAAACTCTTCTACCTGTTGGCGACATCGGTTTATCTCTTTCATCTTTATTGATTGCGCAATGTTGAAAACGATCAAATCCTGTATATATTGCCATATTGCGCAATGAAAGAGTCATTTGAAGCATATTTTTAGTTTTTCATCACATTTGCAAATATCTTTTTTTTTTAAAAACATGCTATGGTCTTCTAAGTGATTTCATTATGTCCTGCTCAAGCTCTTCTACTTGTTCGCGAAATCGGTTTATCTCTTTCATCTTTATTGAATGCGCAATGTTGAAAACGATTAAATCGCGTATATATTATATTGCGCAATGAAAGAGTCATTTGAAGCATTTTTTTAGTTTTTCATCACATTTGCAAATATCTTTCTTAAAAAGCATGATATGGTCTTCTAAGTGGTTTCATTATGTTCTGCTCAAGCTCTTCTACCTGTTCGCGACATCGGTTTATCTCTTTCATCTTTATTGATTGCGCAATGTTGAAAACGATTAAATCGCGTATATACTGTCATGTATTACATTTGCAAATATCTTTTGTTCGTTTTGAATGACATGTGCAAATATCTTTCTTGAAAAGAATGCAATGGTCTCCTAAGTGGTTTCATTATGTTCTGCTCAAGCTCTTCTACCTGTTGGCGACATCGGTTTATCTCTTTCATCTTTATTGATTGCGCAATGTTGAAAACGATTAAATCGCGTATATACTGTCATATTGCGCAATGAAAGAATCATTTGAAGCATTTTTAAAGTTTTTTATCACATTTGCGAATATCTTTCTTAAAAAGAATGCTATGGTCTCCTAAGTGGTTTCATTATGTTCTGCTCAAGCTCTTCTACCTGTTCGCGACATCCGTTTATCTGTTTCATCTTTATTGATTGCGCAATGTTGAAAACGATCAAATCGCGTATATACTGTCATATTTTGCAATAAGAGAGCCTTTTGAAGCATGTATTACATTTGCAAATATCTTTTGTTCGTTTTGAATGACATGTGCAAATATCTTTCTTGAAAAGAATGCTATGGTCTACTAAGTGGTTTCATTATGTTCTGCTCAAGCTCTTCTACCTGTTGGCGACATCGGTTTATCTCTTTCATCTTTATTGATTGCGCAATGTTGAAAACGATCAAATCGCGTATATATAGTCATATTGCGCAATGAAAGAGTCATTTGAAGCATTTTTTTAGTTTTTCATCACATTTGCGAATATCTTTCTTAAAAAGCATGCTATGGTCTTCTAAGTGGTTTCATTATGTTCTGCTCAAGCTCTTCTACCTGTTCGCGACATCGGTTTATCTCTTTCATCTTTATTGATTGCGCAATGTTGAAAACGATTAAATCGCGTATATACTGCCATATTGCGCAATGAAAGAATCATTTGTAGCATTTTTAAAGTTTTTTATCACATTTGCGAATATCTTTCTTAAAAAGAATGCTATGGTCTCCTAAGTGGTTTCATTATGTTCTGCTCAAGCTCTTCTATCTGTTCGCGACATCCGTTTATCTGTTTCATCTTTATTGATTGCGCAATGTTGAAAACGATCAAATCGCGTATATATAGTCATATTGCGCAATGAAAGAGTCATTTGAAGCATTTTTTTAGTTTTTCATCACATTTGCAAATATCTTTCTTAAAAAGCATGCTATGGTCTTCTAAGTGGTTTCATTATGTTCTGCTCAAGCTCTTCTACCTGTTGGCGACATCGGTTTATCTCTTTCATCTTTATTGATTGCGCAATGTTGAAAACGATCAAATCGCGTATATATAGTCATATTGCGCAATGAAAGAGTCATTTGAAGCATTTTTTTAGTTTTTCATCACATTTGCAAATATCTTTCTTAAAAAGCATGCTATGGTCTTCTAAGTGGTTTCATTATGTTCTGCTCAAGCTCTTCTACCTGTTCGCGACATCGGTTTATCTCTTTCATCTTTATTGATTGCGCAATGTTGAAAACGATTAAATCGCGTATATACTGCCATATTGCGCAATGAAAGAGTCATTTGAAGCATTTTTTTAGTTTTTCATCACATTTGCAAATATCTTTTTTTTTTTAAACATGCTATTCTACCTGTTCGCGACATCGGTTTATCTCTTTCATCTTTATTGATTGTGCAATGTTGAAAACGATTAAATCGCGTATATACTGTCATATTGCGCAATGAGAGAGCAATTTGAAGCATGTTTTACATTTGCAAATATCTTTTGTTCGTTTTGAATGACATGTGCAAATATCTTTCTTAAAAAGCATGCTATGGTATTCTAAGTGGTATCATTATGTTCTGCTCAAGCTCTTCTACCTGTTCGCGACATCGGTTTATCTCTTTCATCTTTATTGAATGCGCAATGTTGAAAACGATCAAATCGCGTATATACTGTCATATTTTGCAATAAGAGAGCATTTTGAAGCATGTATTACATTTGCAAATATCTTTTGTTCGTTTTGAATGACATGTGCAAATATCTTTCTTGAAAAGAATGCTATGGTCTCCTAAGTGGTTTCATTATGTTCTGCTCAAGCTCTTCTACCTGTTGGCGACATCGGTTTATCTCTTTCATCTTTATTGATGGCGCAATGTTGAAAACGATCAAATCGCGTATATATAGTCATATTGCGCAATGAAAGAGTCATTTGAAGCATTTTTTTAGTTTTTCATCACATTTGCAAATATCTTTCTTAAAAAGCATGCTATGGTCTTCTAAGTGGTTTCATTATGTTCTGCTCAAGCTCTTCTACCTGTTCGCGACATCGGTTTATCTCTTTCATCTTTATTGATTGCGCAATAATGAAAACGATTAAATTGTGTATATACTGCCATATTGCGCAATGAAAGAGTCATTTAAAGCATTTTTTTTAGTTTTTCATCACATTTGCAAATATCTTTTTTTTTTAAACATGCTATGGTCTTCTAAGTGATTTCATTATGTTCTGCTCAAGCTCTTCTACCTGTTGGCGACATCGGTTTATCTCTTTCATCTTTATTGATTGCGCAATGTTGAAAACGATTAAATCGCGTATATACTGTCATATTGCGCAATGAAAGAATCATCTGAAGCATTTTTTTAGTTTTTCATCACATATGCGAATATCTTTCTTAAAAAGAATGCTATGGTCTCCTAAGTGGTTTCATTATGTTCGGCTCAAGCTCTTCTACCTGTTCGCGACATCGGTTCATCTCTTTCATCTTTATTGATTGCGCAATGTTGAAAACGATTAAATCGCGTATATACTGCCATATTGCGCAATGAAAGAATCATTTGTAGCATTTTTAAAGTTTTTTATCACATTTGCGAATATCTTTCTTAAAAAGAATGCTATGGTCTCCTAAGTGGTTTCATTATGTTCTGCTCAAGCTCTTCTATCTGTTCGCGACATCCGTTTATCTGTTTCATCTTTATTGATTGCGCAATGTTGAAAACGATCAAATCGCGTATATATAGTCATATTGCGCAATGAAAGAGTCATTTGAAGCATTTTTTTAGTTTTTCATCACATTTGCAAATATCTTTCTTAAAAAGCATGCTATGGTCTTCTAAGTGGTTTCATTATGTTCTGCTCAAGCTCTTCTACCTGTTGGCGACATCGGTTTATCTCTTTCATCTTTATTGATTGCGCAATGTTGAAAACGATCAAATCGCGTATATATAGTCATATTGCGCAATGAAAGAGTCATTTGAAGCATTTTTTTAGTTTTTCATCACATTTGCAAATATCTTTCTTAAAAAGCATGCTATGGTCTTCTAAGTGGTTTCATTATGTTCTGCTCAAGCTCTTCTACCTGTTCGCGACATCGGTTTATCTCTTTCATCTTTATTGATTGCGCAATGTTGAAAACGATTAAATCGCGTATATACTGCCATATTGCGCAATGAAAGAGTCATTTGAAGCATTTTTTTAGTTTTTCATCACATTTGCAAATATCTTTTTTTTTTTAAACATGCTATTCTACCTGTTCGCGACATCGGTTTATCTCTTTCATCTTTATTGATTGTGCAATGTTGAAAACGATTAAATCGCGTATATACTGTCATATTGCGCAATGAGAGAGCAATTTGAAGCATGTTTTACATTTGCAAATATCTTTTGTTCGTTTTGAATGACATGTGCAAATATCTTTCTTGAAAAGAATGCTATGGTCTCCTAAGTGGTTTCATTATGTTCTGCTCAAGCTCTTCTACCTGTTGGCGACATCGGTTTATCTCTTTCATCTTTATTGATGGCGCAATGTTGAAAACGATCAAATCGCGTATATATAGTCATATTGCGCAATGAAAGAGTCATTTGAAGCATTTTTTTAGTTTTTCATCACATTTGCAAATATCTTTCTTAAAAAGCATGCTATGGTCTTCTAAGTGGTTTCATTATGTTCTGCTCAAGCTCTTCTACCTGTTCGCGACATCGGTTTATCTCTTTCATCTTTATTGATTGCGCAATAATGAAAACGATTAAATTGTGTATATACTGCCATATTGCGCAATGAAAGAGTCATTTGAAGCATTTTTTTTAGTTTTTCATCACATTTGCAAATATCTTTTTTTTTTAAACATGCTATGGTCTTCTAAGTGATTTCATTATGTTCTGCTCAAGCTCTTCTACCTGTTGGCGACATCGGTTTATCTCTTTCATCTTTATTGATTGCGCAATGTTGAAAACGATTAAATCGCGTATATACTGTCATATTGCGCAATGAAAGAATCATCTGAAGCATTTTTTTAGTTTTTCATCACATATGCGAATATCTTTCTTAAAAAGAATGCTATGGTCTCCTAAGTGGTTTCATTATGTTCGGCTCAAGCTCTTCTACCTGTTCGCGACATCGGTTCATCTCTTTCATCTTTATTGATTGCGCAATGTTGAAAACGATTAAATCGCGTATATACTGCCATATTGCGCAATGAAAGAATCATTTGTAGCATTTTTAAAGTTTTTTATCACATTTGCGAATATCTTTCTTAAAAAGAATGCTATGGTCTCCTAAGTGGTTTCATTATGTTCTGCTCAAGCTCTTCTATCTGTTCGCGACATCCGTTTATCTGTTTCATCTTTATTGATTGCGCAATGTTGAAAACGATCAAATCGCGTATATATAGTCATATTGCGCAATGAAAGAGTCATTTGAAGCATTTTTTTAGTTTTTCATCACATTTGCAAATATCTTTCTTAAAAAGCATGCTATGGTCTTCTAAGTGGTTTCATTATGTTCTGCTCAAGCTCTTCTACCTGTTGGCGACATCGGTTTATCTCTTTCATCTTTATTGATTGCGCAATGTTGAAAACGATCAAATCGCGTATATATAGTCATATTGCGCAATGAAAGAGTCATTTGAAGCATTTTTTTAGTTTTTCATCACATTTGCAAATATCTTTCTTAAAAAGCATGCTATGGTCTTCTAAGTGGTTTCATTATGTTCTGCTCAAGCTCTTCTACCTGTTCGCGACATCGGTTTATCTCTTTCATCTTTATTGATTGCGCAATGTTGAAAACGATTAAATCGCGTATATACTGCCATATTGCGCAATGAAAGAGTCATTTGAAGCATTTTTTTAGTTTTTCATCACATTTGCAAATATCTTTTTTTTTTTAAACATGCTATTCTACCTGTTCGCGACATCGGTTTATCTCTTTCATCTTTATTGATTGTGCAATGTTGAAAACGATTAAATCGCGTATATACTGTCATATTGCGCAATGAGAGAGCAATTTGAAGCATGTTTTACATTTGCAAATATCTTTTGTTCGTTTTGAATGACATGTGCAAATATCTTTCTTGAAAAGAATGCTATGGTCTCCTAAGTGGTTTCATTATGTTCTGCTCAAGCTCTTCTACCTGTTGGCGACATCGGTTTATCTCTTTCATCTTTATTGATGGCGCAATGTTGAAAACGATCAAATCGCGTATATATAGTCATATTGCGCAATGAAAGAGTCATTTGAAGCATTTTTTTAGTTTTTCATCACATTTGCAAATATCTTTCTTAAAAAGCATGCTATGGTCTTCTAAGTGGTTTCATTATGTTCTGCTCAAGCTCTTCTACCTGTTCGCGACATCGGTTTATCTCTTTCATCTTTATTGATTGCGCAATAATGAAAACGATTAAATTGTGTATATACTGCCATATTGCGCAATGAAAGAGTCATTTGAAGCATTTTTTTTAGTTTTTCATCACATTTGCAAATATCTTTTTTTTTTAAACATGCTATGGTCTTCTAAGTGATTTCATTATGTTCTGCTCAAGCTCTTCTACCTGTTGGCGACATCGGTTTATCTCTTTCATCTTTATTGATTGCGCAATGTTGAAAACGATTAAATCGCGTATATACTGTCATATTGCGCAATGAAAGAATCATCTGAAGCATTTTTTTAGTTTTTCATCACATATGCGAATATCTTTCTTAAAAAGAATGCTATGGTCTCCTAAGTGGTTTCATTATGTTCGGCTCAAGCTCTTCTACCTGTTCGCGACATCGGTTTATCTCTTTCATCTTTATTGATTGCGCAATGTTGAAAACGATTAAATCGCGTATATACTGCCATATTGCGCAATGAAAGAATCATTTGTAGCATTTTTAAAGTTTTTTATCACATTTGCGAATATCTTTCTTAAAAAGAATGCTATGGTCTCCTAAGTGGTTTCATTATGTTCTGCTCAAGCTCTTCTATCTGTTCGCGACATCCGTTTATCTGTTTCATCTTTATTGATTGCGCAATGTTGAAAACGATCAAATCGCGTATATATAGTCATATTGCGCAATGAAAGAGTCATTTGAAGCATTTTTTTAGTTTTTCATCACATTTGCAAATATCTTTCTTAAAAAGCATGCTATGGTCTTCTAAGTGGTTTCATTATGTTCTGCTCAAGCTCTTCTACCTGTTGGCGACATCGGTTTATCTCTTTCATCTTTATTGATTGCGCAATGTTGAAAACGATCAAATCGCGTATATATAGTCATATTGCGCAATGAAAGAGTCATTTGAAGCATTTTTTTAGTTTTTCATCACATTTGCAAATATCTTTCTTAAAAAGCATGCTATGGTCTTCTAAGTGGTTTCATTATGTTCTGCTCAAGCTCTTCTACCTGTTCGCGACATCGGTTTATCTCTTTCATCTTTATTGATTGCGCAATGTTGAAAACGATTAAATCGCGTATATACTGCCATATTGCGCAATGAAAGAGTCATTTGAAGCATTTTTTTAGTTTTTCATCACATTTGCAAATATCTTTTTTTTTTTAAACATGCTATTCTACCTGTTCGCGACATCGGTTTATCTCTTTCATCTTTATTGATTGTGCAATGTTGAAAACGATTAAATCGCGTATAAACTGTCATATTGCGCAATGAGAGAGCAATTTGAAGCATGTTTTACATTTGCAAATATCTTTTGTTCGTTTTGAATGACATGTGCAAATATCTTTCTTAAAAAGCATGCTATGGTATTCTAAGTGGTATCATTATGTTCTGCTCAAGCTCTTCTACCTGTTGGCGACATCGGTTTATCTCTTTCATCTTTATTGATTGCGCAATGTTGAAAACGATCAAATCCTGTATATATTGCCATATTGCGCAATGAAAGAGTCATTTGAAGCATATTTTTAGTTTTTCATCACATTTGCAAATATCTTTTTTTTTTAAAAACATGCTATGGTCTTCTAAGTGATTTCATTATGTCCTGCTCAAGCTCTTCTACCTGTTCGCGACATCGGTTTATCTCTTTCATCTTTATTGAATGCGCAATGTTGAAAACGATTAAATCGCGTATATATTGTTATATTGCGCAATGAAAGAGTCATTTGAAGCATTTTGTTCGTTTTGAATGACATGTGCAAATATCTTTCTTAAAAAGCATGCTATGGTATTCTAAGTGGTATCATTATGTTCTGCTCAAGCTCTTCTACCTGTTGGCGACATCGGTTTATCTCTTTCATCTTTATTGATTGCGCAATGTTGAAAACGATCAAATCCTGTATATATT
Organism: Strongylocentrotus droebachiensis; assembly: GCA_035222895.1. Classification (NCBI taxonomy): domain Eukaryota; kingdom Metazoa; phylum Echinodermata; class Echinoidea; order Camarodonta; family Strongylocentrotidae; genus Strongylocentrotus; species Strongylocentrotus droebachiensis. The sequence continues at coordinate 27,704 of JAVYIG010000423.1, forward strand.
GCCATATTGCGCAATGAAAGAGTCATTTGAAGCATATTTTTAGTTTTTCATCACATTTGCAAATATCTTTTTTTTTTTAAAACATGCTATGGTCTTCTAAGTGATTTCATTATGTCCTGCTCAAGCTCTTCTACTTGTTCGCGAAATCGGTTTATCTCTTTCATCTTTATTGAATGCGCAATGTTGAAAACGATTAAATGGCGTTTATATTATATTGCGCAATGAAAGAGTCATTTGAAGCATTTTTTTAGTTTTTCATCACATTTGCAAATATCTTTCTTAAAAAGCATGATATGGTCTTCTAAGTGGTTTCATTATGTTCTGCTCAAGCTCTTCTACCTGTTCGCGACATCGGTTTATCTCTTTCATCTTTATTGATTGCGCAATGTTGAAAACGATTAAATCGCGTATATACTGTCATGTATTACATTTGCAAATATCTTTTGTTCGTTTTGAATGACATGTGCAAATATCTTTCTTGAAAAGAATGCTATGGTCTCCTAAGTGGTTTCATTATGTTCTGCTCAAGCTCTCCTACTTGTTCGCGAAATCGGTTTATCTCTTTCATCTTTATTGAATGCGCAATGTTGAAAACGATTAAATGGCGTATATATTATATTGCGCAATGAAAGAGTCATTTGAAGCATTTTTTTAGTTTTTCATCACATTTGCAAATATCTTTCTTAAAAAGCATGATATGGTCTTCTAAGTGGTTTCATTATGTTCTGCTCAAGCTCTTCTACCTGTTCGCGACATCGGTTTATCTCTTTCATCTTTATTGATTGCGCAATGTTGAAAACGATTAAATCGCGTATATACTGTCATGTATTACATTTGCAAATATCTTTTGTTCGTTTTGAATGACATGTGCAAATATCTTTCTTGAAAAGAATGCTATGGTCTCCTAAGTGGTTTCATTATGTTCTGCTCAAGCTCTTCTACCTGTTGGCGACATCGGTTTATCTCTTTCATCTTTATTGATTGCGCAATGTTGAAAACGATCAAATCGCGTATATATAGTCATATTGCGCAATGAAAGAGTCATTTGAAGCATTTTTTTAGTTTTTCATCACATTTGCAAATATCTTTTTTTTTTTAAACATGCTATGGTCTTCTAAGTGGTTTCATTATGTTCTGCTCAAGATCTTCTACCTGTTCGCGACATCGGTTTATCTCTTTCATCTTTATTGATTGCGCAATGTTGAAAACGATTAAATCGCGTATATACTGCCATATTGCGCAATGAAAGAGTCATTTGAAGCATTTTTTTAGTTTTTCATCACATTTGCAAATATCTTTTTTTTTTAAACATGCTATGGTCTTCTAAGTGATTTCATTATGTTCTGCTCAAGCTCTTCTACCTGTTCGCGACATCGGTTTATCTCTTTCATCTTTATTGATTGCGCAATGTTGAAAACGATTAAATCGCGTATATACTGTCATATTGCGCAATGAAAGAATCATTTGAAGCATTTTTTTAGTTTTTCATCACATTTGCAAATATATTTCTTAAAAAGCATGCTATGGTCTTCTTAATGGTTTCATTATGTTCTGCTCAAGCTCTTCTACCTGTTCGCGACATCGGTTTATCTCTTTCATCTTTATTGATTGCGCAATGTTGAAAACGATCAAATCGCGTATATATAGTCATATTGCGCAATGAAAGAGTCATTTGAAGCATTTTTTTAGTTTTTCATCACATTTGCAAATATCTTTCTTAAAAAGCATGCTATGGTCTTCTAAATGGTTTCATTATGTTCTGCTCAAGCTCTTCTACCTGTTCGCGACATCGGTTTATCTCTTTCATCTTTATTGAATGCGCAATGTTGAAAACGATCAAATCGCGTATATACTGTCATATTTTGCAATAAGAGAGCATTTTGAAGCATGTATTACATTTGCAAATATCTTTTGTTCGTTTTGAATGACATGTGCAAATATCTTTCTTGAAAAGAATGCTATGGTCTCCTAACTGGTTTCATTATGTTCTGCTCAAGCTCTTCTACCTGTTGGCGACATCGGTTTATCTCTTTCATCTTTATTGATGGCGCAATGTTGAAAACGATCAAATCGCGTATATATAGTCATATTGCGCAATGAAAGAGTCATTTGAAGCATTTTTTTAGTTTTTCATCACATTTGCAAATATCTTTCTTAAAAAGCATGCTATGGTCTTCTAAGTGGTTTCATTATGTTCTGCTCAAGCTCTTCTACCTGTTCGCGACATCGGTTTATCTCTTTCATCTTTATTGATTGCGCAATAATGAAAACGATTAAATTGTGTATATACTGCCATATTGCGCAATGAAAGAGTCATTTGAAGCATTTTTTTTAGTTTTTCATCACATTTGCAAATATCTTTTTTTTTTAAACATGCTATGGTCTTCTAAGTGATTTCATTATGTTCTGCTCAAGCTCTTCTACCTGTTGGCGACATCGGTTTATCTCTTTCATCTTTATTGATTGCGCAATGTTGAAAACGATTAAATCGCGTATATACTGTCATATTGCGCAATGAAAGAATCATCTGAAGCATTTTTTTAGTTTTTCATCACATATGCGAATATCTTTCTTAAAAAGAATGCTATGGTCTCCTAAGTGGTTTCATTATGTTCGGCTCAAGCTCTTCTACCTGTTCGCGACATCGGTTTATCTCTTTCATCTTTATTGATTGCGCAATGTTGAAAACGATTAAATCGCGTATATACTGTCATATTGCGCAATGAAAGAATCATTTGAAGCATTTTTTTAGTTTTTCATCACATTTGCAAATATATTTCTTAAAAAGCATGCTATGGTCTTCTTAATGGTTTCATTATGTTCTGCTCAAGCTCTTCTACCTGTTCGCGACATCGGTTTATCTCTTTCATCTTTATTGATTGCGCAATGTTGAAAACGATCAAATCGCGTATATATAGTCATATTGCGCAATGAAAGAGTCATTTGAAGCATTTTTTTAGTTTTTCATCACATTTGCAAATATCTTTCTTAAAAAGCATGCTATGGTCTTCTAAATGGTTTCATTATGTTCTGCTCAAGCTCTTCTACCTGTTCGCGACATCGGTTTATCTCTTTCATCTTTATTGAATGCGCAATGTTGAAAACGACCACTTAGAAGACCATAGCATGCTTTTTAAGAAAGATATTTGCAAATGTGATGAAAAACTAAAAAAATGCTTCAAATGACTCTTTCATTGCGCAATATGACTATATATACGCGATTTGATCGTTTTCAACATTGCGCAATCAATAAAGATGAAAGAGATAAAACCGATGTCGCCAACAGGTAGAAGAGCTTGAGCAGAACATAATGAAACCACTTCGGAGACCATAGCATTCTTTTCAAGAAAGATATTTGCACATGTCATTCAAAACGAACAAAAGATATTTGCAAATGTAATACATGCTTCAAAAGGCTCTCTTATTACAAAATATGACAGTATATAAGCGATTTGATCGTTTTCAACATTGCGCAATCAATAAAGATGAAAGAGACAAACGGATGTCGCGAACAGGTAGAAGAGCTTGAGCAGAACATAATGAATTCACTTAGGAGACCATAGCATTCTTTTCAAGAAAGATATTTGCACATGTCATTCAAAACGAACAAAAGATATTTGCAAATGTAATACATGCTTCAAAAGGCTCTCTTATTGCAAAATATGACAGTATATACGCGATTTGATCGTTTTCAACATTGCGCAATCAATAAAGATGAAAGAGACAAACGAATGTCGCGAACAGGTAGAAGAGCTTGAGCAGAACATAATGAATTCACTAAGGAGACCATAGCATTCTTTTTAAGAAAGATATTCGCAAATGTGATAAAAAACTAAAAAAATGCTACAAATGATTCTTTCATTGCGCAATATGACAGTATATACGCGATTTAATCGTTTTCAACATTGCGCAATCAATAAAGATGAAAGAGATAAATCGATGTCGCCAACAGGTAGAAGAGCTTGAGCAGAACATAATGAAACCACTTAGAATACCATAGCATGCTTTTTAAGAAAGATATTTGCACATGTCATTCAAAACGAACAAAAGATATTTGCAAATGTAAAACATGCTTCAAATTGCTCTCTTATTGCGAAATATGACAGTATATACGCGATTTAATCGTTTTCAACATTGTGCAATCAATAAAGATGAAAGAGATAAACCGATGTCGCGAACAGGTAGAAGATCTTGAGCAGAACATAATGAAACCACTTAGAAGACCATAGCATGTTTAAAAAAAAAAAGATATTTGCAAATGTGATGAAAAACTAAAAAAATGCTTCAAATGACTCTTTCATTGCGCAATATGGCAGTATATACGCGATTTAATCGTTTTCAACATTGCGCAATCAATAAAGATGAAAGAGATAAACCGATGTCGCGAACAGGTAGAAGAGCTTAAGCCGAACATAATGAAACCACTTAGGAGACCATAGCATTCTTTTTAAGAAAGATATTCGCATATGTGATGAAAAACTAAAAAAATGCTTCAAATGACTCTTTCATTGCGCAATATGGCAGTATATACGCGATTTAATCGTTTTCAACATTGCGCAATCAATAAAGATGAAAGAGATAAACCGATGTCGCGAACAGGTAGAAGAGCTTGAGCAGAACATAATGAAACCACTTAGAAGACCATAGCATGCTTTTTAAGAAAGATATTTGCAAATGTGATGAAAAACTAAAAAAATGCTTCAAATGACTCTTTCATTGCGCAATATGACTATATATACGCGATTTGATCGTTTTCAACATTGCGCCATCAATAAAGATGAAAGAGATAAACCGATGTCGCCAACAGGTAGAAGAGCTTGAGCAGAACATAATGAAACCACTTAGGAGACCATAGCATTCTTTTCAAGAAAGATATTTGCACATGTCATTCAAAACGAACAAAAGATATTTGCAAATGTAATACATGCTTCAAAATGCTCTCTTATTGCAAAATATGACAGTATATACGCGATTTGATCGTTTTCAACATTGCGCATTCAATAAAGATGAAAGAGATAAACCGATGTCGCGAACAGGTAGAAGAGCTTGAGCAGAACATAATGAAACCACTTCGGAGACCATAGCATTCTTTTCAAGAAAGATATTTGCACATGTCATTCAAATCTTCATCTTTATTGAATGCGCAATGTTGAAAACGATCAAATCGCGTATATACTGTCATATTTTGCAATAAGAGAGCCTTTTGAAGCATGTATTACATTTGCAAATATCTTTTGTTCGTTTTGAATGACATGTGCAAATATCTTTCTTGAAAAGAATGCTATGGTCTCCTAAGTGGTTTCATTATGTTCTGCTCAAGCTCTTCTACCTGTTGGCGACATCGGTTTATCTCTTTCATCTTTATTGATTGCGCAATGTTGAAAACGATCAAATCGCGTATATATAGTCATATTGCGCAATGAAAGAGTCATTTGAAGCATTTTTTTAGTTTTTCATCACATTTGCAAATATCTTTCTTAAAAAGCATGCTATGGTCTTCTAAGTGGTTTCATTATGTTCTGCTCAAGCTCTTCTACCTGTTCGCGACATCGGTTTATCTCTTTCATCTTTATTGATTGCGCAATGTTGAAAACGATTAAATCGCGTATATACTGCCATATTGCGCAATGAAAGAGTCATTTGAAGCATTTTTTTAGTTTTTCATCACATTTGCAAATATCTTTTTTTTTTTAAACATGCTATTCTACCTGTTCGCGACATCGGTTTATCTCTTTCATCTTTATTGATTGTGCAATGTTGAAAACGATTAAATCGCGTATATACTGTCATATTGCGCAATGAGAGAGCAATTTGAAGCATGTTTTACATTTGCAAATATCTTTTGTTCGTTTTGAATGACATGTGCAAATATCTTTCTTAAAAAGCATGCTATGGTATTCTAAGTGGTATCATTATGTTCTGCTCAAGCTCTTCTACCTGTTGGCGACATCGGTTTATCTCTTTCATCTTTATTGATTGCGCAATGTTGAAAACGATCAAATCCTGTATATATTGCCATATTGCGCAATGAAAGAGTCATTTGAAGCATATTTTTAGTTTTTCATCACATTTGCAAATATCTTTTTTTTTTAAAAACATGCTATGGTCTTCTAAGTGATTTCATTATGTCCTGCTCAAGCTCTTCTACCTGTTCGCGACATCGGTTTATCTCTTTCATCTTTATTGAATGCGCAATGTTGAAAACGATTAAATCGCGTATATATTGTTATATTGCGCAATGAAAGAGTCATTTGAAGCATTTTGTTCGTTTTGAATGACATGTGCAAATATCTTTCTTAAAAAGCATGCTATGGTATTCTAAGTGGTATCATTATGTTCTGCTCAAGCTCTTCTACCTGTTGGCGACATCGGTTTATCTCTTTCATCTTTATTGATTGCGCAATGTTGAAAACGATCAAATCCTGTATATATTGCCATATTGCGCAATGAAAGAGTCATTTGAAGCATATTTTTAGTTTTTCATCACATTTGCAAATATCTTTTTTTTTTTAAAACATGCTATGGTCTTCTAAGTGATTTCATTATGTCCTGCTCAAGCTCTTCTACTTGTTCGCGAAATCGGTTTATCTCTTTCATCTTTATTGAATGCGCAATGTTGAAAACGATTAAATGGCGTTTATATTATATTGCGCAATGAAAGAGTCATTTGAAGCATTTTTTTAGTTTTTCATCACATTTGCAAATATCTTTCTTAAAAAGCATGATATGGTCTTCTAAGTGGTTTCATTATGTTCTGCTCAAGCTCTTCTACCTGTTCGCGACATCGGTTTATCTCTTTCATCTTTATTGATTGCGCAATGTTGAAAACGATTAAATCGCGTATATACTGTCATGTATTACATTTGCAAATATCTTTTGTTCGTTTTGAATGACATGTGCAAATATCTTTCTTGAAAAGAATGCTATGGTCTCCTAAGTGGTTTCATTATGTTCTGCTCAAGCTCTCCTACTTGTTCGCGAAATCGGTTTATCTCTTTCATCTTTATTGAATGCGCAATGTTGAAAACGATTAAATGGCGTATATATTATATTGCGCAATGAAAGAGTCATTTGAAGCATTTTTTTAGTTTTTCATCACATTTGCAAATATCTTTCTTAAAAAGCATGATATGGTCTTCTAAGTGGTTTCATTATGTTCTGCTCAAGCTCTTCTACCTGTTCGCGACATCGGTTTATCTCTTTCATCTTTATTGATTGCGCAATGTTGAAAACGATTAAATCGCGTATATACTGTCATGTATTACATTTGCAAATATCTTTTGTTCGTTTTGAATGACATGTGCAAATATCTTTCTTGAAAAGAATGCTATGGTCTCCTAAGTGGTTTCATTATGTTCTGCTCAAGCTCTTCTACCTGTTGGCGACATCGGTTTATCTCTTTCATCTTTATTGATTGCGCAATGTTGAAAACGATCAAATCGCGTATATATAGTCATATTGCGCAATGAAAGAGTCATTTGAAGCATTTTTTTAGTTTTTCATCACATTTGCAAATATCTTTCTTAAAAAGCATGCTATGGTCTTCTAAGTGGTTTCATTATGTTCTGCTCAAGCTCTTCTACCTGTTCGCGACATCGGTTTATCTCTTTCATCTTTATTGATTGCGCAATGTTGAAAACGATTAAATCGCGTATATACTGCCATATTGCGCAATGAAAGAGTCATTTGAAGCATTTTTTTAGTTTTTCATCACATTTGCAAATATCTTTTTTTTTTAAACATGCTATGGTCTTCTAAGTGATTTCATTATGTTCTGCTCAAGCTCTTCTACCTGTTCGCGACATCGGTTTATCTCTTTCATCTTTATTGATTGCGCAATGTTGAAAACGATTAAATCGCGTATATACTGTCATATTGCGCAATGAAAGAATCATTTGAAGCATTTTTTTAGTTTTTCATCACATTTGCAAATATATTTCTTAAAAAGCATGCTATGGTCTTCTTAATAGTTTCATTATGTTCTGCTCAAGCTCTTCTACCTGTTCGCGACATCGGTTTATCTCTTTCATCTTTATTGATTGCGCAATGTTGAAAACGATCAAATCGCGTATATATAGTCATATTGCGCAATGAAAGAGTCATTTGAAGCATTTTTTTAGTTTTTCATCACATTTGCAAATATCTTTCTTAAAAAGCATGCTATGGTCTTCTAAATGGTTTCATTATGTTCTGCTCAAGCTCTTCTACCTGTTCGCGACATCGGTTTATCTCTTTCATCTTTATTGAATGCGCAATGTTGAAAACGATCAAATCGCGTATATACTGTCATATTTTGCAATAAGAGAGCATTTTGAAGCATGTATTACATTTGCAAATATCTTTTGTTCGTTTTGAATGACATGTGCAAATATCTTTCTTGAAAAGAATGCTATGGTCTCCTAACTGGTTTCATTATGTTCTGCTCAAGCTCTTCTACCTGTTGGCGACATCGGTTTATCTCTTTCATCTTTATTGATGGCGCAATGTTGAAAACGATCAAATCGCGTATATATAGTCATATTGCGCAATGAAAGAGTCATTTGAAGCATTTTTTTAGTTTTTCATCACATTTGCAAATATCTTTCTTAAAAAGCATGCTATGGTCTTCTAAGTGGTTTCATTATGTTCTGCTCAAGCTCTTCTACCTGTTCGCGACATCGGTTTATCTCTTTCATCTTTATTGATTGCGCAATAATGAAAACGATTAAATTGTGTATATACTGCCATATTGCGCAATGAAAGAGTCATTTGAAGCATTTTTTTTAGTTTTTCATCACATTTGCAAATATCTTTTTTTTTTAAACATGCTATGGTCTTCTAAGTGATTTCATTATGTTCTGCTCAAGCTCTTCTACCTGTTGGCGACATCGGTTTATCTCTTTCATCTTTATTGATTGCGCAATGTTGAAAACGATTAAATCGCGTATATACTGTCATATTGCGCAATGAAAGAATCATCTGAAGCATTTTTTTAGTTTTTCATCACATATGCGAATATCTTTCTTAAAAAGAATGCTATGGTCTCCTAAGTGGTTTCATTATGTTCGGCTCAAGCTCTTCTACCTGTTCGCGACATCGGTTTATCTCTTTCATCTTTATTGATTGCGCAATGTTGAAAACGATTAAATCGCGTATATACTGTCATATTGCGCAATGAAAAAATCATTTGAAGCATTTTTTTAGTTTTTCATCACATTTGCGAATATCTTTCTTAAAAAGCATGCTATGGTCTTCTAAGTGGTTTCATTATGTTCTGCTCAAGCTCTTCTACCTGTTCGCGACATCGGTTTATCTCTTTCATCTTTATTGATTGCGCAATGTTGAAAACGATCAAATCGCGTATATATAGTCATATTGCGCAATGAAAGAGTCATTTGAAGCATTTTTTTAGTTTTTCATCACATTTGCAAATATCTTTCTTAAAAAGCATGCTATGGTCTTCTAAGTGGTTTCATTATGTTCTGCTCAAGCTCTTCTACCTGTTCGCGACATCGGTTTATCTCTTTCATCTTTATTGAATGCGCAATGTTGAAAACGATCAAATCGCGTATATACTGTCATATTTTGCAATAACAGAGCCTTTTGAAGCATGTATTACATTTGCAAATATCTTTTGTTCGTTTTGAATGACATGTGCAAATATCTTTCTTGAAAAGAATGCTATGGTCTCCTAAGTGGTTTCATTATGTTCTGCTCAAGCTCTTCTACCTGTTCGCGACATCGGTTTATCTCTTTCATCTTTATTGATTGCGCAATGTTGAAAACGATCAAATCGCGTATATATAGTCATATTGCGCAATGAAAGAGTCATTAGAAGCATTTTTTTTAGTTTTTCATCACATTTGCAAATATCTTTCTTAAAAAGCATGCTATGGTCTTCTAAGTGGTTTCATTATGTTCTGCTCAAGCTCTTCTACCTGTTCGCGACATCGGTTTATCTCTTTCATCTTTATTGATTGCGCAATGTTGAAAACGATTAAATCGCGTATATACTGCCATATTGCGCAATGAAAGAGTCATTTGAAGCATTTTTTTGGTTTTTCATCACATTTGCAAATATCTTTTTTTTTAAACATGCTATGGTCTTCTAAGTGATTTCATTATGTTCTGCTCAAGCTCTTCTACCTGTTCGCGACATCGGTTTATCTCTTTCATCTTTATTGAATGCGCAATGTTGAAAACGATCAAATCGCGTATATACTGTCATATTTTGCAATAAGAGAGCCTTTTGAAGCATGTATTACATTTGCAAATATCTTTTGTTCGTTTTGAATGACATGTGCAAATATCTTTCTTGAAAAGCATGCTATGGAATACCATAGCATGCTTTTTAAGAAAGCATATATACGTATATACGCGATTTAATCGTTTTCAACATTGCGCAATCAATAAAGATGAAAGAGATAAACCGATGTCGCGAACAGGTAGAAGAGCTTGAGCAGAACATAATGAAACCACTTAGAAGACCATAGCATTCTTTTCAAGAAAGATATTTGCACATGTCATTCAAAACGAACAAAAGATATTTGCAAATGTAATACATGCTTCAAAAGGCTCTCTTATTGCAAAATATGACAGTATATACGCGATTTGATCGTTTTCAACATTGCGCAATCAATAAAGATGAAACAGATAAACGGATGTCGCGAACAGGTAGAAGAGCTTGAGCAGAACATAATGAAACCACTTAGGAGACCATAGCATTCTTTTTAAGAAAGATATTCGCAAATGTGATAAAAAACTTAAAAAATGCTACAAATGATTCTTTCATTGCGCAATATGACAGTATATACGCGATTTAATCGTTTTCAACATTGCGCAATCAATAAAGATGAAAGAGATAAACCGATGTCGCGAACAGGTAGAAGAGCTTGACCAGAAAATAATGAAACCACTTAGAAGACCATAGCATGTTTTAAAAAAAAAAAAGATATTTGCAAATGTGATGAAAAACTAAAAAAATGCTTCAAATGACTCTTTCATTGCGCAATATGGCAGTATATACGCGATTTAATCGTTTTCAACATTGCGCAATCAATAAAGATGAAAGAGATAAACCGATGTCGCGAACAGGTAGAAGAGCTTGAGCAGAATATAATGAAACCACTTAGAAGACCATAGCATGCTTTTTAAGAAAGATATTTGCAAATGTGATGAAAAACTAAAAAAATTCTTCAAATGACTCTTTCATTGCGCAATAAGACTATATATACGCGATTTGATCGTTTTCAACATTGCGCAATCAAGAAAGATGAAAGAGATAAACCGATGTCGCCAACAGGTAGAAGAGCTTGAGCAGAACATAATGAAACCACTTAGGAGACCATAGCATTCTTTTCAAGAAAGATATTTGCACATGTCATTCAAAACGAACAAAAGATATTTGCAAATGTAATACATGCTTCAAAAGGCTCTCTTATTGCAAAATATGACAGTATATACGCGATTTGATCGTTTTCAACATTGCGGAATCAATAAAGATGAAACAGATAAACGGATGTCGCGAACAGGTAGAAGAGGTTGAGCAGAACATAATGAAATCACTTAGAAGACCATAGCATGTTTTAAAAAAAAAAAGATATTTGCAAATGTGATGAAAAACTAAAAAAATGCTTCAAATGACTCTTTCATTGCGCAATATGACTATATATACGCGATTTAATCGTTTTCAACATTGCGCATTCAATAAAGATGAAAGAGATAAACCGATGTCGCGAACAGGTAGAAGAGCTTGAGCAGAACATAATGAAACCACTTAGAAGACCATAGCATGCTTTTTAAGAAAGATATTCGCAAATGTGATGAAAAACTAAAAAAATGCTTCAAATGATTCTTTCATTGCGCAATATGACAGTATATACGCGATTTAATCGTTTTCAACATTGCGCAATCAATAAAGATGAAAGAGATAAACCGATGTCGCCAACAGGTAGAAGAGCTTGAGCAGAACATAATGAAACCACTTAGGAGACCATAGCATTCTTTTCAAGAAAGATATTTGCACATGTCATTCAAAACGAACAAAAGATATTTGCAAATGTAATACATGCTTCAAAAGGCTCTCTTATTGCAAAATATGACAGTATATACGCGATTTGATCGTTTTCAACATTGCGGAATCAATAAAGATGAAACAGATAAACGGATGTCGCGAACAGGTAGAAGAGGTTGAGCAGAACATAATGAAATCACTTAGAAGACCATAGCATGTTTAAAAAAAAAAAAGATATTTGCAAATGTGATGAAAAACTAAAAAAATGCTTCAAATGACTCTTTCATTGCGCAATATGACTATATATACGCGATTTAATCGTTTTCAACATTGCGCATTCAATAAAGATGAAAGAGATAAACCGATGTCGCGAACAGGTAGAAGAGCTTGAGCAGAACATAATGAAACCACTTAGAAGACCATAGCATGCTTTTTAAGAAAGATATTCGCAAATGTGATGAAAAACTAAAAAAATGCTTCAAATGATTCTTTCATTGCGCAATATGACAGTATATACGCGATTTAATCGTTTTCAACATTGCGCAATCAATAAAGATGAAAGAGATAAACCGATGTCGCGAACAGGTAGAAGAGCTTGAGCAGAACATAATGAAACCACTTAGAAGACCATAGCATGCTTTTTAAGAAAGATATTCGCAAATGTGATGAAAAACTAAAAAAATGCTTCAAATGATTCTTTCATTGCGCAATATGACAGTATATACGCGATTTAATCGTTTTCAACATTGCGCAATCAATAAAGATGAAAGAGATAAAACCGATGTCGCCAACAGGTAGAAGAGCTTGAGCAGAACATTATGAAACCACTTAGGAGACCATAGCATTCTTTTCAAGAAAGATATTTGCACATGTCATTCAAAACGAACAAAAGATATTTGCAAATGTAATACATGCTTCAAAAGGCTCTCTTATTGCAAAATATGACAGTATATACGCGATTTGATCGTTTTCAACATTGCGCAATCAATAAAGATGAAAGAGATAAACGGATGTCGCGAACAGGTAGAAGAGCTTGAGCAGAACATAATGAAACCACTTAGGAGACCATAGCATTCTTTTTAAGAAAGATATTCGCAAATGTGATAAAAAACTAAAAAAAAATGCTACAAATGATTCTTTCATTGCGCAATATGACTATATATACGCGATTTGATCGTTTTCAACATTGCGCAATCAATAAAGATGAAAGAGATAAACGGATATCGCGAACAGGTAGAAGAGCTTGAGCAGAACATAATGAAACCACTTAGGAGACCATAGCATTCTTTTTAAGAAAGATATTCGCAAATGTGATGAAAAACTAAAAAAATGCTTCAAATGACTCTTTCATTGCGCAATATGACTATATATACGCGATTTGATCGTTTTCAACATTGCGCAATCAATAAAGATGAAAGAGATAAACGGATGTCGCGAACAGGTAGAAGAGCTTGAGCAGAACATAATGAAATCACTTAGAAGACCATAGCATGTTTTAAAAAAAAAAAGATATTTGCAAATGTGATGAAAAACTAAAAAAATGCTTCAAATGACTCTTTCATTGCGCAATATGACTATATATACGCGATTTAATCGTTTTCAACATTGCGCATTCAATAAAGATGAAAGAGATAAACCGATGTCGCGAACAGGTAGAAGAGCTTGAGCAGAACATAATGAAACCACTTAGAAGACCATAGCATGCTTTTTAAGAAAGATATTCGCAAATGTGATAAAAAACTAAAAAAATGCTACAAATGATTCTTTCATTGCGCAATATGACAGTATATACGCGATTTAATCGTTTTCAACATTGCGCAATCAATAAAGATGAAAGAGATAAACCGATGTCGCGAACAGGTAGAAGAGCATGAGCAGAACATAATGAAACCACTTAGAAGACCATAGCATTCTTTTCAAGAAAGATATTTGCACATGTCATTCAAAACGAACAAAAGATATTTGCAAATGTAATACATGCTTCAAAAGGCTCTCTTATTGCAAAATATGACAGTACATACGCGATTTGATCGTTTTCAACATTGCGCAATCAATAAAGATGAAAGAGATAAACGGATGTCGCGAACAGGTAGAAGAGCTTGAGCAGAACATAATGAAATCACTTAGAAGACCATAGCATGTTTTAAAAAAAAAAGATATTTGCAAATGTGATGAAAAACTAAAAAAATGCTTCAAATGACTCTTTTATTGCGCAATATGACTATATATACGCGATTTAATCGATTTCAACATTGCGCATTCAATAAAGATGAAAGAGATAAACCGATGTCGCAAACAGGTAGAAGAGCTTGAGCAGAACATAATGAAACCACTTAGAAGACCATAGCATGCTTTTTAAGAAAGATATTCGCAAATGTGATAAAAAACTAAAAAAATGCTACAAATGATTCTTTCATTGCGCAATATGACAGTATATACGCGATTTAATCGTTTTCAACATTGCGCAATCAATAAAGATGAAAGAGATAAACCGATGTCGCGAACAGGTAGAAGAGCTTGAGCAGAACATAATGAAACCACTTAGGAGACCATAGCATTCTTTTTAAGAAAGATATTCGCAAATGTGATAAAAATCTAACAAAATGCTACAAATGATTCTTTCATTGCGCAATATGACAGTATATACGCGATTTAATCGTTTTCAACATTGCGCAATCAATAAAGATGAAAGAGATAAACCGATGTCGCGAACAGATAGAAGAGCTTGAGCAGAACATAATGAAACCATTTAGAAGACCATAGCATGCTTTTTAAGAAAGATATTTGCAAATGTGATGAAAAACTAAAAAAATGCTTCAAATGACTCTTTCATTGCGCAATATGACTATATATACGCGATTTGATCGTTTTCAACATTGCGCAATCAATAAAGATGAAAGAGATAAACGGATATCGCGAACAGGTAGAAGAGCTTGAGCAGAACATAATGAAACCACTTAGGAGACCATAGCATTCTTTTTAAGAAAGATATTCGCAAATGTGATGAAAAACTAAAAAAATGCTTCAAATGACTCTTTCATTGCGCAATATGACTATATATACGCGATTTGATCGTTTTCAACATTGCGCAATCAATAAAGATGAAAGAGATAAACGGATGTCGCGAACAGGTAGAAGAGCTTGAGCAGAACATAATGAAATCACTTAGAAGACCATAGCATGTTTTAAAAAAAAAAAGATATTTGCAAATGTGATGAAAAACTAAAAAAATGCTTCAAATGACTCTTTCATTGCGCAATATGACTATATATACGCGATTTAATCGTTTTCAACATTGCGCATTCAATAAAGATGAAAGAGATAAACCGATGTCGCGAACAGGTAGAAGAGCTTGAGCAGAACATAATGAAACCACTTAGAAGACCATAGCATGCTTTTTAAGAAAGATATTCGCAAATGTGATAAAAAACTAAAAAAATGCTACAAATGATTCTTTCATTGCGCAATATGACAGTATATACGCGATTTAATCGTTTTCAACATTGCGCAATCAATAAAGATGAAAGAGATAAACCGATGTCGCGAACAGGTAGAAGAGCATGAGCAGAACATAATGAAACCACTTAGAAGACCATAGCATTCTTTTCAAGAAAGATATTTGCACATGTCATTCAAAACGAACAAAAGATATTTGCAAATGTAATACATGCTTCAAAAGGCTCTCTTATTGCAAAATATGACAGTACATACGCGATTTGATCGTTTTCAACATTGCGCAATCAATAAAGATGAAAGAGATAAACGGATGTCGCGAACAGGTAGAAGAGCTTGAGCAGAACATAATGAAATCACTTAGAAGACCATAGCATGTTTTAAAAAAAAAAGATATTTGCAAATGTGATGAAAAACTAAAAAAATGCTTCAAATGACTCTTTTATTGCGCAATATGACTATATATACGCGATTTAATCGATTTCAACATTGCGCATTCAATAAAGATGAAAGAGATAAACCGATGTCGCGAACAGGTAGAAGAGCTTGAGCAGAACATAATGAAACCACTTAGAAGACCATAGCATGCTTTTTAAGAAAGATATTCGCAAATGTGATAAAAAACTAAAAAAATGCTACAAATGATTCTTTCATTGCGCAATATGACAGTATATACGCGATTTAATCGTTTTCAACATTGCGCAATCAATAAAGATGAAAGAGATAAACCGATGTCGCGAACAGGTAGAAGAGCTTGAGCAGAACATAATGAAACCACTTAGGAGACCATAGCATTCTTTTTAAGAAAGATATTCGCAAATGTGATAAAAATCTAACAAAATGCTACAAATGATTCTTTCATTGCGCAATATGACAGTATATACGCGATTTAATCGTTTTCAACATTGCGCAATCAATAAAGATGAAAGAGATAAACCGATGTCGCGAACAGGTAGAAGAGCTTGAGCAGAACATAATGAAACCACTTAGAAGACCATAGCATGCTTTTTAAGAAAGATATTTGCAAATGTGATGAAAAACTAAAAAAATGCTTCAAATGACTCTTTCATTGCGCAATATGACTATATATACGCGATTTGATCGTTTTCAACATTGCGCAATCAATAAAGATGAAAGAGATAAACGGATATCGCGAACAGGAAGAAGAGCTTGAGCAGAACATAATGAAACCACTTAGGAGACCATAGCATTCTTTTTAAGAAAGATATTCGCAAATGTGATAAAAATCTAACAAAATGCTACAAATGATTCTTTCATTGCGCAATATGACAGTATATACGCGATTTAATCGTTTTCAACATTGCGCAATCAATAAAGATGAAAGAGATAAACCGATGTCGCGAACAGATAGAAGAGCTTGAGCAGAACATAATGAAACCATTTAGAAGACCATAGCATGCTTTTTAAGAAAGATATTTGCAAATGTGATGAAAAACTAAAAAAATGCTTCAAATGACTCTTTCATTGCGCAATATGACTATATATACGCGATTTGATCGTTTTCAACATTGCGCAATCAATAAAGATGAAAGAGATAAAACCGATGTCGCCAACAGGTAGAAGAGCTTGAGCAGAACATTATGAAACCACTTAGGAGACCATAGCATTCTTTTCAAGAAAGATATTTGCACATGTCATTCAAAACGAACAAAAGATATTTGCAAATGTAATACATGCTTCAAAAGGCTCTCTTATTGCAAAATATGACAGTACATACGCGATTTGATCGTTTTCAACATTGCGCAATCAATAAAGATGAAAGAGATAAACGGATGTCGCGAACAGGTAGAAGAGCTTGAGCAGAACATAATGAAATCACTTAGAAGACCATAGCATGTTTTAAAAAAAAAAGATATTTGCAAATGTGATGAAAAACTAAAAAAATGCTTCAAATGACTCTTTTATTGCGCAATATGACTATATATACGCGATTTAATCGATTTCAACATTGCGCATTCAATAAAGATGAAAGAGATAAACCGATGTCGCGAACAGGTAGAAGAGCTTGAGCAGAACATAATGAAACCACTTAGAAGACCATAGCATGCTTTTTAAGAAAGATATTCGCAAATGTGATAAAAAACTAAAAAAATGCTACAAATGATTCTTTCATTGCGCAATATGACAGTATATACGCGATTTAATCGTTTTCAACATTGCGCAATCAATAAAGATGAAAGAGATAAACCGATGTCGCCAACAGGTAGAAGAGCATGAGCAGAACATAATGAAACTACTTAGGAGACCATAGCATTCTTTTCAAGAAAGATATTTGCACATGTCATTCAAAACGAACAAAATATATTTGCAAATGTAATACATGCTTCAAAAGGCTCTCTTATTGCAAAATATGACAGTATATACGCGATTTGATCGTTTTCAACATTGCGCAATCAATAAAGATGAAAGAGATAAACGGATATCGCGAACAGGTAGAAGAGCTTGAGCAGAACATAATGAAACCACTTAGGAGACCATAGCATTCTTTTTAAGAAAGATATTCGCAAATGTGATAAAAAACTATAAAAAAAATGCTACAAATGATTCTTTCATTGCGCAATATGACAGTATATACGCGATTTAATCGTTTTCAACATTGCGCAATCAATAAAGATGAAAGAGATAAACCGATGTCGCGAACAGGTAGAAGAGCATGAGCAGAACATAATGAAACCACTTAGGAGACCATAGCATTCTTTTCAAGAAAGATATTTGCACATGTCATTCAAAACGAACAAAAGATATTTGCAAATGTAATACATGCTTCAAAAGGCTCTCTTATTGCAAAATATGACAGTATATACGCGATTTGATCGTTTTCAACATTGCGCAATCAATAAAGATGAAAGAGATAAACCGATGTCGCGAACAGGTAGAAGAGCTTGAGCAGAACATAATGAAACCACTTAGAAGACCATAGCATGCTTTTTAAGAAAGATATTTGCAAATGTGATGAAAAACTAAAAAAATGCTTCAAATGACTCTTTCATTGCGCAATATGACTATATATACGCGATTTGATCGTTTTCAACATTGCGCAATCAATAAAGATGAAAGAGATAAACGGATATCGCGAACAGGAAGAAGAGCTTGAGCAGAACATAATGAAACCACTTAGGAGACCATAGCATTCTTTTTAAGAAAGATATTCGCAAATGTGATAAAAATCTAACAAAATGCTACAAATGATTCTTTCATTGCGCAATATGACAGTATATACGCGATTTAATCGTTTTCAACATTGCGCAATCAATAAAGATGAAAGAGATAAACCGATGTCGCGAACAGGTAGAAGAGCTTGAGCAGAACATAATGAAACCACTTAGAAGACCATAGCATGCTTTTTAAGAAAGATATTTGCAAATGTGATGAAAAACTAAAAAAATGCTTCAAATGACTCTTTCATTGTGCAATATGACTATATATACGCGATTTGATCGTTTTCAACATTGCGCAATCAATAAAGATGAAAGAGATAAAACCGATGTCGCCAACAGGTAGAAGAGCTTGAGCAGAACATTATGAAACCACATGTCATTCAAAACGAACAAAAGATATTTGCAAATGTAATACATGCTTCAAAAGGCTCTCTTATTGCAAAATATGACAGTACATACGCGATTTGATCGATTTCAACATTGCGCATTCAATAAAGATGAAAGAGATAAACCGATGTCGCGAACAGGTAGAAGAGCTTGAGCAGAACATAATGAAACCACTTAGAAGACCATAGCATGCTTTTTAAAAAAAAAAGATATTCGCAAATGTGATAAAAAACTAAAAAAATGCTACAAATGATTCTTTCATTGCGCAATATGACAGTATATACGCGATTTAATCGTTTTCAACATTGCGCAATCAATAAAGATGAAAGAGATAAACCGATGTCGCCAACAGGTAGAAGAGCATGAGCAGAACATAATGAAACTACTTAGGACACCATAGCATTCTTTTCAAGAAAGATATTTGCACATGTCATTCAAAACGAACAAAATATATTTGCAAATGTAATACATGCTTCAAAAGGCTCTCTTATTGCAAAATATGACAGTATATACGCGATTTGATCGTTTTCAACATTGCGCAATCAATAAAGATGAAAGAGATAAACGGATGTCGCGAACAGGTAGAAGAGCTTGAGCAGAACATAATGAAACCACTTAGGAGACCATAGCATTCTTTTTAAGAAAGATATTCGCAAATGTGATAAAAAACTAAAAAAAAAATGCTACAAATGATTCTTTCATTGCGCAATATGACAGTATATACGCGTTTTAATCGTTTTCAACATTGCGCAATCAATAAAGATGAAAGAGATAAACCGATGTCGCGAACAGGTAGAAGAGCATGAGCAGAACATAATGAAACCACTTAGGAGACCATAGCATTCTTTTCAAGAAAGATATTTGCACATGTCATTCAAAACGAACAAAAGATATTTGCAAATGTAATACATGCTTCAAAAGGCTCTCTTATTGCAAAATATGACAGTATATACGCGATTTAATCGTTTTCAACATTGCGCAATCAATAAAGATGAAAGAGATAAACCGATGTCGCGAACAGGTAGAAAAGCTTGAGCAGAACATAATGAAACCACTTAGAAGACCATAGCATGCTTTTTAAGAAAGATATTCGCAAATGTGATGAAAAACTAAAAAAATGCTTCAAATGATTCTTTCATTGCGCAATATGACAGTATATACGCGATTTAATCGTTTTCAACATTGCGCAATCAATAAAGATGAAAGAGATAAACCGATGTCGCCAACAGGTAGAAGAGCTTGAGCAGAACATAATGAAACCTCTTAGGAGACCATAGCATTCTTTTCAAGAAAGATATTTGCACATGTCATTCAAAACGAACAAAAGATATTTGCAAATGTAATCCATGCTTCAAAAGGCTCTCTTATTGCAAAATATGACAGTATATACGCGATTTGATCGTTTTCAACATTGCGCAATCAATAAAGATGAAAGAGATAAACGGATGTCGCGAACAGGTAGAAGAGCTTGAGCAGAACATAATGAAACCACTTAGGAGACCATAGCATTCTTTTTAAGAAAGATATTCGCAAATGTGATAAAAAACTAAAAAAAAATGCTACAAATGATTCTTTCATTGCGCAATATGACAGTATATACGCGATTTAATCGTTTTCAACATTGCGCAATCAATAAAGATGAAAGGGATAAACCGATGTCGCGAACAGGTAGAAGAGCATGAGCAGAACATAATGAAACCACTTAGGAGACCATAGCATTCTTTTCAAGAAAGATATTTGCACATGTCATTCAAAACGAACAAAAGATATTTGCAAATGTAATACATGCTTCAAAAGGCTCTCTTATTGCAAAATATGACAGTATATACGCGATTTGATCGTTTTCAACATTGCGCAATCAATAAAGATGAAACAGATAAACGGATGTCGCGAACAGGTAGAAGAGCTTGAGCAGAACATAATAAAACCACTAAGGAGACCATAGCATTCTTTTTAAGAAAGATATTCGCAAATGTGATAAAAAACTAAAAAAATGCTACAAATGATTCTTTCATTGCGCAATATGACAGTATATACGCGATTTAATCGTTTTCAACATTGCGCAATCAATAAAGATGAAAGAGATAAACCGATGTCGCCAACAGGTAGAAGAGCTTGAGCAGAACATAATGAAATCACTTAGAAGACCATAGCATGTTTAAAAAAAAAAAAGATATTTGCAAATGTGATGAAAAACTAAAAAAATGCTTCAAATGACTCTTTCATTGCGCAATATGGCAGTATATACGCGATTTAATCGTTTTCAACATTGCGCAATCAATAAAGATGAAAGAGATAAACCGATGTCGCCAACAGGTAGAAGAGCTTGAGCAGAACATAATGAAACCACTTAGAAGACCATAGCATGCTTTTTAAGAAATATATTTGCAAATGTGATGAAAAACTAAAAAAATGCTTCAAATGACTCTTTCATTGCGCAATATGACTATATATACGCGATTTGATCGTTTTCAACATTGCGAAATCAATAAAGATGAAAGAGATGAACCGATGTCGCCAACAGGTAGAAGAGCTTGAGCAGAACATAATGAAACCACTTAGGAGACCATAGCATTCTTTTCAAGAAAGATATTTGCACATGTCATTCAAAACGAACAAAAGATATTTGCAAATGTAATACATGCTTCAAAAGGCTCTCTTATTGCAAAATATGACAGTATATACGCGATTTGATCGTTTTCAACATTCCGCAATAAATAATGATAAAAAACATAAACCGATGTCGCGAACAGGTAGAAGAGCTTGAGCAGAACATAATGAAACCACTTAGAAGACCATAGCATGCTTTTTAAGAAAGATATTTGCAAATGTGATGAAAAACTAAAAAAATGCTTCAAATGACTCTTTCATTGCGCAATATGACAATATATACGCGATTTAATCGTTTTCAAAATTGCGCATTCAATAAAGATGAAAGAGATAAACCGATGTCGCGAACAGGTAGAAGAGCTTGAGCAGGACATAATGAAATCATTTAGAAGACCATAGCATGTTTAAAAAAAAAAAAGATATTTGCAAATGTGATGAAAAACTAAAAAAATGCTTCAAATGACTCTTTCATTGCGCAATATGGCAATATAAACAGGATTTGATCGTTTTCAACATTGCGCAATCAATAAAGATGAAAGAGATAAACCGATGTCGCCAACAGGTAGAAGAGCTTGAGCAGAACATAATGAAACCACTTAGAATACCATAGCATGCTTTTTAAGAAAGATATTTGCACATGTCATTCAAAACGAACAAAAGATATTTGCAAATGTAAAACATGCTTCAAATTGCTCTCTCATTGCGCAATATGACAGTATATACGCGATTTAATCGTTTTCAACATTGCGCAATCAATAAAGATGAAAGAGATAAACCGATGTCGCGAACAGGTAGAAGAGCTTGAGCAGAACATAATGAAACCACTTAGAAGACCATAGCATGCTTTTTAAGAAAGATATTTGCAAATGTGATGAAAAACTAAAAAAATGCTTCAAATGACTCTTTCATTGCGCAATATGACAATATATACGCGATTTGATCGTTTTCAACATTGCGCAATCAATAAAGATGAAAGAGATAAACCGATGTCGCCAACAGGTAGAAGAGCTTGAGCAGAACATAATGAAACCACTGTCATATTGCGCAATGAAAGAATCATTTGTAGCATTTTTTAGTTTGTTATCACATTTGCGAATATCTTTCTTAAAAAGAATGCTATGGTCTTCTAAGTGGTTTCATTATGTTCTGCTCAAGATCTTCTACCTGTTCGCGACATCGGTTTATCTCTTTCATCTTTATTGATTGCACAATGTTGAAAACGATTAAATCGCGTATATACTGTCATATTTCGCAATAAGAGAGCAATTTGAAGCATGTTTTACATTTGCAAATATCTTTTGTTCGTTTTGAATGACATGTGCAAATATCTTTCTTAAAAAGCATGCTATGGTATTCTAAGTGGTTTCATTATGTTCTGCTCAAGCTCTTCTACCTGTTGGCGACATCGGTTTATCTCTTTCATCTTTATTGATTGCGCAATGTTGAAAACGATTAAATCGCGTATATACTGTCATATTGCGCAATGAAAGAATCATTTGTAGCATTTTTTTAGTTTTTTTATCACATTTGCGAATATCTTTCTTAAAAAGAATGCTATGGTCTCCTTAGTGAATTCATTATGTTCTGCTCAAGCTCTTCTACCTGTTCGCGACATCCGTTTGTCTCTTTCATCTTTATTGATTGCGCAATGTTGAAAACGATCAAATCGCGTATATACTGTCATATTTTGCAATAAGAGAGCCTTTTGAAGCATGTATTACATTTGCAAATATCTTTTGTTCGTTTTGAAAGACATGTGCAAATATCTTTCTTGAAAAGAATGCTATGGTCTCCTAAGTGAATTCATTATGTTCTGCTCAAGCTCTTCTACCTGTTCGTGACATCCGTTTGTCTCTTTCATCTTTATTGATTGCGCAATGTTGAAAACGATCAAATCGCGTATATACTGTCATATTTTGCAATAAGAGAGCCTTTTGAAGCATGTATTACATTTGCAAATATCTTTTGTTCGTTTTGAATGACATGTGCAAATATCTTTCTTGAAAAGAATGCTATGGTCTCCTAAGTGGTTTCATTATGTTCTGCTCAAGCTCTTCTACCTGTTGGCGACATCGGTTTTATCTCTTTCATCTTTATTGATTGCGCAATGTTGAAAACGATCAAATCGCGTATATATAGTCATATTGCGCAATGAAAGAGTCATTTGAAGCATTTTTTTAGTTTTTCATCACATTTGCAAATATCTTTCTTAAAGGAAACCAAAACCTTCATACAAAGTTACTTTTATTGTAAAGTTTAAGATATTTAAACAATATCAGTGAAAATTTGAACAAAATCGGGCAAGGAATAAGGAAGTTAGAGCCTTTTGAAATGACTAGTCACTAGAGGGCGGTATTCAATTTGATGACATCATCTGTGAACAACTCTCCATGCCTTTTGTACATCAAATTTCATGTTTTTCCTTCTTTCTTGTGATTGAGATAATCTACTCCCCTGAATGCAAGATATAGAATGCAAAATGATATTCTACTTCACATGTTATGAATTCGGATCAAGAACACAAATAAATATGAAGAAAACAAAAAAATTGTGAAATTTGATGTACAAAAGGCATGGAGAGTTGTTCACAGATGATGTCATCAAATTGAATACCGCCCTCTAGTGACTAGTCATTTCAAAAGGCTCTAACTTCCTTATTCCTTGCCCGATTTTGTTCAAATTTTCACCGATATTTTTTAAATATCTTAAACTTTACAATAAAAGTAACTTATTATGAAGGTTTTGGTTTCCTTTAAAAAGCATGCTATGGTCTTCTAAGTGGTTTCATTATGTTCTGCTCAAGCTCTTCTACCTGTTCGCGACATCGGTTTATCTCTTTCATCTTTATTGATTGCGCAATGTTGAAAACGATCAAATCGCGTATATATAGTCATATTGCGCAATGAAAGAGTCATTTGAAGCATTTTTTTAGTTTTTCATCACATTTGCAAATATCTTTTTTTTTTTAAACATGCTATGGTCTTCTAAGTGATTTCATTATGTTCTGCTCAAGCTCTTCTACCTGTTCGCGACATCGGTTTATCTCTTTCATCTTTATTGATTGCGCAATGTTGAAAACGATTAAATCGCGTATATACTGTCATATTGCGCAATGAAAGAATCATTTGAAGCATTTTTTTAGTTTTTCATCACATTTGCGAATATCTTTCTTTAAAAGCATGCTATGGTCTTCTAAGTGGTTTCATTATGTTCTGCTCAAGCTCTTCTACCTGTTCGCGACATCGGTTTATCTCTTTCATCTTTATTGATTGCGCAATGTTGAAAACGATCAAATCGCGTATATATAGTCATATTGCGCAATGAAAGAGTCATTTGAAGCATTTTTTTAGTTTTTCATCACATTTGCAAATATCTTTCTTAAAAAGCATGCTATGGTCTTCTAAGTGGTTTCATTATGTTCTGCTCAAGCTCTTCTACCTGTTCGCGACATCGGTTTATCTCTTTCATCTTTATTGAATGCGCAATGTTGAAAACGATCAAATCGCGTATATACTGTCATATTTTGCAATAAGAGAGCCTTTTGAAGCATGTATTACATTTGCAAATATCTTTTGTTCGTTTTGAATGACATGTGCAAATATCTTTCTTGAAAAGAATGCTATGGTCTCCTAAGTGGTTTCATTATGTTCTGCTCAAGCTCTTCTACCTGTTCGCGACATCGGTTTATCTCTTTCATCTTTATTGATTGCGCAATGTTGAAAATGATCAAATCGCGTATATATAGTCATATTGCGCAATGAAAGAGTCATTAGAAGCATTTTTTTTAGTTTTTCATCACATTTGCAAATATCTTTCTTAAAAAGCATGCTATGGTCTTCTAAGTGGTTTCATAATGTTCTGCTCAAGCTCTTCTACCTGTTCGCGACATCGGTTTATCTCTTTCATCTTTATTGATTGCGCAATGTTGAAAACGATTAAATCGCGTATATACTGCCATATTGCGCAATGAAAGAGTCATTTGAAGCATTTTTTTAGTTTTTCATCACATTTGCAAATATCTTTTTTTTTTAAACATGCTATGGTCTTCTAAGTGATTTCATTATGTTCTGCTCAAGCTCTTCTACCTGTTCGCGACATCGGTTTATCTCTTTCATCTTTATTGATTGCGCAATGTTGAAAACGATTAAATCGCGTATATACTGTCATATTGCGCAATGAAAGAATCATTTGAAGCATTTTTTTAGTTTTTCATCACATTTGCAAATATATTTCTTAAAAAGCATGCTATGGTCTTCTAAATGGTTTCATTATGTTCTGCTCAAGCTCTTCTACCTGTTCGCGACATCGGTTTATCTCTTTCATCTTTATTGATTGCGCAATGTTGAAAACGATCAAATCGCGTATATATAGTCATATTGCGCAATGAAAGAGTCATTTGAAGCATTTTTTTAGTTTTTCATCACATTTGCAAATATCTTTCTTAAAAAGCATGCTATGGTCTTCTAAATGGTTTCATTATGTTCTGCTCAAGCTCTTCTACCTGTTCGCGACATCGGTTTATCTCTTTCATCTTTATTGAATGCGCAATGTTGAAAACGATCAAATCGCGTATATACTGTCATATTTTGCAATAAGAGAGCATTTTGAAGCATGTATTACATTTGCAAATATCTTTTGTTCGTTTTGAATGACATGTGCAAATATCTTTCTTGAAAAGAATGCTATGGTCTCCTAACTGGTTTCATTATGTTCTGCTCAAGCTCTTCTACCTGTTGGCGACATCGGTTTATCTCTTTCATCTTTATTGATGGCGCAATGTTGAAAACGATCAAATCGCGTATATATAGTCATATTGCGCAATGAAAGAGTCATTTGAAGCATTTTTTTAGTTTTTCATCACATTTGCAAATATCTTTCTTAAAAAGCATGCTATGGTCTTCTAAGTGGTTTCATTATGTTCTGCTCAAGCTCTTCTACCTGTTCGCGACATCGGTTTATCTCTTTCATCTTTATTGATTGCGCAATAATGAAAACGATTAAATTGTGTATATACTGCCATATTGCGCAATGAAAGAGTCATTTGAAGCATTTTTTTTAGTTTTTCATCACATTTGCAAATATCTTTTTTTTTAAAACATGCTATGGTCTTCTAAGTGATTTCATTATGTTCTGCTCAAGCTCTTCTACCTGTTGGCGACATCGGTTTATCTCTTTCATCTTTATTGATTGCGCAATGTTGAAAACGATTAAATCGCGTATATACTGTCATATTGCGCAATGAAAGAATCATCTGAAGCATTTTTTTAGTTTTTCATCACATATGCGAATATCTTTCTTGAAAAGCATGCTATGGAATACCATAGCATGCTTTTTAAGAAAGCATATATACGTATATACGCGATTTAATCGTTTTCAACATTGCGCATTCAATAAAGATGAAAGAGATAAACCGATGTCGCGAACAGGTAGAAGAGCTTGAGCAGAACATAATGAAACCACTTAGAAGACCATAGCATGCTTTTTAAGAAAGATATTCGCAAATGTGATGAAAAACTAAAAAAATGCTTCAAATGATTCTTTCATTGCGCAATATGACAGTATATACGCGATTTAATCGTTTTCAACATTGCGCAATCAATAAAGATGAAAGAGATAAACCGATGTCGCGAACAGGTAGAAGAGCTTGAGCAGAACATAATGAAACCACTTAGAAGACCATAGCATGCTTTTTAAGAAAGATATTCGCAAATGTGATGAAAAACTAAAAAAATGCTTCAAATGATTCTTTCATTGCGCAATATGACTATATATACGCGATTTGATCGTTTTCAACATTGCGCAATCAAGAAAGATGAAAGAGATAAACCGATGTCGCCAACAGGTAGAAGAGCTTGAGCAGAACATAATGAAACCACTTAGGAGACCATAGCATTCTTTTCAAGAAAGATATTTGCACATGTCATTCAAAACGAACAAAAGATATTTGCAAATGTAATACATGCTTCAAAAGGCTCTCTTATTGCAAAATATGACAGTATATACGCGATTTGATCGTTTTCAACATTGCGGAATCAATAAAGATGAAACAGATAAACGGATGTCGCGAACAGGTAGAAGAGGTTGAGCAGAACATAATGAAACCACTTAGGAGACCATAGCATTCTTTTCAAGAAAGATATTTGCACATGTCATTCAAAACGAACAAAAGATATTTGCAAATGTAATACATGCTTCAAAAGGCTCTCTTATTGCAAAATATGACAGTATATACGCGATTTGATCGTTTTCAACATTGCGCAATCAATAAAGATGAAAGAGATAAACGGATGTCGCGAACAGGTAGAAGAGCTTGAGCAGAACATAATGAAACCACTTAGTAGACCATAGCATTCTTTTTAAGAAAGATATTCGCAAATGTGATAAAAAACTAAAAAAAAATGCTACAAATGATTCTTTCATTGCGCAATATGACTATATATACGCGATTTGATCGTTTTCAACATTGCGCAATCAATAAAGATGAAAGAGATAAACGGATATCGCGAACAGGTAGAAGAGCTTGAGCAGAACATAATGAAACCACTTAGGAGACCATAGCATTCTTTTTAAGAAAGATATTCGCAAATGTGATGAAAAACTAAAAAAATGCTTCAAATGACTCTTTCATTGCGCAATATGACTATATATACGCGATTTGATCGTTTTCAACATTGCGCAATCAATAAAGATGAAAGAGATAAACGGATGTCGCGAACAGGTAGAAGAGCATGAGCAGAACATAATGAAATCACTTAGAAGACCATAGCATGTTTTAAAAAAAAAAAGATATTTGCAAATGTGATGAAAAACTAAAAAAATGCTTCAAATGACTCTTTCATTGCGCAATATGACTATATATACGCGATTTAATCGTTTTCAACATTGCGCATTCAATAAAGATGAAAGAGATAAACCGATGTCGCGAACAGGTAGAAGAGCTTGAGCAGAACATAATGAAACCACTTAGAAGACCATAGCATGCTTTTTAAGAAAGATATTCGCAAATGTGATAAAAAACTAAAAAAATGCTACAAATGATTCTTTCATTGCGCAATATGACAGTATATACGCGATTTAATCGTTTTCAACATTGCGCAATCAATAAAGATGAAAGAGATAAACCGATGTCGCGAACAGGTAGAAGAGCATGAGCAGAACATAATGAAACCACTTAGAAGACCATAGCATTCTTTTCAAGAAAGATATTTGCACATGTCATTCAAAACGAACAAAAGATATTTGCAAATGTAATACATGCTTCAAAAGGCTCTCTTATTGCAAAATATGACAGTATATACGCGATTTGATCGTTTTCAACATTGCGCAATCAATAAAGATGAAAGAGATAAACGGATGTCGCGAACAGGTAGAAGAGCTTGAGCAGAACATTATAAAACCACTTAGGAGACCATAGCATTCTTTTTAAGAAAGATATTCGCAAATGTGATGAAAAACTAAAAAAATGCTTCAAATGATTCTTTCATTGCGCAATATGACAGTATATACGCGATTTAATCGTTTTCAACATTGCGCAATCAATAAAGATGAAAGAGATAAACCGATGTCGCGAACAGGTAGAAGAGCTTAAGCAGAACATAATGAAACCACTTAGAAGACCATAGCATGCTTTTTAAGAAAGATATTCGCAAATGTGATGAAAAACTAAAAAAATGCTTCAAATGATTCTTTCATTGCGCAATATGACAGTATATACGCGATTTAATCGTTTTCAACATTGCGCAATCAATAAAGATGAAAGAGATAAACCGATGTCGCGAACAGGTAGAAGAGCATGAGCAGAACATAATGAAACCACTTAGGAGACCATAGCATTCATTTCAAGAAAGATATTTGCACATGTCATTCAAAACGAACAAAAGATATTTGCAAATGTAATACATGCTTCAAAAGGCTCTCTTATTGCAAAATATGACAGTATATACGCGATTTAATCGTTTTCAACATTGCGCAATCAATAAAGATGAAAGAGATAAACGGATGTCGCGAACAGGTAGAAGAGCTTGAGCAGAACATAATGAAACCACTTAGGAGACCATAGCATTCTTTTTAAGAAAGATATTCGCAAATGTGATAAAAATAAAAAAAAATGCTACAAATGATTCTTTCATTGCGCAATATGACAGTATATACGCGATTTAATCGTTTTCAACATTGCGCAATCAATAAAGATGAAAGAGATAAACCGATGTCGCGAACAGGTAGAAGAGCTTGAGCAGAACATAATGACCCATAATAACCCATAGGGCCACATTTCATCTACCATGAAGCTACCATTCATCTACCATTCATCCACCACTCATCTACCATTCATCTACCATAGAGCCACCATTCATCTACCATAGAGCCACCATTCATCTACCATAGAGCCACCATTCATCTACCATAGAGCCACCATTCATATCTACCATAGAGCCACCATTCTCCTACCATAGAGCCACCATTCATCTACCATAGAGCCACCATTCATCTACCATAGAGCCACCATTCATCTACCATAGAGCCACCATTCATCTACCATAGAGCCACCATTCATCTACCATAGAGTCGCCATTCATCTTCCATAGAGCCGCCATTCATCTACCATAGAGCCACCATTCATCTACCATAGAGCCACCATTCATCTACCATAGGGCTACCATAGGGCTACCATTCATCTACCATTCATCCACTATTCAACTACCACAAAGCCACCATTTATCTACCATAGAGCCACCATCCATCTACCATAAAGCCACCATTCATCTACCATAGAGCCACCATTCATCTACCATAGAGCCACCATTCATCTACCATAGATCCACCATTCATCTACCACTCATCTACCATTCATCTACCATAGAGCCACCATTCATCTACCATAGAGCCACCATTCATCTACCATAGAGCCACCATTCATCTACCATAGAGCCACCATTCATCTACCATAGGGCTACCATTCATCTACCATTCATCCACTATCCACCATTCATCTACCATTCATCTACCATTAATCCACTATTCCACCATTCATCTACCATAGAGCCACCATTCATCCACCACTCATCTACCATTCATCTACCATAGTGCCACCATTCATCTACCATAGAGACACCATTCATCTACCACTCATCTACCATTCATCTATTATAGAGCCACCATTCATCTACCCTAGAGCCACCATTCATCTAACATAGAGCCACCATTCATCTACCATAAAGCCACCATTCATCTACCATAGAGCCACCATTCATCTACCATAGAGCCACCATTCATCTACCATAGGGCTACCATTCATCTACCATTCATCTACCATTCATCCACTATCCACCATTCATCTACCATTCATCCACTCTCCACCATTCATCTACCATAGAGCCACCATTCATCCACCACTCATCTACCATTCATCTACCATAGAGCCACCATTCATCTACCATAGAGCCACCATTCATCTACCATAGAGCCACCATTCATCTACCATAGAGCCACCATTCATCTACCATACGGCTACCATTCATCTACCATTCATCCACCACTCATCTACCATTCACCTACCATAGAGCCACCATTCATCTACCATAGAGCCACCATTCATCTACCACTCATCTACCATTCATCTACCATAGATCCACCATTCATCTACCATAGAGCCACCATTCAACTACCATAGAGCCATCATTCATCTACCATAGGGCTACCATTCATCTACCATTCATCCACCACTCATCTACTATTCATCTACCCTAGAGCCACCATTCATCTAACATAGAGCCACCATTCATCTACCATAGAGCCACCATTCATCTACCATAAAGCCACCATTCATCTACCATAGAGCCACCATTCATCTACCATAGAGCCACCATTCATCTACCATAGGGCTACCATTCATCTACCATTCATCTACCATTCATCCACTATCCACCATTCATCTACCATTCATCTACCATTCATCCACTATCCACCATTCATCTACCATAGAGCCACCATTCATCCACCACTCATCTACCATTCATCCACCACTCATCTACCATTCATCTACCATAGAGCCACCATTCATCTACCGTAGAGCCACCATTCATCTACCATAGAGCTACCTTTCATCTAACATAGACCCACCATTCATATCTACCATAGAGCCACCATTCTCCTACCATAGAGCCACCATTCATCTACCATAGAGCCACCATTCATCTACCATAGAGCCACCATTCATCTACCATAGAGCCACCATTCATCTACCATAGAACCATCACTCATCTCCCATAGGGCTACCATTCCTCTCCCATACAGCCACCATAGGGCTACCATTCATCCACCATTCATCTACCATTCATCCACCACTCATCTACCATTCATCTACCATAGAGCCACCATTCATCTACCGTAGAGCCACCATTCATCTACCATAGAGCTACCTTTCAACTAACATAGACCCACCATTCATATCTACCATAGAGCCACCATTCTCCTACCATAGAGCCACCATTCATCTACCATAGAGCCACCATTCATCTACCATAGAGCCACCATTCATCTACCATAGAGCCACCATTCATCTACCATAGAGCCAACATTCATCTACCATAGAGCTGCCATTCATCTATCATAGGGCCACATTTCATCTACCATGAAACTACCATTCATCTACCATTCATCCACCACTCATCTACCATTCATCTACCATAGAGCCACCATTCATCTACCATAGAGCCACCATTCATCTACCATAGAGCCACCATACATATCTACCATAGAGCCACAATTCTCCTACCATAGAGCCACCATTCATCTACCATAGAGCCACCATTCATCTACCATAGAGCCACCATTCATCTACCATAGAGCCACCATTCATCTACCATAGAGCCACCATTCATCTACCATAGAGCCATCATTCATCTACCATAGAGTCGCCATTCATCTTCCATAGAGTCGCCATTCATCTACCATAGAGCCGCCATTCATCTACCATAGAGCCACCATTCATCTACCATAGAGCCACCATTCATCTACCATAGAGCCACCATTCATCTACCATAGAGCCACCATTCATCTATCATAGGGCCACATTTCATCTACCATGAAACTACCATTCATCTACCATTCATCCACCACTCATCTACCATTCATCTACCAAAGAGCCACCATTTATCTACCATAGAGCCACCATTCATCTACAATAGAGCCACCATTCATCCACCACTCATCTACCATTCATCTACCATCGAGCCACCATTCATCTACCCTGGAGCCACCATTCATCTAACATAGAGCCACCATTCATCTACCATAGAGCCACCATTCATCTACCATAAAGCCACCATTCATCTACCATAGAGCCACCATTCATCTACCATAGAGCCACCATTCATCTACCATAGGGCTACCATTCATCTACCATTCATCTACCATTCATCCACTATCCACCATTCATCTACCATTCATCTACCATTCATCCACTATCCACCATTCATCTACCATAGAGCCACCATTCATCCACCACTCATCTACCATTCATCTACCATAGTGCCACCATTCATCTACCATAGAGACACCATTCATCTACCACTCATCTACCATTCATCTATTATAGAGCCACCATTCATCTACCATAGAGCCACCATTCATCTACCATAGAGCCATCATTCATCTACCATTCATCCACCACTCATCTACTATTCATCTACCCTAGAGCCACCATTCATCCACCACTCATCTACCATTCATCTACCATAGTGCCACCATTCATCTACCATAGAGACACCATTCATCTACCACTCATCTACCATTCATCTATTATAGAGCCACCATTCATCTACCATAGAGCCACCATTCATCTACCATAGAGCCATCATTCATCTACCATTCATCCACCACTCATCTACTATTCATCTACCCTAGAGCCACCATTCATCTAACATAGAGCCATCATTCATCTACCATAAAGCCACCATTCATCTACCATAGAGCCACCATTCATCTACCATAGAGCCACCATTCATCTACCATAGGGCTACCATTCATCTACCATTCATCTACCATTCATCCACTATCCACCATTCATCTACCATTCATCCACTATCCACCATTCATCTACCATAGAGCCACCATTCACCCACCACTCATCTACCATTCATCTACCATAGAGCCACCATTCATCTACCATAGAGCCACCATTCATCTACCATAGAGCCACCATTCATCTACCATAGAGCCACCATTCATCTACCATAGGGCTACCATTCATCTACCATTCATCCACCACTCATCTACCATTCATCTACCATAGAGCCACCATTCATCTACCATAGAGCCACCATTCATCTACCACTCATCTACCATTCATCTACCATAGAGCCACCATTCATCTACCATAGAGCCACCATTCATCTACCATAGAGCCATCATTCATCTACCATAGGGCTACCATTCATCTACCATTCATCCACCACTCATCTACTATTCATCTACCCTAGAGCCACCATTCATCTAACATAGAGCCACCATTCATCTACCATAGAGCCACCATTCATCTACCATGAAGCCACCATTCATCTACCATAGAGCCACCATTCATCTACCATAGAGCCACCATTCATCTACCATAGGGCTACCATTCATCTACCATTCATCTACCATTCATCCACTATCCACCATTCATCTACCATTCATCTACCATTCATCCACTATCCACCATTCATCTACCATAGAGCCACCATTCATCCACCACTCATCTACCATTCATCTACCATAGAGCCACCATTCATCTACCATAGTGCTACCATTCATCTACCTTAGAGCCACCATTCATCTACCATAGAGCCATCATTCATCTACCATAGGGCTACCATTCATCTACCATTCATCCACCACTCATCTACCATTCATCTACCATAGAGCCACCATTCATCTACCGTAGAGCCACCATTCATCTACCATAGAGCTACCTTTCATCTAACATAGACCCACCATTCATATCTACCATAGAGCCACCATTCTCCTACCATAGAGCCACCATTCATCTACCATAGAGCCACCATTCATCTAACATAGAGCCACCATTCATCTACCATAGAGCCACCATTCATCTACCATAGAGCCACAATTCATCTACCATAGAGCCACCATTCATCCACCACTCATCTACCATTCATCCACCATAGAGCCACCATTCATATACCATAGAGCCACCATTCATCTACCATAGAGCCACCATTCATCTATCATAGAGCCACCTTTCATCTACCAAAGCGCTACCATTCATCTACCATAGAGCCAACATTCATCTACCATAGAGCCACCATTCATCTACCATAGAGCCACCATTCATCAACCATAGAGCCACCATTCATCTACCATAGGGCTATCATTCATCTACCATTCATCCACCACTCATCTACCATTCAACTACCTTAGAGCCACCATTCATCTACCATAGAGCCACCAATCATTTAACATAGAGCCACCATTCATCTACTATAGAGCCACCATTCATCTACCATCAGGCTACCATTCATCTACCATTCATCTACCATAGAGCCACCATTCATCCACCACTCATCTACCATTCATCTACCATAGAGCCACCATTCATCTACCATAGAGCCACCATTCATCTACCATAGAGCCACCATTCATCTACCATAGAGCCGCCATTTATCTACCATAGAGCCACCATTCATCCACTACTCATCTACCATTCATCTACTATAGAGCCACCATTCATTTACCATAGAGCCACCATTCATCTACCATAGAGCCACCATTCATTTACCATAGAGCCACCATTCATCTACCATAGAGCCACCATTCATCTACCATAGAGCCACCATTCATCTACCATTGGGCTACCATTCATCTACCATTCATCCACCACTCATCTACCATTCATCCTACCATAGAGCCACCATTCATCTACCATAGAGCCACCATTCATCTACCATTGGGCTACCATTCATCTACCATTCATCCACCACTCATCTACCATTCATCTACCATGGAGCCACCATTCATCTACCATAGAGCCACCATTCATCTAACATAGAGCCACCATGAAGCTACCATTCATCTACCATTCATCCACCACTCATCTACCATTCATCTACCATAGAGCCACCATTCATCTACCATAGAGCCACCATTCATCTACCATAGAGCCACCATTCATCTACCATAGAGCCAACATTCATCTACCATAGAGCTGCCATTCATCTACCATTCATCCACCACTCATCTACCATAGAGCCACAATTCATCTACCATAAAGCCACCATTCATCTATCATAGGGCCACATTTCATCTACCATGAAACTACCATTCATCTACCATTCATCCACCACTCATCTACCATTCATCTACCATAGAGCCACCATTCATCTACCATAGAGCCACCATTCATCTACCATAGAGCCACCATACATATCTACCATAGAGCCACAATTCTCCTACCATAGAGCCACCATTCATCTACCATAGAGCCACCATTCATCTACCATAGAGCCACCATTCATCTACCATAGAGCCACCATTCATCTACCATTCATCCACCACTCATCTACCATTCATCTACCATAGAGCCACCATTCATCTACCATAGAGCCACCATTCATCTACCATAGAGCCACCATACATATCTACCATAGAGCCACAATTCTCCTACCATAGAGCCACCAATCATTTACCATAGAGCCACCATTCATCTACTATAGAGCCACCATTCATCTACCATAAGGCTACCATTCATCTACCATTCATCCACTATTCAACTACCACAAAGCCACCATTTATCTACCATAGAGCCACCATTCATCTACCATAAAGCCACCATTCATCTACCATAGAGCCACCATTCATCTACCATAGAGCCACCATTCATATACCTTAGGGCTACCATTCATCTACCATTCTTCTACCATTCATCAACTATCCACCATTCATCTACAATAGAGCCACCATTCATCCACCACTCATCTACCATTCATCTACCATAGAGCCACCATTCATCTACCATAGAGCCACCATTCATCTACCACTCATCTACCATTCATATACCATAGAGCCACCATTCATCTACCATAGAGCCACCATTCATCTACCATAGAGCCATCATTCATCTACCATAGGGCTACCATTCATCTACCATTCATCCACCACTCATCTACTATTCATCTACCATAGAGCCACCATTTATCTACCGTAGAGCCACCATTCATCTACCATAGAGCTACCTTTCATCTAACATAGAGCCACTATTCATCTACCATAGAGCCACCATTCATCCACCATAGAGCCACCATTCATCTACCATAGAGCCACCATTCATCTACCATAGAGCCACCATTCATCTACCATAGAGCCACCATTTATCTACCATAGAGCCACCTTTCATCTACCAAAGCGCTACCATTCATTTACCATAGAGCCACCATTCATCTACCATAGAGCCACCATTCATCTACCATAGAGCCACCATTCATCTACCATAGAGCCACCATTCATCAACCATAGAGCCACCATTCATCTACCATAGGGCTACCATTCATCTACCATTCATCCACCACTCATCTACCATTCATCTACCTTAGAGCCACCATTCATCTACCATAGAGCCAGCATTCATCTACCATAGAGCCACCATTCATCTACTATAGAGCCACCATTCATCTACCATAAGGCTACCATTCATCTACCATTCATCAACCACTCATCTATCATTCAACTACCATAGAGCCACCATTCATCTACCATAGAGCCACCATTCATATACCATAGAGCCACCATTCATCTACCATAGAGCCGCCATTCATCTACCATAGAACCACCATTCATCCACCACTCATCTACCATTCATCTACCATAGAGCCAACATTCATCTACCATAGAGCCGCCAATTATCTACCATAGAGCCACCATTCATCTACCACTCATCTACCATTCATCTACCATAGAGCCACCATTCATCTACCATAGAGCCACCATTCATCTACCATAGAGCCATCATTCATCTACCATAGGGCTACCATTCATCTACCATTCATCCACCACTCATCTACTATTCATCTACCCTAGAGCCACCATTCATCTAACATAGAGCCACCATTCATCTACCATAGAGCCACCATTCATCTACCATAAAGCCACCATTCATCTACCATAGAGCCACCATTCATCTACCATAGAGCCACCATTCATCTACCATAGGGCTACCATTCATCTACCATTCATCTACCATTCATCCACTATCCACCATTCATCTACCATTCATCTACCATTCATCCACTATCCACCATTCATCTACCATAGAGCCACCATTCATCCACCACTCATCTACCATTCATCTACCATAGAGCCACCATTCATCTACCATAGTGCTACCATTCATCTACCTTAGAGCCACCATTCATCTACCATAGAGCCATCATTCATCTACCATAGGGCTACCATTCATCTACCATTCATCCACCACTCATCTACCATTCATCTACCATAGAGCCACCATTCATTTACCATAGAGCCACCATTCATCTACCATAGAGCCACCATTCATCTACCATAGAGCCACCATTCATCTACCATTGGGCTACCATTCATCTACCATTCATCCACCACTCATCTACCATTCATCCTACCATAGAGCCACCATTCATCTACCATAGAGCCACCATTCATCTACCATTGGGCTACCATTCATCTACCATTCATCCACCACTCATCTACCATTCATCTACCATGGAGCCACCATTCATCTACCATAGAGCCACCATTCATCTAACATAGAGCCACCATGAAGCTACCATTCATCTACCATTCATCCACCACTCATCTACCATTCATCTACCATAGAGCCACCATTCATCTACCATAGAGCCACCATTCATCTACCATAAAGCCACCATTCATCTATCATAGGGCCACATTTCATCTACCATGAAACTACCATTCATCTACCATTCATCCACCACTCATCTACCATTCATCTACCATAGAGCCACCATTCATCTACCATAGAGCCACCATTCATCTACCATAGAGCCACCATACATATCTACCATAGAGCCACAATTCTCCTACCATAGAGCCACCATTCATCTACCATAGAGCCACCATTCATCTACCATAGAGCCACCATTCATCTACCATAGAGCCACCATTCATCTACCATTCATCCACCACTCATCTACCATTCATCTACCATAGAGCCACCATTCATCTACCATAGAGCCACCATTCATCTACCATAGAGCCACCATACATATCTACGATAGAGCCACAATTCTCCTACCATAGAGCCACCAATCATTCACCATAGAGCCACCATTCATCTACTATAGAGCCACCATTCATCTACCATAAGGCTACCATTCATCTACCATTCATCCACTATTCAACTACCACAAAGCCACCATTTATCTACCATAGAGCCACCATTCATCTACCATAAAGCCACCATTCATCTACCATAGAGCCACCATTCATCTACCATAGAGCCACCATTCATATACCTTAGGGCTACCATTCATCTACCATTCTTCTACCATTCATCAACTATCCACCATTCATCTACAATAGAGCCACCATTCATCCACCACTCATCTACCATTCATCTACCATAGAGCCACCATTCATCTACCATAGAGCCACCATTCATCTACCACTCATCTACCATTCATCTACCATAGAGCCACCATTCATCTACCATAGAGCCACCATTCATCTACCATAGAGCCATCATTCATCTACCATAGGGCTACCATTCATCTACCATTCATCCACCACTCATCTACTATTCATCTACCATAGAGCCACCATTTATCTACCGTAGAGCCACCATTCATCTACCATAGAGCTACCTTTCATCTAACATAGAGCCACTATTCATCTACCATAGAGCCACCATTCATCCACCATAGAGCCACCATTCATCTACCATAGAGCCACCATTCATCTACCATAGAGCAACCATTCATCTACCATAGAGCCACCATTTATCTACCATAGAGCCACCTTTCATCTACCAAAGCGCTACCATTCATTTACCATAGAGCCACCATTCATCTACCATAGAGCCACCATTCATCTACCATAGAGCCACCATTCATCTACCATAGAGCCACCATTCATCAACCATAGAGCCACCATTCATCTACCATAGAGCCACCATTCATCTACCATAGAGCCACCATTCATCTACCATAAGGCTACCATTCATCTACCATTCATCAACCACTCATCTATCATTCATCTACCATAGAGCCACCATTCATCTACCATAGAGCCACCATTCATCCACCATAGAGCCACCATTCATCTACCATAGAGCCACCATTCATCTACCATAGAGCCACCATTCATCTACCATAGAGCCACCATTTATCTACCATAGAGCCACCTTTCATCTACCAAAGCGCTACCATTCATTTACAATAGAGCCACCATTCATCTACCATAGAGCCACCATTCATCCACCACTCATCTACCATTCATCTACCTTAGAGCCACCATTCATCTACCATAGAGCCACCATTCATCTACCATAGAGCCACCATTCATCTACTATAGAGCCACCATTCATCTACCATAAGGCTACCATTCATCTACCATTCATCAACCACTCATCTATCATTCATCTACCATAGAGCCACCATTCATCTACCATAGAGCCACCATTCATATACCATAGAGCCACCATTCATCTACCATAGAGCCGCCATTCATCTACCATAGAACCACCATTCATCCACCACTCATCTACCATTCATCTACCATAGAGCCAACATTCATCTACCATAGAGCCGCCAATTATCTACCATAGAGCCACCATTCATCTACTATAGAGCCACCATTCATCTACCATAAGGCTACCATTCATCTACCATTCATCAACCACTCATCTACCATTCATCTACCATAGAGCCACCATTCATCTACCATAGAGCCGCCATTCATCTACCATAGAACCACCATTCATCCACCACTCATCTACCATTCATCTACCATAGAGCCACCATTCATCTACCATAGAGCCACCAATCATCTACCATAGAGCCACCATTCATCTACTATAGAGCCACCATTCATCTACCATAAGGCTACCGTTCATCTACCATTCATCAACCACTCATCTACCATTCATCTACCATAGAGCCACTATTCATCTACCATAGAGCCACCATTCATCTACCATAGAGCCGCCATTCATCTACCATAGAACCACCATTCATCCACCACTCATCTACCATTCATCTACCATAGAGCCACCATTCATCTACCATAGAGCCACCATTCATCTACCATAGAGCCACCATTCATCTACCATAGAGCCGCCATTTATCTACCATAGAGCCACCATTCATCCACTACTCATCTACCATTCATCTACTATAGAGCCACCATTCATTTACCATAATGCCACCATTCATCTACCATAGAGCCACCATTCATTTACCATAGAGCCACCATTCATCTACCATAGAGCCACCATTCATCTACCATAGAGCCACCATTCATCTACCATTGGGCTACCATTCATCTACCATTCATCCACCACTCATCTACCATTCATCCTACCATAGAGCCACCATTCATCTACCATAGAGCCACCATTCATATACCATAGAGCCACCATTCATCTACCATAGAGCCGCCATTCATCTACCATAGAACCACCATTCATCCACCACTCATCTACCATTCATCTACCATAGAGCCAACATTCATCTACCATAGAGCCGCCAATTATCTACCATAGAGCCACCATTCATCTACCACTCATCTACCATTCATCTACCATAGAGCCACCATTCATCTACCATAGAGCCACCATTCATCTACCATAGAGCCATCATTCATCTACCATAGGGCTACCATTCATCTACCATTCATCCACCACTCATCTACTATTCATCTACCCTAGAGCCACCATTCATCTAACATAGAGCCACCATTCATCTACCATAGAGCCACCATTCATCTACCATAAAGCCACCATTCATCTACCATAGAGCCACCATTCATCTACCATAGAGCCACCATTCATCTACCATAGGGCTACCATTCATCTACCATTCATCTACCATTCATCCACTATCCACCATTCATCTACCATTCATCTACCATTCATCCACTATCCACCATTCATCTACCATAGAGCCACCATTCATCCACCACTCATCTACCATTCATCTACCATAGAGCCACCATTCATCTACCATAGTGCTACCATTCATCTACCTTAGAGCCACCATTCATCTACCATAGAGCCATCATTCATCTACCATAGGGCTACCATTCATCTACCATTCATCCACCACTCATCTACCATTCATCTACCATAGAGCCACCATTCATTTACCATAGAGCCACCATTCATCTACCATAGAGCCACCATTCATCTACCATAGAGCCACCATTCATCTACCATTGGGCTACCATTCATCTACCATTCATCCACCACTCATCTACCATTCATCCTACCATAGAGCCACCATTCATCTACCATAGAGCCACCATTCATCTACCATTGGGCTACCATTCATCTACCATTCATCCACCACTCATCTACCATTCATCTACCATGGAGCCACCATTCATCTACCATAGAGCCACCATTCATCTAACATAGAGCCACCATGAAGCTACCATTCATCTACCATTCATCCACCACTCATCTACCATTCATCTACCATAGAGCCACCATTCATCTACCATAGAGCCACCATTCATCTACCATAAAGCCACCATTCATCTATCATAGGGCCACATTTCATCTACCATGAAACTACCATTCATCTACCATTCATCCACCACTCATCTACCATTCATCTACCATAGAGCCACCATTCATCTACCATAGAGCCACCATTCATCTACCATAGAGCCACCATACATATCTACCATAGAGCCACAATTCTCCTACCATAGAGCCACCATTCATC
This sequence comes from Strongylocentrotus droebachiensis, assembly GCA_035222895.1. Lineage (NCBI taxonomy): Eukaryota > Metazoa > Echinodermata > Echinoidea > Camarodonta > Strongylocentrotidae > Strongylocentrotus > Strongylocentrotus droebachiensis. The sequence goes on from JAVYIG010000423.1 coordinate 70,261, forward strand.
TACCATAGAGCCACCATTCATCTACCATAGAGCCACCATTCATCTACCATAGAGCCACCATTCATCTACCATTCATCCACCACTCATCTACCATTCATCTACCATAGAGCCACCATTCATCTACCATAGAGCCACCATTCATCTACCATAGAGCCACCATACATATCTACGATAGAGCCACAATTCTCCTACCATAGAGCCACCAATCATTCACCATAGAGCCACCATTCATCTACTATAGAGCCACCATTCATCTACCATAAGGCTACCATTCATCTACCATTCATCCACTATTCAACTACCACAAAGCCACCATTTATCTACCATAGAGCCACCATTCATCTACCATAAAGCCACCATTCATCTACCATAGAGCCACCATTCATCTACCATAGAGCCACCATTCATATACCTTAGGGCTACCATTCATCTACCATTCTTCTACCATTCATCAACTATCCACCATTCATCTACAATAGAGCCACCATTCATCCACCACTCATCTACCATTCATCTACCATAGAGCCACCATTCATCTACCATAGAGCCACCATTCATCTACCACTCATCTACCATTCATCTACCATAGAGCCACCATTCATCTACCATAGAGCCACCATTCATCTACCATAGAGCCATCATTCATCTACCATAGGGCTACCATTCATCTACCATTCATCCACCACTCATCTACTATTCATCTACCATAGAGCCACCATTTATCTACCGTAGAGCCACCATTCATCTACCATAGAGCTACCTTTCATCTAACATAGAGCCACTATTCATCTACCATAGAGCCACCATTCATCCACCATAGAGCCACCATTCATCTACCATAGAGCCACCATTCATCTACCATAGAGCCACCATTCATCTACCATAGAGCCACCATTTATCTACCATAGAGCCACCTTTCATCTACCAAAGCGCTACCATTCATTTACCATAGAGCCACCATTCATCTACCATAGAGCCACCATTCATCTACCATAGAGCCACCATTCATCTACCATAGAGCCACCATTCATCAACCATAGAGCCACCATTCATCTACCATAGAGCCACCATTCATCTACCATAGAGCCACCATTCATCTACCATAAGGCTACCATTCTTCTACCATTCATCAACCACTCATCTATCATTCATCTACCATAGAGCCACCATTCATCTACCATAGAGCCACCATTCATCCACCATAGAGCCACCATTCATCTACCATAGAGCCACCATTCATCTACCATAGAGCCACCATTCATCTACCATAGAGCCACCATTTATCTACCATAGAGCCACCTTTCATCTACCAAAGCGCTACCATTCATTTACAATAGAGCCACCATTCATCTACCATAGAGCCACCATTCATCCACCACTCATCTACCATTCATCTACCTTAGAGCCACCATTCATCTACCATAGAGCCACCATTCATCTACCATAGAGCTACCTTTCAACTAACATAGACCCACCATTCATATCTACCATAGAGCCACCATTCTCCTACCATAGAGCCACCATTCATCTACCATAGAGCCACCATTCATCTACCATAGAGCCACCATTCATCTACCATAGAGCCACCATTCATCTACCATAGAGCCAACATTCATCTACCATAGAGCTGCCATTCATCTATCATAGGGCCACATTTCATCTACCATGAAACTACCATTCATCTACCATTCATCCACCACTCATCTACCATTCATCTACCATAGAGCCACCATTCATCTACCATAGAGCCACCATTCATCTACCATAGAGCCACCATACATATCTACCATAGAGCCACAATTCTCCTACCATAGAGCCACCATTCATCTACCATAGAGCCACCATTCATCTACCATAGAGCCACCATTCATCTACCATAGAGCCACCATTCATCTACCATAGAGCCACCATTCATCTACCATAGAGCCATCATTCATCTACCATAGAGTCGCCATTCATCTTCCATAGAGTCGCCATTCATCTACCATAGAGCCGCCATTCATCTACCATAGAGCCACCATTCATCTACCATAGAGCCACCATTCATCTACCATAGAGCCACCATTCATCTACCATAGAGCCACCATTCATCTATCATAGGGCCACATTTCATCTACCATGAAACTACCATTCATCTACCATTCATCCACCACTCATCTACCATTCATCTACCAAAGAGCCACCATTTATCTACCATAGAGCCACCATTCATCTACAATAGAGCCACCATTCATCCACCACTCATCTACCATTCATCTACCATCGAGCCACCATTCATCTACCCTGGAGCCACCATTCATCTAACATAGAGCCACCATTCATCTACCATAGAGCCACCATTCATCTACCATAAAGCCACCATTCATCTACCATAGAGCCACCATTCATCTACCATAGAGCCACCATTCATCTACCATAGGGCTACCATTCATCTACCATTCATCTACCATTCATCCACTATCCACCATTCATCTACCATTCATCTACCATTCATCCACTATCCACCATTCATCTACCATAGAGCCACCATTCATCCACCACTCATCTACCATTCATCTACCATAGTGCCACCATTCATCTACCATAGAGACACCATTCATCTACCACTCATCTACCATTCATCTATTATAGAGCCACCATTCATCTACCATAGAGCCACCATTCATCTACCATAGAGCCATCATTCATCTACCATTCATCCACCACTCATCTACTATTCATCTACCCTAGAGCCACCATTCATCCACCACTCATCTACCATTCATCTACCATAGTGCCACCATTCATCTACCATAGAGACACCATTCATCTACCACTCATCTACCATTCATCTATTATAGAGCCACCATTCATCTACCATAGAGCCACCATTCATCTACCATAGAGCCATCATTCATCTACCATTCATCCACCACTCATCTACTATTCATCTACCCTAGAGCCACCATTCATCTAACATAGAGCCATCATTCATCTACCATAAAGCCACCATTCATCTACCATAGAGCCACCATTCATCTACCATAGAGCCACCATTCATCTACCATAGGGCTACCATTCATCTACCATTCATCGACCATTCATCCACTATCCACCATTCATCTACCATTCATCCACTATCCACCATTCATCTACCATAGAGCCACCATTCACCCACCACTCATCTACCATTCATCTACCATAGAGCCACCATTCATCTACCATAGAGCCACCATTCATCTACCATAGAGCCACCATTCATCTACCATAGAGCCACCATTCATCTACCATAGGGCTACCATTCATCTACCATTCATCCACCACTCATCTACCATTCATCTACCATAGAGCCACCATTCATCTACCATAGAGCCACCATTCATCTACCACTCATCTACCATTCATCTACCATAGAGCCACCATTCATCTACCATAGAGCCACCATTCATCTACCATAGAGCCATCATTCATCTACCATAGGGCTACCATTCATCTACCATTCATCCACCACTCATCTACTATTCATCTACCCTAGAGCCACCATTCATCTAACATAGAGCCACCATTCATCTACCATAGAGCCACCATTCATCTACCATGAAGCCACCATTCATCTACCATAGAGCCACCATTCATCTACCATAGAGCCACCATTCATCTACCATAGGGCTACCATTCATCTACCATTCATCTACCATTCATCCACTATCCACCATTCATCTACCATTCATCTACCATTCATCCACTATCCACCATTCATCTACCATAGAGCCACCATTCATCCACCACTCATCTACCATTCATCTACCATAGAGCCACCATTCATCTACCATAGTGCTACCATTCATCTACCTTAGAGCCACCATTCATCTACCATAGAGCCATCATTCATCTACCATAGGGCTACCATTCATCTACCATTCATCCACCACTCATCTACCATTCATCTACCATAGAGCCACCATTCATATCTACCATAGAGCCACCATTCTCCTACCATAGAGCCACCATTCATCTACCATAGAGCCACCATTCATCTAACATAGAGCCACCATTCATCTACCATAGAGCCACCATTCATCTACCATAGAGCCACAATTCATCTACCATAGAGCCACCATTCATCCACCACTCATCTACCATTCATCCACCATAGAGCCACCATTCATATACCATAGAGCCACCATTCATCTACCATAGAGCCACCATTCATCTATCATAGAGCCACCTTTCATCTACCAAAGCGCTACCATTCATCTACCATAGAGCCAACATTCATCTACCATAGAGCCACCATTCATCTACCATAGAGCCACCATTCATCAACCATAGAGCCACCATTCATCTACCATAGGGCTATCATTCATCTACCATTCATCCACCACTCATCTACCATTCAACTACCTTAGAGCCACCATTCATCTACCATAGAGCCACCAATCATTTAACATAGAGCCACCATTCATCTACTATAGAGCCACCATTCATCTACCATAAGGCTACCATTCATCTACCATTCATCTACCATAGAGCCACCATTCATCCACCACTCATCTACCATTCATCTACCATAGAGCCACCATTCATCTACCATAGAGCCACCATTCATCTACCATAGAGCCACCATTCATCTACCATAGAGCCGCCATTTATCTACCATAGAGCCACCATTCATCCACTACTCATCTACCATTCATCTACTATAGAGCCACCATTCATTTACCATAGAGCCACCATTCATCTACCATAGAGCCACCATTCATTTACCATAGAGCCACCATTCATCTACCATAGAGCCACCATTCATCTACCATAGAGCCACCATTCATCTACCATTGGGCTACCATTCATCTACCATTCATCCACCACTCATCTACCATTCATCCTACCATAGAGCCACCATTCATCTACCATAGAGCCACCATTCATCTACCATTGGGCTACCATTCATCTACCATTCATCCACCACTCATCTACCATTCATCTACCATGGAGCCACCATTCATCTACCATAGAGCCACCATTCATCTAACATAGAGCCACCATGAAGCTACCATTCATCTACCATTCATCCACCACTCATCTACCATTCATCTACCATAGAGCCACCATTCATCTACCATAGAGCCACCATTCATCTACCATAGAGCCACCATTCATCTACCATAGAGCCAACATTCATCTACCATAGAGCTGCCATTCATCTACCATTCATCCACCACTCATCTACCATAGAGCCACAATTCATCTACCATAAAGCCACCATTCATCTATCATAGGGCCACATTTCATCTACCATGAAACTACCATTCATCTACCATTCATCCACCACTCATCTACCATTCATCTACCATAGAGCCACCATTCATCTACCATAGAGCCACCATTCATCTACCATAGAGCCACCATACATATCTACCATAGAGCCACAATTCTCCTACCATAGAGCCACCATTCATCTACCATAGAGCCACCATTCATCTACCATAGAGCCACCATTCATCTACCATAGAGCCACCATTCATCTACCATTCATCCACCACTCATCTACCATTCATCTACCATAGAGCCACCATTCATCTACCATAGAGCCACCATTCATCTACCATAGAGCCACCATACATATCTACCATAGAGCCACAATTCTCCTACCATAGAGCCACCAATCATTTACCATAGAGCCACCATTCATCTACTATAGAGCCACCATTCATCTACCATAAGGCTACCATTCATCTACCATTCATCCACTATTCAACTACCACAAAGCCACCATTTATCTACCATAGAGCCACCATTCATCTACCATAAAGCCACCATTCATCTACCATAGAGCCACCATTCATCTACCATAGAGCCACCATTCATATACCTTAGGGCTACCATTCATCTACCATTCTTCTACCATTCATCAACTATCCACCATTCATCTACAATAGAGCCACCATTCATCCACCACTCATCTACCATTCATCTACCATAGAGCCACCATTCATCTACCATAGAGCCACCATTCATCTACCACTCATCTACCATTCATATACCATAGAGCCACCATTCATCTACCATAGAGCCACCATTCATCTACCATAGAGCCATCATTCATCTACCATAGGGCTACCATTCATCTACCATTCATCCACCACTCATCTACTATTCATCTACCATAGAGCCACCATTTATCTACCGTAGAGCCACCATTCATCTACCATAGAGCTACCTTTCATCTAACATAGAGCCACTATTCATCTACCATAGAGCCACCATTCATCCACCATAGAGCCACCATTCATCTACCATAGAGCCACCATTCATCTACCATAGAGCCACCATTCATCTACCATAGAGCCACCATTTATCTACCATAGAGCCACCTTTCATCTACCAAAGCGCTACCATTCATTTACCATAGAGCCACCATTCATCTACCATAGAGCCACCATTCATCTACCATAGAGCCACCATTCATCTACCATAGAGCCACCATTCATCAACCATAGAGCCACCATTCATCTACCATAGGGCTACCATTCATCTACCATTCATCCACCACTCATCTACCATTCATCTACCTTAGAGCCACCATTCATCTACCATAGAGCCAGCATTCATCTACCATAGAGCCACCATTCATCTACTATAGAGCCACCATTCATCTACCATAAGGCTACCATTCATCTACCATTCATCAACCACTCATCTATCATTCAACTACCATAGAGCCACCATTCATCTACCATAGAGCCACCATTCATATACCATAGAGCCACCATTCATCTACCATAGAGCCGCCATTCATCTACCATAGAACCACCATTCATCCACCACTCATCTACCATTCATCTACCATAGAGCCAACATTCATCTACCATAGAGCCGCCAATTATCTACCATAGAGCCACCATTCATCTACCACTCATCTACTATTCATCTACCATAGAGCCACCATTTATCTACCGTAGAGCCACCATTCATCTACCATAGAGCTACCTTTCATCTAACATAGAGCCACTATTCATCTACCATAGAGCCACCATTCATCCACCATAGAGCCACCATTCATCTACCATAGAGCCACCATTCATCTACCATAGAGCCACCATTCATCTACCATAGAGCCACCATTTATCTACCATAGAGCCACCTTTCATCTACCAAAGCGCTACCATTCATTTACCATAGAGCCACCATTCATCTACCATAGAGCCACCATTCATCTACCATAGAGCCACCATTCATCTACCATAGAGCCACCATTCATCAACCATAGAGCCACCATTCATCTACCATAGAGCCACCATTCATCTACCATAGAGCCACCATTCATCTACCATAAGGCTACCATTCATCTACCATTCATCAACCACTCATCTATCATTCATCTACCATAGAGCCACCATTCATCTACCATAGAGCCACCATTCATCCACCATAGAGCCACCATTCATCTACCATAGAGCCACCATTCATCTACCATAGAGCCACCATTCATCTACCATAGAGCCACCATTTATCTACCATAGAGCCACCTTTCATCTACCAAAGCGCTACCATTCATTTACAATAGAGCCACCATTCATCTACCATAGAGCCACCATTCATCCACCACTCATCTACCATTCATCTACCTTAGAGCCACCATTCATCTACCATAGAGCCACCATTCATCTACCATAGAGCCACCATTCATCTACTATAGAGCCACCATTCATCTACCATAAGGCTACCATTCATCTACCATTCATCAACCACTCATCTATCATTCATCTACCATAGAGCCACCATTCATCTACCATAGAGCCACCATTCATATACCATAGAGCCACCATTCATCTACCATAGAGCCGCCATTCATCTACCATAGAACCACCATTCATCCACCACTCATCTACCATTCATCTACCATAGAGCCAACATTCATCTACCATAGAGCCGCCAATTATCTACCATAGAGCCACCATTCATCTACTATAGAGCCACCATTCATCTACCATAAGGCTACCATTCATCTACCATTCATCAACCACTCATCTACCATTCATCTACCATAGAGCCACCATTCATCTACCATAGAGCCGCCATTCATCTACCATAGAACCACCATTCATCCACCACTCATCTACCATTCATCTACCATAGAGCCACCATTCATCTACCATAGAGCCACCAATCATCTACCATAGAGCCACCATTCATCTACTATAGAGCCACCATTCATCTACCATAAGGCTACCGTTCATCTACCATTCATCAACCACTCATCTACCATTCATCTACCATAGAGCCACCATTCATCTACCATAGAGCCACCATTCATCTACCATAGAGCCGCCATTCATCTACCATAGAACCACCATTCATCCACCACTCATCTACCATTCATCTACCATAGAGCCACCATTCATCTACCATAGAGCCACCATTCATCTACCATAGAGCCACCATTCATCTACCATAGAGCCGCCATTTATCTACCATAGAGCCACCATTCATCCACTACTCATCTACCATTCATCTACTATAGAGCCACCATTCATTTACCATAATGCCACCATTCATCTACCATAGAGCCACCATTCATTTACCATAGAGCCACCATTCATCTACCATAGAGCCACCATTCATCTACCATAGAGCCACCATTCATCTACCATTGGGCTACCATTCATCTACCATTCATCCACCACTCATCTACCATTCATCCTACCATAGAGCCACCATTCATCTACCATAGAGCCACCATTCATATACCATAGAGCCACCATTCATCTACCATAGAGCCGCCATTCATCTACCATAGAACCACCATTCATCCACCACTCATCTACCATTCATCTACCATAGAGCCAACATTCATCTACCATAGAGCCGCCAATTATCTACCATAGAGCCACCATTCATCTACCACTCATCTACCATTCATCTACCATAGAGCCACCATTCATCTACCATAGAGCCACCATTCATCTACCATAGAGCCATCATTCATCTACCATAGGGCTACCATTCATCTACCATTCATCCACCACTCATCTACTATTCATCTACCCTAGAGCCACCATTCATCTAACATAGAGCCACCATTCATCTACCATAGAGCCACCATTCATCTACCATAAAGCCACCATTCATCTACCATAGAGCCACCATTCATCTACCATAGAGCCACCATTCATCTACCATAGGGCTACCATTCATCTACCATTCATCTACCATTCATCCACTATCCACCATTCATCTACCATTCATCTACTATTCATCCACTATCCACCATTCATCTACCATAGAGCCACCATTCATCCACCACTCATCTACCATTCATCTACCTTAGAGCCACCATTCATCTACCATAGAGCCACCATTCATCTACCATAGAGCCACCATTCATCTACTATAGAGCCACCATTCATCTACCATAAGGCTACCATTCATCTACCATTCATCAACCACTCATCTATCATTCATCTACCATAGAGCCACCATTCATCTACCATAGAGCCACCATTCATATACCATAGAGCCACCATTCATCTACCATAGAGCCGCCATTCATCTACCATAGAACCACCATTCATCCACCACTCATCTACCATTCATCTACCATAGAGCCAACATTCATCTACCATAGAGCCGCCAATTATCTACCATAGAGCCACCATTCATCTACTATAGAGCCACCATTCATCTACCATAAGGCTACCATTCATCTACCATTCATCAACCACTCATCTACCATTCATCTACCATAGAGCCACCATTCATCTACCATAGAGCCGCCATTCATCTACCATAGAACCACCATTCATCCACCACTCATCTACCATTCATCTACCATAGAGCCACCATTCATCTACCATAGAGCCACCAATCATCTACCATAGAGCCACCATTCATCTACTATAGAGCCACCATTCATCTACCATAAGGCTACCGTTCATCTACCATTCATCAACCACTCATCTACCATTCATCTACCATAGAGCCACCATTCATCTACCATAGAGCCACCATTCATCTACCATAGAGCCGCCATTCATCTACCATAGAACCACCATTCATCCACCACTCATCTACCATTCATCTACCATAGAGCCACCATTCATCTACCATAGAGCCACCATTCATCTACCATAGAGCCACCATTCATCTACCATAGAGCCGCCATTTATCTACCATAGAGCCACCATTCATCCACTACTCATCTACCATTCATCTACTATAGAGCCACCATTCATTTACCATAATGCCACCATTCATCTACCATAGAGCCACCATTCATTTACCATAGAGCCACCATTCATCTACCATAGAGCCACCATTCATCTACCATAGAGCCACCATTCATCTACCATTGGGCTACCATTCATCTACCATTCATCCACCACTCATCTACCATTCATCCTACCATAGAGCCACCATTCATCTACCATAGAGCCACCATTCATATACCATAGAGCCACCATTCATCTACCATAGAGCCGCCATTCATCTACCATAGAACCACCATTCATCCACCACTCATCTACCATTCATCTACCATAGAGCCAACATTCATCTACCATAGAGCCGCCAATTATCTACCATAGAGCCACCATTCATCTACCACTCATCTACCATTCATCTACCATAGAGCCACCATTCATCTACCATAGAGCCACCATTCATCTACCATAGAGCCATCATTCATCTACCATAGGGCTACCATTCATCTACCATTCATCCACCACTCATCTACTATTCAACTACCCTAGAGCCACCATTCATCTAACATAGAGCCACCATTCATCTACCATAGAGCCACCATTCATCTACCATAAAGCCACCATTCATCTACCATAGAGCCACCATTCATCTACCATAGAGCCACCATTCATCTACCATAGGGCTACCATTCATCTACCATTCATCCACTATCCACCATTCATCTACCATTCATCTACCATTCATCCACTATCCACCATTCATCTACCATAGAGCCACCATTCATCCACCACTCATCTACCATTCATCTACCATAGAGCCACCATTCATCTACCATAGTGCTACCATTCATCTACCTTAGAGCCACCATTCATCTACCATAGAGCCATCATTCATCTACCATAGGGCTACCATTCATCTACCATTCATCCACCACTCATCTACCATTCATCTACCATAGAGCCACCATTCATTTACCATAGAGCCACCATTCATCTACCATAGAGCCACCATTCATCTACCATAGAGCCACCATTCATCTACCATTGGGCTACCATTCATCTACCATTCATCCACCACTCATCTACCATTCATCCTACCATAGAGCCACCATTCATCTACCATAGAGCCACCATTCATCTACCATTGGGCTACCATTCATCTACCATTCATCCACCACTCATCTACCATTCATCTACCATGGAGCCACCATTCATCTACCATAGAGCCACCATTCATCTAACATAGAGCCACCATGAAGCTACCATTCATCTACCATTCATCCACCACTCATCTACCATTCATCTACCATAGAGCCACCATTCATCTACCATAGAGCCACCATTCATCTACCATAAAGCCACCATTCATCTATCATAGGGCCACATTTCATCTACCATGAAACTACCATTCATCTACCATTCATCCACCACTCATCTACCATTCATCTACCATAGAGCCACCATTCATCTACCATAGAGCCACCATTCATCTACCATAGAGCCACCATACATATCTACCATAGAGCCACAATTCTCCTACCATAGAGCCACCATTCATCTACCATAGAGCCACCATTCATCTACCATAGAGCCACCATTCATCTACCATAGAGCCACCATTCATCTACCATTCATCCACCACTCATCTACCATTCATCTACCATAGAGCCACCATTCATCTACCATAGAGCCACCATTCATCTACCATAGAGCCACCATACATATCTACGATAGAGCCACAATTCTCCTACCATAGAGCCACCAATCATTCACCATAGAGCCACCATTCATCTACTATAGAGCCACCATTCATCTACCATAAGGCTACCATTCATCTACCATTCATCCACTATTCAACTACCACAAAGCCACCATTTATCTACCATAGAGCCACCATTCATCTACCATAAAGCCACCATTCATCTACCATAGAGCCACCATTCATCTACCATAGAGCCACCATTCATATACCTTAGGGCTACCATTCATCTACCATTCTTCTACCATTCATCAACTATCCACCATTCATCTACAATAGAGCCACCATTCATCCACCACTCATCTACCATTCATCTACCATAGAGCCACCATTCATCTACCATAGAGCCACCATTCATCTACCACTCATCTACCATTCATCTACCATAGAGCCACCATTCATCTACCATAGAGCCACCATTCATCTACCATAGAGCCATCATTCATCTACCATAGGGCTACCATTCATCTACCATTCATCCACCACTCATCTACTATTCATCTACCATAGAGCCACCATTTATCTACCGTAGAGCCACCATTCATCTACCATAGAGCTACCTTTCATCTAACATAGAGCCACTATTCATCTACCATAGAGCCACCATTCATCCACCATAGAGCCACCATTCATCTACCATAGAGCCACCATTCATCTACCATAGAGCCACCATTCATCTACCATAGAGCCACCATTTATCTACCATAGAGCCACCTTTCATCTACCAAAGCGCTACCATTCATTTACCATAGAGCCACCATTCATCTACCATAGAGCCACCATTCATCTACCATAGAGCCACCATTCATCTACCATAGAGCCACCATTCATCAACCATAGAGCCACCATTCATCTACCATAGAGCCACCATTCATCTACCATAGAGCCACCATTCATCTACCATAAGGCTACCATTCATCTACCATTCATCAACCACTCATCTATCATTCATCTACCATAGAGCCACCATTCATCTACCATAGAGCCACCATTCATCCACCATAGAGCCACCATTCATCTACCATAGAGCCACCATTCATCTACCATAGAGCCACCATTCATCTACCATAGAGCCACCATTTATCTACCATAGAGCCACCTTTCATCTACCAAAGCGCTACCATTCATTTACAATAGAGCCACCATTCATCTACCATAGAGCCACCATTCATCCACCACTCATCTACCATTCATCTACCTTAGAGCCACCATTCATCTACCATAGAGCCACCATTCATCTACCATAGAGCTACCTTTCAACTAACATAGACCCACCATTCATATCTACCATAGAGCCACCATTCTCCTACCATAGAGCCACCATTCATCTACCATAGAGCCACCATTCATCTACCATAGAGCCACCATTCATCTACCATAGAGCCACCATTCATCTACCATAGAGCCAACATTCATCTACCATAGAGCTGCCATTCATCTATCATAGGGCCACATTTCATCTACCATGAAACTACCATTCATCTACCATTCATCCACCACTCATCTACCATTCATCTACCATAGAGCCACCATTCATCTACCATAGAGCCACCATTCATCTACCATAGAGCCACCATACATATCTACCATAGAGCCACAATTCTCCTACCATAGAGCCACCATTCATCTACCATAGAGCCACCATTCATCTACCATAGAGCCACCATTCATCTACCATAGAGCCACCATTCATCTACCATAGAGCCACCATTCATCTACCATAGAGCCATCATTCATCTACCATAGAGTCGCCATTCATCTTCCATAGAGTCGCCATTCATCTACCATAGAGCCGCCATTCATCTACCATAGAGCCACCATTCATCTACCATAGAGCCACCATTCATCTACCATAGAGCCACCATTCATCTACCATAGAGCCACCATTCATCTATCATAGGGCCACATTTCATCTACCATGAAACTACCATTCATCTACCATTCATCCACCACTCATCTACCATTCATCTACCAAAGAGCCACCATTTATCTACCATAGAGCCACCATTCATCTACAATAGAGCCACCATTCATCCACCACTCATCTACCATTCATCTACCATCGAGCCACCATTCATCTACCCTGGAGCCACCATTCATCTAACATAGAGCCACCATTCATCTACCATAGAGCCACCATTCATCTACCATAAAGCCACCATTCATCTACCATAGAGCCACCATTCATCTACCATAGAGCCACCATTCATCTACCATAGGGCTACCATTCATCTACCATTCATCTACCATTCATCCACTATCCACCATTCATCTACCATTCATCTACCATTCATCCACTATCCACCATTCATCTACCATAGAGCCACCATTCATCCACCACTCATCTACCATTCATCTACCATAGTGCCACCATTCATCTACCATAGAGACACCATTCATCTACCACTCATCTACCATTCATCTATTATAGAGCCACCATTCATCTACCATAGAGCCACCATTCATCTACCATAGAGCCATCATTCATCTACCATTCATCCACCACTCATCTACTATTCATCTACCCTAGAGCCACCATTCATCCACCACTCATCTACCATTCATCTACCATAGTGCCACCATTCATCTACCATAGAGACACCATTCATCTACCACTCATCTACCATTCATCTATTATAGAGCCACCATTCATCTACCATAGAGCCACCATTCATCTACCATAGAGCCATCATTCATCTACCATTCATCCACCACTCATCTACTATTCATCTACCCTAGAGCCACCATTCATCTAACATAGAGCCATCATTCATCTACCATAAAGCCACCATTCATCTACCATAGAGCCACCATTCATCTACCATAGAGCCACCATTCATCTACCATAGGGCTACCATTCATCTACCATTCATCGACCATTCATCCACTATCCACCATTCATCTACCATTCATCCACTATCCACCATTCATCTACCATAGAGCCACCATTCACCCACCACTCATCTACCATTCATCTACCATAGAGCCACCATTCATCTACCATAGAGCCACCATTCATCTACCATAGAGCCACCATTCATCTACCATAGAGCCACCATTCATCTACCATAGGGCTACCATTCATCTACCATTCATCCACCACTCATCTACCATTCATCTACCATAGAGCCACCATTCATCTACCATAGAGCCACCATTCATCTACCACTCATCTACCATTCATCTACCATAGAGCCACCATTCATCTACCATAGAGCCACCATTCATCTACCATAGAGCCATCATTCATCTACCATAGGGCTACCATTCATCTACCATTCATCCACCACTCATCTACTATTCATCTACCCTAGAGCCACCATTCATCTAACATAGAGCCACCATTCATCTACCATAGAGCCACCATTCATCTACCATGAAGCCACCATTCATCTACCATAGAGCCACCATTCATCTACCATAGAGCCACCATTCATCTACCATAGGGCTACCATTCATCTACCATTCATCTACCATTCATCCACTATCCACCATTCATCTACCATTCATCTACCATTCATCCACTATCCACCATTCATCTACCATAGAGCCACCATTCATCCACCACTCATCTACCATTCATCTACCATAGATCCACCATTCATCTACCATAGTGCTACCATTCATCTACCTTAGAGCCACCATTCATCTACCATAGAGCCATCATTCATCTACCATAGGGCTACCATTCATCTACCATTCATCCACCACTCATCTACCATTCATCTACCATAGAGCCACCATTCATCTACCGTAGAGCCACCATTCATCTACCATAGAGCTACCTTTCATCTAACATAGACCCACCATTCATATCTACCATAGAGCCACCATTCTCCTACCATAGAGCCACCATTCATCTACCATAGAGCCACCATTCATCTAACATAGAGCCACCATTCATCTACCATAGAGCCACCATTCATCTACCATAGAGCCACAATTCATCTACCATAGAGCCACCATTCATCCACCACTCATCTACCATTCATCCACCATAGAGCCACCATTCATATACCATAGAGCCACCATTCATCTACCATAGAGCCACCATTCATCTATCATAGAGCCACCTTTCATCTACCAAAGCGCTACCATTCATCTACCATAGAGCCAACATTCATCTACCATAGAGCCACCATTCATCTACCATAGAGCCACCATTCATCAACCATAGAGCCACCATTCATCTACCATAGGGCTATCATTCATCTACCATTCATCCACCACTCATCTACCATTCAACTACCTTAGAGCCACCATTCATCTACCATAGAGCCACCAATCATTTAACATAGAGCCACCATTCATCTACTATAGAGCCACCATTCATCTACCATAAGGCTACCATTCATCTACCATTCATCTACCATAGAGCCACCATTCATCCACCACTCATCTACCATTCATCTACCATAGAGCCACCATTCATCTACCATAGAGCCACCATTCATCTACCATAGAGCCACCATTCATCTACCATAGAGCCGCCATTTATCTACCATAGAGCCACCATTCATCCACTACTCATCTACCATTCATCTACTATAGAGCCACCATTCATTTACCATAGAGCCACCATTCATCTACCATAGAGCCACCATTCATTTACCATAGAGCCACCATTCATCTACCATAGAGCCACCATTCATCTACCATAGAGCCACCATTCATCTACCATTGGGCTACCATTCATCTACCATTCATCCACCACTCATCTACCATTCATCCTACCATAGAGCCACCATTCATCTACCATAGAGCCACCATTCATCTACCATTGGGCTACCATTCATCTACCATTCATCCACCACTCATCTACCATTCATCTACCATGGAGCCACCATTCATCTACCATAGAGCCACCATTCATCTAACATAGAGCCACCATGAAGCTACCATTCATCTACCATTCATCCACCACTCATCTACCATTCATCTACCATAGAGCCACCATTCATCTACCATAGAGCCACCATTCATCTACCATAGAGCCACCATTCATCTACCATAGAGCCAACATTCATCTACCATAGAGCTGCCATTCATCTACCATTCATCCACCACTCATCTACCATAGAGCCACAATTCATCTACCATAAAGCCACCATTCATCTATCATAGGGCCACATTTCATCTACCATGAAACTACCATTCATCTACCATTCATCCACCACTCATCTACCATTCATCTACCATAGAGCCACCATTCATCTACCATAGAGCCACCATTCATCTACCATAGAGCCACCATACATATCTACCATAGAGCCACAATTCTCCTACCATAGAGCCACCATTCATCTACCATAGAGCCACCATTCATCTACCATAGAGCCACCATTCATCTACCATAGAGCCACCATTCATCTACCATTCATCCACCACTCATCTACCATTCATCTACCATAGAGCCACCATTCATCTACCATAGAGCCACCATTCATCTACCATAGAGCCACCATACATATCTACCATAGAGCCACAATTCTCCTACCATAGAGCCACCAATCATTTACCATAGAGCCACCATTCATCTACTATAGAGCCACCATTCATCTACCATAAGGCTACCATTCATCTACCATTCATCCACTATTCAACTACCACAAAGCCACCATTTATCTACCATAGAGCCACCATTCATCTACCATAAAGCCACCATTCATCTACCATAGAGCCACCATTCATCTACCATAGAGCCACCATTCATATACCTTAGGGCTACCATTCATCTACCATTCTTCTACCATTCATCAACTATCCACCATTCATCTACAATAGAGCCACCATTCATCCACCACTCATCTACCATTCATCTACCATAGAGCCACCATTCATCTACCATAGAGCCACCATTCATCTACCACTCATCTACCATTCATATACCATAGAGCCACCATTCATCTACCATAGAGCCACCATTCATCTACCATAGAGCCATCATTCATCTACCATAGGGCTACCATTCATCTACCATTCATCCACCACTCATCTACTATTCATCTACCATAGAGCCACCATTTATCTACCGTAGAGCCACCATTCATCTACCATAGAGCTACCTTTCATCTAACATAGAGCCACTATTCATCTACCATAGAGCCACCATTCATCCACCATAGAGCCACCATTCATCTACCATAGAGCCACCATTCATCTACCATAGAGCCACCATTCATCTACCATAGAGCCACCATTTATCTACCATAGAGCCACCTTTCATCTACCAAAGCGCTACCATTCATTTACCATAGAGCCACCATTCATCTACCATAGAGCCACCATTCATCTACCATAGAGCCACCATTCATCTACCATAGAGCCACCATTCATCAACCATAGAGCCACCATTCATCTACCATAGGGCTACCATTCATCTACCATTCATCCACCACTCATCTACCATTCATCTACCTTAGAGCCACCATTCATCTACCATAGAGCCAGCATTCATCTACCATAGAGCCACCATTCATCTACTATAGAGCCACCATTCATCTACCATAAGGCTACCATTCATCTACCATTCATCAACCACTCATCTATCATTCAACTACCATAGAGCCACCATTCATCTACCATAGAGCCACCATTCATATACCATAGAGCCACCATTCATCTACCATAGAGCCGCCATTCATCTACCATAGAACCACCATTCATCCACCACTCATCTACCATTCATCTACCATAGAGCCAACATTCATCTACCATAGAGCCGCCAATTATCTACCATAGAGCCACCATTCATCTACCACTCATCTACTATTCATCTACCATAGAGCCACCATTTATCTACCGTAGAGCCACCATTCATCTACCATAGAGCTACCTTTCATCTAACATAGAGCCACTATTCATCTACCATAGAGCCACCATTCATCCACCATAGAGCCACCATTCATCTACCATAGAGCCACCATTCATCTACCATAGAGCCACCATTCATCTACCATAGAGCCACCATTTATCTACCATAGAGCCACCTTTCATCTACCAAAGCGCTACCATTCATTTACCATAGAGCCACCATTCATCTACCATAGAGCCACCATTCATCTACCATAGAGCCACCATTCATCTACCATAGAGCCACCATTCATCAACCATAGAGCCACCATTCATCTACCATAGAGCCACCATTCATCTACCATAGAGCCACCATTCATCTACCATAAGGCTACCATTCATCTACCATTCATCAACCACTCATCTATCATTCATCTACCATAGAGCCACCATTCATCTACCATAGAGCCACCATTCATCCACCATAGAGCCACCATTCATCTACCATAGAGCCACCATTCATCTACCATAGAGCCACCATTCATCTACCATAGAGCCACCATTTATCTACCATAGAGCCACCTTTCATCTACCAAAGCGCTACCATTCATTTACAATAGAGCCACCATTCATCTACCATAGAGCCACCATTCATCCACCACTCATCTACCATTCATCTACCTTAGAGCCACCATTCATCTACCATAGAGCCACCATTCATCTACCATAGAGTCACCATTCATCTACTATAGAGCCACCATTCATCTACCATAAGGCTACCATTCATCTACCATTCATCAACCACTCATCTATCATTCATCTACCATAGAGCCACCATTCATCTACCATAGAGCCACCATTCATATACCATAGAGCCACCATTCATCTACCATAGAGCCGCCATTCATCTACCATAGAACCACCATTCATCCACCACTCATCTACCATTCATCTACCATAGAGCCAACATTCATCTACCATAGAGCCGCCAATTATCTACCATAGAGCCACCATTCATCTACTATAGAGCCACCATTCATCTACCATAAGGCTACCATTCATCTACCATTCATCAACCACTCATCTACCATTCATCTACCATAGAGCCACCATTCATCTACCATAGAGCCGCCATTCATCTACCATAGAACCACCATTCATCCACCACTCATCTACCATTCATCTACCATAGAGCCACCATTCATCTACCATAGAGCCACCAATCATCTACCATAGAGCCACCATTCATCTACTATAGAGCCACCATTCATCTACCATAAGGCTACCGTTCATCTACCATTCATCAACCACTCATCTACCATTCATCTACCATAGAGCCACCATTCATCTACCATAGAGCCACCATTCATCTACCATAGAGCCGCCATTCATCTACCATAGAACCACCATTCATCCACCACTCATCTACCATTCATCTACCATAGAGCCACCATTCATCTACCATAGAGCCACCATTCATCTACCATAGAGCCACCATTCATCTACCATAGAGCCGCCATTTATCTACCATAGAGCCACCATTCATCCACTACTCATCTACCATTCATCTACTATAGAGCCACCATTCATTTACCATAATGCCACCATTCATCTACCATAGAGCCACCATTCATTTACCATAGAGCCACCATTCATCTACCATAGAGCCACCATTCATCTACCATAGAGCCACCATTCATCTACCATTGGGCTACCATTCATCTACCATTCATCCACCACTCATCTACCATTCATCCTACCATAGAGCCACCATTCATCTACCATAGAGCCACCATTCATATACCATAGAGCCACCATTCATCTACCATAGAGCCGCCATTCATCTACCATAGAACCACCATTCATCCACCACTCATCTACCATTCATCTACCATAGAGCCAACATTCATCTACCATAGAGCCGCCAATTATCTACCATAGAGCCACCATTCATCTACCACTCATCTACCATTCATCTACCATAGAGCCACCATTCATCTACCATAGAGCCACCATTCATCTACCATAGAGCCATCATTCATCTACCATAGGGCTACCATTCATCTACCATTCATCCACCACTCATCTACTATTCATCTACCCTAGAGCCACCATTCATCTAACATAGAGCCACCATTCATCTACCATAGAGCCACCATTCATCTACCATAAAGCCACCATTCATCTACCATAGAGCCACCATTCATCTACCATAGAGCCACCATTCATCTACCATAGGGCTACCATTCATCTACCATTCATCTACCATTCATCCACTATCCACCATTCATCTACCATTCATCTACTATTCATCCACTATCCACCATTCATCTACCATAGAGCCACCATTCATCCACCACTCATCTACCATTCATCTACCATAGAGCCACCATTCATCTACCATAGTGCTACCATTCATCTACCTTAGAGCCACCATTCATCTACCATAGAGCCATCATTCATCTACCATAGGGCTACCATTCATCTACCATTCATCCACCACTCATCTACCATTCATCTACCATAGAGCCACCATTCATTTACCATAGAGCCACCATTCATCTACCATAGAGCCACCATTCATCTACCATAGAGCCACCATTCATCTACCATTGGGCTACCATTCATCTACCATTCATCCACCACTCATCTACCATTCATCCTACCATAGAGCCACCATTCATCTACCATAGAGCCACCATTCATCTACCATTGGGCTACCATTCATCTACCATTCATCCACCACTCATCTACCATTCATCTACCATGGAGCCACCATTCATCTACCATAGAGCCACCATTCATCTAACATAGAGCCACCATGAAGCTACCATTCATCTACCATTCATCCACCACTCATCTACCATTCATCTACCATAGAGCCACCATTCATCTACCATAGAGCCACCATTCATCTACCATAAAGCCACCATTCATCTATCATAGGGCCACATTTCATCTACCATGAAACTACCATTCATCTACCATTCATCCACCACTCATCTACCATTCATCTACCATAGAGCCACCATTCATCTACCATAGAGCCACCATTCATCTACCATAGAGCCACCATACATATCTACCATAGAGCCACAATTCTCCTACCATAGAGCCACCATTCATCTACCATAGAGCCACCATTCATCTACCATAGAGCCACCATTCATCTACCATAGAGCCACCATTCATCTACCATTCATCCACCACTCATCTACCATTCATCTACCATAGAGCCACCATTCATCTACCATAGAGCCACCATTCATCTACCATAGAGCCACCATACATATCTACGATAGAGCCACAATTCTCCTACCATAGAGCCACCAATCATTCACCATAGAGCCACCATTCATCTACTATAGAGCCACCATTCATCTACCATAAGGCTACCATTCATCTACCATTCATCCACTATTCAACTACCACAAAGCCACCATTTATCTACCATAGAGCCACCATTCATCTACCATAAAGCCACCATTCATCTACCATAGAGCCACCATTCATCTACCATAGAGCCACCATTCATATACCTTAGGGCTACCATTCATCTACCATTCTTCTACCATTCATCAACTATCCACCATTCATCTACAATAGAGCCACCATTCATCCACCACTCATCTACCATTCATCTACCATAGAGCCACCATTCATCTACCATAGAGCCACCATTCATCTACCACTCATCTACCATTCATCTACCATAGAGCCACCATTCATCTACCATAGAGCCACCATTCATCTACCATAGAGCCATCATTCATCTACCATAGGGCTACCATTCATCTACCATTCATCCACCACTCATCTACTATTCATCTACCATAGAGCCACCATTTATCTACCGTAGAGCCACCATTCATCTACCATAGAGCTACCTTTCATCTAACATAGAGCCACTATTCATCTACCATAGAGCCACCATTCATCCACCATAGAGCCACCATTCATCTACCATAGAGCCACCATTCATCTACCATAGAGCCACCATTCATCTACCATAGAGCCACCATTTATCTACCATAGAGCCACCTTTCATCTACCAAAGCGCTACCATTCATTTACCATAGAGCCACCATTCATCTACCATAGAGCCACCATTCATCTACCATAGAGCCACCATTCATCTACCATAGAGCCACCATTCATCAACCATAGAGCCACCATTCATCTACCATAGAGCCACCATTCATCTACCATAGAGCCACCATTCATCTACCATAAGGCTACCATTCATCTACCATTCATCAACCACTCATCTATCATTCATCTACCATAGAGCCACCATTCATCTACCATAGAGCCACCATTCATCCACCATAGAGCCACCATTCATCTACCATAGAGCCACCATTCATCTACCATAGAGCCACCATTCATCTACCATAGAGCCACCATTTATCTACCATAGAGCCACCTTTCATCTACCAAAGCGCTACCATTCATTTACAATAGAGCCACCATTCATCTACCATAGAGCCACCATTCATCCACCACTCATCTACCATTCATCTACCTTAGAGCCACCATTCATCTACCATAGAGCCACCATTCATCTACCATAGAGCCACCATTCATCTACTATAGAGCCACCATTCATCTACCATAAGGCTACCATTCATCTACCATTCATCAACCACTCATCTATCATTCATCTACCATAGAGCCACCATTCATCTACCATAGAGCCACCATTCATATACCATAGAGCCACCATTCATCTACCATAGAGCCGCCATTCATCTACCATAGAACCACCATTCATCCACCACTCATCTACCATTCATCTACCATAGAGCCAACATTCATCTACCATAGAGCCGCCAATTATCTACCATAGAGCCACCATTCATCTACTATAGAGCCACCATTCATCTACCATAAGGCTACCATTCATCTACCATTCATCAACCACTCATCTACCATTCATCTACCATAGAGCCACCATTCATCTACCATAGAGCCGCCATTCATCTACCATAGAACCACCATTCATCCACCACTCATCTACCATTCATCTACCATAGAGCCACCATTCATCTACCATAGAGCCACCAATCATCTACCATAGAGCCACCATTCATCTACTATAGAGCCACCATTCATCTACCATAAGGCTACCGTTCATCTACCATTCATCAACCACTCATCTACCATTCATCTACCATAGAGCCACCATTCATCTACCATAGAGCCACCATTCATCTACCATAGAGCCGCCATTCATCTACCATAGAACCACCATTCATCCACCACTCATCTACCATTCATCTACCATAGAGCCACCATTCATCTACCATAGAGCCACCATTCATCTACCATAGAGCCACCATTCATCTACCATAGAGCCGCCATTTATCTACCATAGAGCCACCATTCATCCACTACTCATCTACCATTCATCTACTATAGAGCCACCATTCATTTACCATAATGCCACCATTCATCTACCATAGAGCCACCATTCATTTACCATAGAGCCACCATTCATCTACCATAGAGCCACCATTCATCTACCATAGAGCCACCATTCATCTACCATTGGGCTACCATTCATCTACCATTCATCCACCACTCATCTACCATTCATCCTACCATAGAGCCACCATTCATCTACCATAGAGCCACCATTCATCTACCATTGGGCTACCATTCATCTACCATTCATCCACCACTCATCTACCATTCATCTACCATAGAGCCACCATTCATCTACCATAGAGCCACCATTCATCTAACATAGAGCCACCATGAAGCTACCATTCATCTACCATTCATCCACCACTCATCTACCATTCATCTACCATAGAGCCACCATTCATCTACCATAGAGCCACCATTCATCTACCATAGAGCCAACATTCATCTACCATAGAGCTGCCATTCATCTACCATTCATCCACCACTCATCTACCATAGAGCCACCATTCATCTACCATAAAGCCACCATTCATCTATCATAGGGCCACATTTCATCTACCATGAAACTACCATTCATCTACCATTCATCCACCACTCATCTACCATTCATCTACCATAGAGCCACAATTCATCTACCATAGAGCCACCATTCATCTACCATAGAGCCACCATTCATCTACCATAGGGCTACCATTCATCTACCATTCATCTACCATTCATCCACTATCCACCATTCATCTACCATAGAGCCACCATTCATCCACCACTCATCTACCATTCATCTACCATAGAGCCACCATCCATCTACCATAGAGCCACCATTCATCTACCATAGAGCCACCATTCATCTACCATAGAGCCACCATTCATCTACCATAGGGCTACCATTCATCTACCATTCATCCACCACTCATCTACCATTCATCTACCATAGAGCCACCATTCATCTACCATAGAGCCACCATTCATCTACCACTCATCTACCATTCATCTACCATAGAGCCACCATTCATCTACCATAGAGCCACCATTCATCTACCATAGAGCCATCATTCATCTACCATAGGGCTACCATTCATCTACCATTCATCCACCACTCATCTACTATTCATCTACCCTAGAGCCACCATTCATCTAACATAGAGCCACCATTCATCTACCATAGAGCCACCATTCATCTACCATAAAGCCACTATTCATCTACCATAGAGCCACCATTCATCTACCATAGAGCCACCATTCATCTACCATAGGGCTACCATTCATCTACCATTCATCTACCATTCATCCACTATCCACCATTCATCTACCATAGAGCCACCATTCATCTACCATAGAGCCAACATTCATCTACCATAGAGCTGCCATTCATCTACCATTCATCCACCACTCATCTACCATAGAGCCACCATTCATCTACCATAAAGCCACCATTCATCTATCATAGGGCCACATTTCATCTACCATGAAACTACCATTCATCTACCATTCATCCACCACTCATCTACCATTCATCTACCATAGAGCCACCATTCATCTACCATAGAGCCACCATTCATCTACCATAGAGCCACCATTCATCTACCATAGAGCCACCATTCATCTACTATAGAGCCACCATTCATCTACCATAAGGCTACCATTCATCTACCATTCATCAACCACTCATCTATCATTCATCTACCATAGAGCCACTATTCATCTACCATAGAGCCACCATTCATCTACCATAGAGCCACCATTCATCTACCATAGAGCCACCATTCATCTACCATAGAGCCACCATTCATCTACCATAGAGCCGCCATTTATCTACCATAGAGCCACCATTCATCTACCATTGGGCTACCATTCATCTACCATTCATCCACCACTCATCTACCATTCATTTACCATAGAGCCACCATTCATCTTACATAGAGCCACCATTCATTTACCATAGAGCCACCATTCATCTACCATAGAGCCACCATTCATCTACCATAGAGCCACCATTCCTCTACCATTGGGCTACCATTCATCTACCATTCATCCACCACTCATCTACCATTCATCCTACCATAGAGCCACCATTCATCTACCATAGAGCCACCATTCATCTACCATTGGGCTACCATTCATCTACCATAGAGCCACCATTCATCTAACATAGAGCCACCATGAAGCTACCATTCATCTACCATTCATCCACCACTCATCTACCATTCATCTACCATAGAGCCACCATTCATCTACCATAGAACCACCATTCATCTACCATAGAACCACCATTCATCCACCACTCATCTACCATTCATCTACCATAGAGCCACCATTCATCTACCATAGAGCCACCATTCATCTACCATAGAGCCACCATTCATCTACCATAGAGCCGCCATTTATCTACCATAGAGCCACCATTCATCCACTACTCATCTACCATTCATCTACTATAGAGCCACCATTCATTTACCATAGAGCCACCATTCATCTACCATAGAGCCACCATTCATTTACCATAGAGCCACCATTCATCTACCATAGAGCCACCATTCATCTACCATAGAGCCACCATTCATCTACCATTGGGCTACCACTCATCTACCATTCATCCACCACTCATCTACCATTCATCCTACCATAGAGCCACCATTCATCTACCATAGAGCCACCATTCATCTACCATTGGGCTACCATTCATCTACCATTCATCCACCACTCATCTACCATTCATCTACCATAGAGCCACCATTCATCTACCATAGAGCCACCATTCATCTAACATAGAGCCACCATGAAGCTACCACCATTCATCTACCATAGAGCCAACATTCATCTACCATAGAGCTGCCATTCATCTACCATTCATCCACCACTCATCTACCATAGAGCCACCATTCATCTACCATAAAGCCACCATTCATCTATCATAGGGCCACATTTCATCTACCATGAAACTACCATTCATCTACCATTCATCCACCACTCATCTACCATTCATCTACCATAGAGCCACCATTCATCTACCATAGAGCCACCATTCATCTACCATAGAGCCACCATACATATCTACCATAGAGCCACAATTCTCCTACCATAGAGCCACCATTCATCTACCATAGAGCTACCTTTCATCTAACATAGAGCCACCATTCATCTACCATAGAGCCACCATTCATCTACCATAGAGCCACCATTCATCTACCATAGAGCCATCATTCATCTACCATAGAGTCGCCATTCATCTTCCATAGAGTCGCCATTCATCTACCATAGAGCCGCCATTCATCTACCATAGAGCCACCATTCATCTACCATAGAGCCACCATTCATCTACCATAGAGCCACCATTCATCTACCATAGGGCTACCATAGGGCTACCATTCATCTACCATTCATCCACTATTCATCTACCAAAGAGCCACCATTTATCTACCATAGAGCCACCATTCATCTACCATAGAGCCACCATTCATCCACCACTCATCTACCATTCATCTACCATCGAGCCACCATTCATCTACCCTAGAGCCACCATTCATCTAACATAGAGCCACCATTCATCTACCATAGAGCCGCCATTTATCTACCATAGAGCCACCATTCATCCACTACTCATCTACCATTCATCTACTATAGAGCCACCATTCATTTACCATAGAGCCACCATTCATCTACCATAGAGCCACCATTCATTTACCATAGAGCCACCATTCATCTACCATAGAGCCACCATTCATCTACCATAGAGCCACCATTCATCTACCATTGGGCTACCATTCATCTACCATTCATCCACCACTCATCTACCATTCATCCTACCATAGAGCCACCATTCATCTACCATAGAGCCACCATTCATCTACCATTGGGCTACCATTCATCTACCATTCATCCACCACTCATCTACCATTCATCTACCATAGAGCCACCATTCATCTACCATAGAGCCACCATTCATCTAACATAGAGCCACCATGAAGCTACCATTCATCTACCATTCATCCACCACTCATCTACCATTCATCTACCATAGAGCCACCATTCATCTACCATAGAGCCACCATTCATCTACCATAGAGCCACCATTCATCTACCATAGAGCCAACATTCATCTACCATAGAGCTGTCATTCATCTACCATTCATCCACCACTCATCTACCATAGAGCCACCATTCATCTACCATAAAGCCACCATTCATCTATCATAGGGCCACATTTCATCTACCATGAAACTACCATTCATCTACCATTCATCCACCACTCATCTACCATTCATCTACCATAGAGCCACCATTCATCTACCATAGAGCCACCATTCATCTACCATAGAGCCACCATACATATCTACCATAGAGCCACAATTCTCCTACCATAGAGCCACCATTCATCTACCATAGAGCCACCATTCATCTACCATAGAGCCACCATTCATCTACCATAGAGCCACCATTCATCTACCATAGAGCCACCATTCATCTACCATAGAGCCATCATTCATCTACCATAGAGTCGCCATTCATCTTCCATAGAGTCGCCATTCATCTACCATAGAGCCGCCATTCATCTACCATAGAGCCACCATTCATCTACCATAGAGCCACCATTCATCTACCATAGAGCCACCATTCATCTACCATAGGGCTACCATAGGGCTACCATTCATCTACCATTCATCCACTATTCATCTACCAAAGAGCCACCATTTATCTACCATAGAGCCACCATTCATCTACCATAGAGCCACCATTCATCCACCACTCATCTACCATTCATCTACCATCGAGCCACCATTCATCTACCCTAGAGCCACCATTCATCTAACATAGAGCCACCATTCATCTACCATAGAGCCACCATTCATCTACCATAAAGCCACCATTCATCTACCATAGAGCCACCATTCATCTACCATAGAGCCACCATTCATCTACCATAGGGCTACCATTCATCTACCATTCATCT
This sequence comes from Strongylocentrotus droebachiensis, assembly GCA_035222895.1. Lineage (NCBI taxonomy): Eukaryota > Metazoa > Echinodermata > Echinoidea > Camarodonta > Strongylocentrotidae > Strongylocentrotus > Strongylocentrotus droebachiensis. The sequence goes on from JAVYIG010000423.1 coordinate 99,371, forward strand.
ACCATTCATCCACTATCCACCATTCATCTACCACTCATCTACCATTCATCTACCATAGTGCCACCATTCATCTACCATAGAGACACCATTCATCTACCACTCATCTACCATTCATCTATTATAGAGCCACCATTCATCTACCATAGAGCCACCATTCATCTACCATAGAGCCACCATTCATCTACCATAGAGCCACCATTCATCTACCATAGGGCTACCATTCATCTACCATTCATCTACCATTCATCCACTATCCACCATTCATCTACCATTCATCCACTATCCACCATTCATCTACCATAGAGCCACCATTCATCCACCACTCATCTACCATAGAGCCACCATTCATCTACCATAGAGCCACCATTCATCTACCATAGAGCCACCATTCATCTACCATAGAGCCACCATTCATCTACCATAGGGCTACCATTCATCTACCATTCATCCACCACTCATCTACCATTCATCTACCATAGAGCCACCATTCATCTACCATAGAGCCACCATTCATCTACCACTCATCTACCATTCATCTACCATAGAGCCACCATTCATCTACCATAGAGCCACCATTCATCTACCATAGAGCCATCATTCATCTACCATAGGGCTACCATTCATCTACCATTCATCCACCACTCATCTACTATTCATCTACCCTAGAGCCACCATTCATCTAACATAGAGCCACCATTCATCTACCATAGAGCCACCATTCATCTACCATAATGCCACCATTCATCTACCATAGAGCCACCATTCATCTACCATAGAGCCACCATTCATCTACCATAGGGCTACCATTCATCTACCATTCATCTACCATTCATCCACTATCCACCATTCATCTACCATTCATCTACCATTCATCCACTATCCACCATTCATCTACCATAGAGCCACCATTCATCCACCACTCATCTACCATTCATCTACCATAGAGCCACCATTTATCTACCATAGAGCCATCATTCATCTACCATAGGGCTACCATTCATCTACCATTCATCCACCACTCATCTACCATTCATCTACCATAGAGCCACCATTCATCTACCGTAGAGCCACCATTCATCTACCATAGAGCTACCTTTCATCTAACATAGACCCACCATTAATATCTACCATAGAGCCACCATTCTCCTACCATAGAGCCACCATTCATCTACCATAGAGCCACCATTCATCTACCATAGAGCCACCATTCATCTACCATAGAGCCACCATTCATCTACCATAGAACCATCACTCATCTCCGATAGGGCTACCATTCCTCTCCCATACAGCCACCATAGGGCTACCATTCATCCACCATTCATCTACCATTCATCCACCACTCATCTACCATTCATCTACCATAGAGCCACCATTCATATACCGTAGAGCCACCATTCATCTACCATAGAGCTACCTTTCATCTAACATAGACCCACCATTCATTTCTACCATAGAGCCACCATTCTCCTACCATAGAGCCACCATTCATCTACCATAGAGCCACCATTCATCTACCATAGAGCCACTATTCATCTACCATAGAGCCACCATTCATCTACCATAGAGCCAACATTCATCTACCATAGAGCTGCCATTCATCTACCATTCATCCACCACTCATCTACCATAGAGCCACCATTCATCTACCATAAAGCCACCATTCATCTATCATAGGGCCACATTTCATCTACCATGAAACTACCATTCATCTACCATTCATCCACCACTCATCTACCATTCATCTACCATAGAGCCACCATTCATCTACCATAGAGCCACCATTCATCTACTATAGAGCCACCATTCATCTACCATAAGGCTACCATTCATCTACCATTCATCAACCACTCATCTATCATTCATCTACCATAGAGCCACTATTCATCTACCATAGAGCCACCATTCATCTACTATAGAGCCACCATTCATCTACCATAAGGCTACCATTCATCTACCATTCATCAACCACTCATCTATCATTCATCTACCATAGAGCCACTATTCATCTACCATAGAGCCACCATTCATCTACCATAGAGCCACCATTCATCTACCATAGAGCCACCATTCATCTACCATAGAGCCACCATTCATCTACCATAGAGCCGCCATTTATCTACCATAGAGCCACCATTCATCTACCATTGGGCTACCATTCATCTACCATTCATCCACCACTCATCTACCATTCATTTACCATAGAGCCACCATTCATCTTACATAGAGCCACCATTCATTTACCATAGAGCCACCATTCATCTACCATAGAGCCACCATTCATCTACCATAGAGCCACCATTCATCTACCATTGGGCTACCATTCATCTACCATTCATCCACCACTCATCTACCATTCATCCTACCATAGAGCCACCATTCATCTACCATAGAGCCACCATTCATCTACCATTGGGCTACCATTCATCTACCATAGAGCCACCATTCATCTAACATAGAGCCACCATGAAGCTACCATTCATCTACCATTCATCCACCACTCATCTACCATTCATCTACCATAGAGCCACCATTCATCTACCATAGAACCACCATTCATCTACCATAGAACCACCATTCATCCACCACTCATCTACCATTCATCTACCATAGAGCCACCATTCATCTACCATAGAGCCACCATTCATCTACCATAGAGCCACCATTCATCTACCATAGAGCCGCCATTTATCTACCATAGAGCCACCATTCATCCACTACTCATCTACCATTCATCTACTATAGAGCCACCATTCATTTACCATAGAGCCACCATTCATCTACCATAGAGCCACCATTCATTTACCATAGAGCCACCATTCATCTACCATAGAGCCACCATTCATCTACCATAGAGCCACCATTCATCTACCATTGGGCTACCATTCATCTACCATTCATCCACCACTCATCTACCATTCATCCTACCATAGAGCCACCATTCATCTACCATAGAGCTACCATTCATCTACCATTCATCCACCACTCATCTACCATTCATCTACCATAGAGCCACCATTCATCTACCATAGAGCCACCATTCATCTAACATAGAGCCACCATGAAGCTACCACCATTCATCTACCATAGAGCCAACATTCATCTACCATAGAGCTGCCATTCATCTACCATTCATCCACCACTCATCTACCATAGAGCCACCATTCATCTACCATAAAGCCACCATTCATCTATCATAGGGCCACATTTCATCTACCATGAAACTACCATTCATCTACCATTCATCCACCACTCATCTACCATTCATCTACCATAGAGCCACCATTCATCTACCATAGAGCCACCATTCATCTACCATAGAGCCACCATACATATCTACCATAGAGCCACAATTCTCCTACCATAGAGCCACCATTCATCTACCATAGAGCTACCTTTCATCTAACATAGAGCCACCATTCATCTACCATAGAGCCACCATTCATCTACCATAGAGCCACCATTCATCTACCATAGAGCCATCATTCATCTACCATAGAGTCGCCATTCATCTTCCATAGAGTCGCCATTCATCTACCATAGAGCCGCCATTCATCTACCATAGAGCCACCATTCATCTACCATAGAGCCACCATTCATCTACCATAGAGCCACCATTCATCTACCATAGGGCTACCATAGGGCTACCATTCATCTACCATTCATCCACTATTCATCTACCAAAGAGCCACCATTTATCTACCATAGAGCCACCATTCATCTACCATAGAGCCACCATTCATCCACCACTCATCTACCATTCATCTACCATCGAGCCACCATTCATCTACCCTAGAGCCACCATTCATCTAACATAGAGCCACCATTCATCTACCATAGAGCCACCATTCTCCTACCATAGAGCCACCATTCATCTACCATAGAGCCACCATTCATCTACCATAGAGCCACCATTCATCTACCATAGAGCCACCATTCATCTACCATAGAGCCAACATTCATCTACCATAGAGCTGCCATTTATCTACCATTCATCCACCACTCATCTACCATAGAGCCACCATTCATCTACCATAAAGCCACCATTCATCTATCATAGGGCCACATTTCATCTACCATGAAACTACCATTCATCTACCATTCATCCACCACTCATCTACCATTCATCTACCATAGAGCCACCATTCATCTACCATAGAGCCACCATACATATCTACCATAGAGCCACAATTCTCCTACCATAGAGCCACCATTCATCTACCATAGAGCCACCATTCATCTACCATAGAGCCACCATTCATCTACCATAGAGCCACCATTCATCTACCATAGAGCCACCATTCATCTACCATAGAGCCATCATTCATCTACCATAGAGTCGCCATTCATCTTCCATAGAGTCGCCATTCATCTACCATAGAGCCGCCATTCATCTACCATAGAGCCACCATTCATCTACCATAGAGCCACCATTCATCTACCATAGAGCCACCATTCATCTACCATAGGGCTACCATAGGGCTACCATTCATCTACCATTCATCCACTATTCATCTACCAAAGAGCCACCATTTATCTACCATAGAGCCACCATTCATCTACCATAGAGCCACCATTCATCCACCACTCATCTACCATTCATCTACCATCGAGCCACCATTCATCTACCCTAGAGCCACCATTCATCTAACATAGAGCCACCATTCATCTACCATAGAGCCACCATTCATCTACCATAAAGCCACCATTCATCTACCAGAGAGCCACCATTCATCTACCATAGAGCCACCATTCATCTACCATAGGGCTACCATTCATCTACCATTCATCTACCATTCATCCACTATCCACCATTCATCTACCACTCATCTACCATTCATCTACCATAGTGCCACCATTCATCTACCATAGAGACACCATTCATCTACCACTCATCTACCATTCATCTATTATAGAGCCACCATTCATCTACCATAGAGCCACCATTCATCTACCATAGAGCCACCATTCATCTACCATAGAGCCACCATTCATCTACCATAGGGCTACCATTCATCTACCATTCATCTACCATTCATCCACTATCCACCATTCATCTACCATTCATCCACTATCCACCATTCATCTACCATAGAGCCACCATTCATCCACCACTCATCTACCATAGAGCCACCATTCATCTACCATAGAGCCACCATTCATCTACCATAGAGCCACCATTCATCTACCATAGAGCCACCATTCATCTACCATAGGGCTACCATTCATCTACCATTCATCCACCACTCATCTACCATTCATCTACCATAGAGCCACCATTCATCTACCATAGAGCCACCATTCATCTACCACTCATCTACCATTCATCTACCATAGAGCCACCATTCATCTACCATAGAGCCACCATTCATCTACCATAGAGCCATCATTCATCTACCATAGGGCTACCATTCATCTACCATTCATCCACCACTCATCTACTATTCATCTACCCTAGAGCCACCATTCATCTAACATAGAGCCACCATTCATCTACCATAGAGCCACCATTCATCTACCATAATGCCACCATTCATCTACCATAGAGCCACCATTCATCTACCATAGAGCCACCATTCATCTACCATAGGGCTACCATTCATCTACCATTCATCTACCATTCATCCACTATCCACCATTCATCTACCATTCATCTACCATTCATCCACTATCCACCATTCATCTACCATAGAGCCACCATTCATCCACCACTCATCTACCATTCATCTACCATAGAGCCACCATTCATCTACCATAGAGCCATCATTCATCTACCATAGGGCTACCATTCATCTACCATTCATCCACCACTCATCTACCATTCATCTACCATAGAGCCACCATTCATCTACCGTAGAGCCACCATTCATCTACCATAGAGCTACCTTTCATCTAACATAGACCCACCATTAATATCTACCATAGAGCCACCATTCTCCTACCATAGAGCCACCATTCATCTACCATAGAGCCACCATTCATCTACCATAGAGCCACCATTCATCTACCATAGAGCCACCATTCATCTACCATAGAACCATCACTCATCTCCGATAGGGCTACCATTCCTCTCCCATACAGCCACCATAGGGCTACCATTCATCCACCATTCATCTACCATTCATCCACCACTCATCTACCATTCATCTACCATAGAGCCACCATTCATATACCGTAGAGCCACCATTCATCTACCATAGAGCTACCTTTCATCTAACATAGACCCACCATTCATTTCTACCATAGAGCCACCATTCTCCTACCATAGAGCCACCATTCATCTACCATAGAGCCACCATTCATCTACCATAGAGCCACTATTCATCTACCATAGAGCCACCATTCATCTACCATAGAGCCAACATTCATCTACCATAGAGCTGCCATTCATCTACCATTCATCCACCACTCATCTACCATAGAGCCACCATTCATCTACCATAAAGCCACCATTCATCTATCATAGGGCCACATTTCATCTACCATGAAACTACCATTCATCTACCATTCATCCACCACTCATCTACCATTCATCTACCATAGAGCCACCATTCATCTACCATAGAGCCACCATTCATCTACCATAGAGCCACCATTCATCTACCATAGAGCCACCATTCATCTACTATAGAGCCACCATTCATCTACCATAAGGCTACCATTCATCTACCATTCATCAACCACTCATCTATCATTCATCTACCATAGAGCCACTATTCATCTACCATAGAGCCACCATTCATCTACCATAGAGCCACCATTCATCTACCATAGAGCCACCATTCATCTACCATAGAGCCACCATTCATCTACCATAGAGCCGCCATTTATCTACCATAGAGCCACCATTCATCTACCATTGGGCTACCATTCATCTACCATTCATCCACCACTCATCTACCATTCATTTACCATAGAGCCACCATTCATCTTACATAGAGCCACCATTCATTTACCATAGAGCCACCATTCATCTACCATAGAGCCACCATTCATCTACCATAGAGCCACCATTCATCTACCATTGGGCTACCATTCATCTACCATTCATCCACCACTCATCTACCATTCATCCTACCATAGAGCCACCATTCATCTACCATAGAGCCACCATTCATCTACCATTGGGCTACCATTCATCTACCATTCATCCACCACTCATCTACCATTCATCTACCATAGAGCCACCATTCATCTAACATAGAGCCACCATGAAGCTACCATTCATCTACCATTCATCCACCACTCATCTACCATTCATCTACCATAGAGCCACCATTCATCTACCATAGAACCACCATTCATCTACCATAGAACCACCATTCATCTACCACTCATCTACCATTCATCTACCATAGAGCCACCATTCATCTACCATAGAGCCACCATTCATCTACCATAGAGCCACCATTCATCTACCATAGAGCCGCCATTTATCTACCATAGAGCCACCATTCATCCACTACTCATCTACCATTCATCTACTATAGAGCCACCATTCATTTACCATAGAGCCACCATTCATCTACCATAGAGCCACCATTCATTTACCATAGAGCCACCATTCATCTACCATAGAGCCACCATTCATCTACCATAGAGCCACCATTCATCTACCATTGGGCTACCATTCATCTACCATTCATCCACCACTCATCTACCATTCATCCTACCATAGAGCCACCATTCATCTACCATAGAGCCAATATTCATCTACCATTGGGCTACCATTCATCTACCATTCATCCACCACTCATCTACCATTCATCTACCATAGAGCCACCATTCATCTACCATAGAGCCACCATTCATCTAACATAGAGCCACCATGAAGCTACCACCATTCATCTACCATAGAGCCAACATTCATCTACCATAGAGCTGCCATTCATCTACCATTCATCCACCACTCATCTACCATAGAGCCACCATTCATCTACCATAAAGCCACCATTCATCTATCATAGGGCCACATTTCATTTACCATGAAACTACCATTCATCTACCATTCATCCACCACTCATCTACCATTCATCTACCATAGAGCCACCATTCATCTACCATTGAGCCACCATTCATCTACCATAGAGCCACCATACATATCTACCATAGAGCCACAATTCTCCTACCATAGAGCCACCATTCATCTACCATAGAGCCACCATTCATCTACCATAGAGCCACCATTCATCTACCATAGAGCCATCATTCATCTACCATAGAGTCGCCATTCATCTTCCATAGAGTCGCCATTCATCTACCATAGAGCCGCCATTCATCTACCATAGAGCCACCATTCATCTACCATAGAGCCACCATTCATCTACCATAGAGCCACCATTCATCTACCATAGGGCTACCATAGGGCTACCATTCATCTACCATTCATCCACTATTCATCTACCAAAGAGCCACCATTTATCTACCATAGAGCCACCATTCATCTACCATAGAGCCACCATTCATCCACCACTCATCTACCATTCATCTACCATCGAGCCACCATTCATCTACCCTGGAGCCACCATTCATCTAACATAGAGCCACCATTCATCTACCATAGAGCCACCATTCATCTACCATAAAGCCACCATTCATCTACCATAGAGCCACCATTCATCTACCATAGAGCCACCATTCATCTACCATAGGGCTACCATTCATCTACCATTCATCTACCATTCATCCACTATCCACCATTCATCTACCATTCATCTACCATTCATCCACTATCCACCATTCATCTACCATAGAGCCACCATTCATCCACCACTCATCTACCATTCATCTACCATATTGCCACCATTCATCTACCATAGAGACACCATTCATCTACCACTCATCTACCATTCATCTATTATAGAGCCACCATTCATCTACCATAGAGCCACCATTCATCTACCATAGAGCCATCATTCATCTACCATTCATCCACCACTCATCTACTATTCATCTACCCTAGAGCCACCATTCATCTAACATAGAGCCACCATTCATCTACCATAAAGCCACCATTCATCTACCATAGAGCCACCATTCATCTACCATAGAGCCACCATTCATCTACCATAGGGCTACCATTCATCTACCATTCATCTACCATTCATCCACTATCCACCATTCATCTACCATTCATCCACTATCCACCATTCATCTACCATAGAGCCACCATTCACCCACCACTCATCTACCATTCATCTACCATAGAGCCACCATTCATCTACCATAGAGCCACCATTCATCTACCATAGAGCCACCATTCATCTACCATAGAGCCACCATTCATCTACCATAGGGCTACCATTCATCTACCATTCATCCACCACTCATCTACCATTCATCTACCATAGAGCCACCATTCATCTACCATAGAGCCACCATTCATCTACCACTCATCTACCATTCATCTACCATAGAGCCACCATTCATCTACCATAGAGCCACCATTCATCTACCATAGAGCCATCATTCATCTACCATAGGGCTACCATTCATCTACCATTCATCCACCACTCATCTACTATTCATCTACCCTAGAGCCACCATTCATCTAACATAGAGCCACCATTCATCTACCATAGAGCTACCTTTCATCTAACATAGACCCACCATTCATATCTACCATAGAGCCACCATTCTCCTACCATAGAGCCACCATTCATCTACCTTAGAGCCACCATTCATCTAACATAGAGCCACCATTCATCTACCATAGAGCCACCATTCATCTACAATAGAGCCACAATTCATCTACCATAGAGCCACCATTCATCCACCACTCATCTACCATTCATCCACCATAGAGCCACCATTCATCTACCATAGAGCCACCATTCATCTACCATAGGGCTACCATTCATCTACCATTCATCTACCATTCATCCACTATCCACCATTCATCTACCATTCATCCACTATCCACCATTCATCTACCATAGAGCCACCATTCACCCACCACTCATCTACCATTCATCTACCATAGAGCCACCATTCATCTACCATAGAGCCACCATTCATCTACCATAGAGCCACCATTCATCTACCATAGAGCCACCATTCATCTACCATAGGGCTACCATTCATCTACCATTCATCCACCACTCATCTACCATTCATCTACCATAGAGCCACCATTCATCTACCATAGAGCCACCATTCATCTACCACTCATCTACCATTCATCTACCATAGAGCCACCATTCATCTACCATAGAGCCACCATTCATCTACCATAGAGCCATCATTCATCTACCATAGGGCTACCATTCATCTACCATTCATCCACCACTCATCTACTATTCATCTACCCTAGAGCCACCATTCATCTAACATAGAGCCACCATTCATCTACCATAGAGCCACCATTCATCTACCATAAAGCCACCATTCATCTACCATAGAGCCACCATTCATCTACCATAGAGCCACCATTCATCTACCATAGGGCTACCATTCATCTACCATTCATCTACCATTCATCCACTATCCACCATTCATCTACCATTCATCTACCATTCATCCACTATCCACCATTCATCTACCATAGAGCCACCATTCATCCACCACTCATCTACCATTCATCTACCATAGAGCCACCATTCATCTACCATAGTGCTACCATTCATCTACCTTAGAGCCACCATTCATCTACCATAGAGCCATCATTCATCTACCATAGGGCTACCATTCATCTACCATTCATCCACCACTCATCTACCATTCATCTACCATAGAGCCACCATTCATCTACCGTAGAGCCACCATTCATCTACCATAGAGCTATACCTTTCATCTAACATAGACCCACCATTCATATCTACCATAGAGCCACCATTCTCCTACCATAGAGCCACCATTCATCTACCATAGAGCCACCATTCATCTAACATAGAGCCACCATTCATCTACCATAGAGCCACCATTCATCTACAATAGAGCCACAATTCATCTACCATAGAGCCACCATTCATCCACCACTCATCTACCATTCATCCACCATAGAGCCACCATTCATATACCATAGAGCCACCATTCATCTACCATAGAGCCACCATTCATCTATCATAGAGCCACCTTTCATCTACCAAAGCGCTACCATTCATCTACCATAGAGCCACCATTCATCTACCATAGAGCCAACATTCATCTACCATAGAGCCACCATTCATCTACCATAGAGCCACCATTCATCAACCATAGAGCCACCATTCATCTACCATAGGGCTATCATTCATCTACCATTCATCCACCACTCATCTACCATTCAACTACCTTAGAGCCACCATTCATCTACCATAGAGCCACCAATCATTTACCATAGAGCCACCATTCATCTACTATAGAGCCACCATTCATCTACCATAAGGCTACCATTCATCTACCATTCATCTACCATAGAGCCACCATTCATCTACCATAGAGCCACCATTCATCCACCACTCATCTACCATTCATCTACCATAGAGCCACCATTCATCTACCATTGAGCCACCATTCATCTACCATAGAGCCACCATACATATCTACCATAGAGCCACAATTCTCCTACCATAGAGCCACCATTCATCTACCATAGAGCCACCATTCATCTACCATAGAGCCACCATTCATCTACCATAGAGCCATCATTCATCTACCATAGAGTCGCCATTCATCTTCCATAGAGTCGCCATTCATCTACCATAGAGCCGCCATTCATCTACCATAGAGCCACCATTCATCTACCATAGAGCCACCATTCATCTACCATAGAGCCACCATTCATCTACCATAGGGCTACCATAGGGCTACCATTCATCTACCATTCATCCACTATTCATCTACCAAAGAGCCACCATTTATCTACCATAGAGCCACCATTCATCTACCATAGAGCCACCATTCATCCACCACTCATCTACCATTCATCTACCATCGAGCCACCATTCATCTACCCTGGAGCCACCATTCATCTAACATAGAGCCACCATTCATCTACCATAGAGCCACCATTCATCTACCATAAAGCCACCATTCATCTACCATAGAGCCACCATTCATCTACCATAGAGCCACCATTCATCTACCATAGGGCTACCATTCATCTACCATTCATCTACCATTCATCCACTATCCACCATTCATCTACCATTCATCTACCATTCATCCACTATCCACCATTCATCTACCATAGAGCCACCATTCATCCACCACTCATCTACCATTCATCTACCATATTGCCACCATTCATCTACCATAGAGACACCATTCATCTACCACTCATCTACCATTCATCTATTATAGAGCCACCATTCATCTACCATAGAGCCACCATTCATCTACCATAGAGCCATCATTCATCTACCATTCATCCACCACTCATCTACTATTCATCTACCCTAGAGCCACCATTCATCTAACATAGAGCCACCATTCATCTACCATAAAGCCACCATTCATCTACCATAGAGCCACCATTCATCTACCATAGAGCCACCATTCATCTACCATAGGGCTACCATTCATCTACCATTCATCTACCATTCATCCACTATCCACCATTCATCTACCATTCATCCACTATCCACCATTCATCTACCATAGAGCCACCATTCACCCACCACTCATCTACCATTCATCTACCATAGAGCCACCATTCATCTACCATAGAGCCACCATTCATCTACCATAGAGCCACCATTCATCTACCATAGAGCCACCATTCATCTACCATAGGGCTACCATTCATCTACCATTCATCCACCACTCATCTACCATTCATCTACCATAGAGCCACCATTCATCTACCATAGAGCCACCATTCATCTACCACTCATCTACCATTCATCTACCATAGAGCCACCATTCATCTACCATAGAGCCACCATTCATCTACCATAGAGCCATCATTCATCTACCATAGGGCTACCATTCATCTACCATTCATCCACCACTCATCTACTATTCATCTACCCTAGAGCCACCATTCATCTAACATAGAGCCACCATTCATCTACCATAGAGCTACCTTTCATCTAACATAGACCCACCATTCATATCTACCATAGAGCCACCATTCTCCTACCATAGAGCCACCATTCATCTACCTTAGAGCCACCATTCATCTAACATAGAGCCACCATTCATCTACCATAGAGCCACCATTCATCTACAATAGAGCCACAATTCATCTACCATAGAGCCACCATTCATCCACCACTCATCTACCATTCATCCACCATAGAGCCACCATTCATCTACCATAGAGCCACCATTCATCTACCATAGGGCTACCATTCATCTACCATTCATCTACCATTCATCCACTATCCACCATTCATCTACCATTCATCCACTATCCACCATTCATCTACCATAGAGCCACCATTCACCCACCACTCATCTACCATTCATCTACCATAGAGCCACCATTCATCTACCATAGAGCCACCATTCATCTACCATAGAGCCACCATTCATCTACCATAGAGCCACCATTCATCTACCATAGGGCTACCATTCATCTACCATTCATCCACCACTCATCTACCATTCATCTACCATAGAGCCACCATTCATCTACCATAGAGCCACCATTCATCTACCACTCATCTACCATTCATCTACCATAGAGCCACCATTCATCTACCATAGAGCCACCATTCATCTACCATAGAGCCATCATTCATCTACCATAGGGCTACCATTCATCTACCATTCATCCACCACTCATCTACTATTCATCTACCCTAGAGCCACCATTCATCTAACATAGAGCCACCATTCATCTACCATAGAGCCACCATTCATCTACCATAAAGCCACCATTCATCTACCATAGAGCCACCATTCATCTACCATAGAGCCACCATTCATCTACCATAGGGCTACCATTCATCTACCATTCATCTACCATTCATCCACTATCCACCATTCATCTACCATTCATCTACCATTCATCCACTATCCACCATTCATCTACCATAGAGCCACCATTCATCCACCACTCATCTACCATTCATCTACCATAGAGCCACCATTCATCTACCATAGTGCTACCATTCATCTACCTTAGAGCCACCATTCATCTACCATAGAGCCATCATTCATCTACCATAGGGCTACCATTCATCTACCATTCATCCACCACTCATCTACCATTCATCTACCATAGAGCCACCATTCATCTACCGTAGAGCCACCATTCATCTACCATAGAGCTATACCTTTCATCTAACATAGACCCACCATTCATATCTACCATAGAGCCACCATTCTCCTACCATAGAGCCACCATTCATCTACCATAGAGCCACCATTCATCTAACATAGAGCCACCATTCATCTACCATAGAGCCACCATTCATCTACAATAGAGCCACAATTCATCTACCATAGAGCCACCATTCATCCACCACTCATCTACCATTCATCCACCATAGAGCCACCATTCATATACCATAGAGCCACCATTCATCTACCATAGAGCCACCATTCATCTATCATAGAGCCACCTTTCATCTACCAAAGCGCTACCATTCATCTACCATAGAGCCACCATTCATCTACCATAGAGCCAACATTCATCTACCATAGAGCCACCATTCATCTACCATAGAGCCACCATTCATCAACCATAGAGCCACCATTCATCTACCATAGGGCTATCATTCATCTACCATTCATCCACCACTCATCTACCATTCAACTACCTTAGAGCCACCATTCATCTACCATAGAGCCACCAATCATTTACCATAGAGCCACCATTCATCTACTATAGAGCCACCATTCATCTACCATAAGGCTACCATTCATCTACCATTCATCTACCATAGAGCCACCATTCATCTACCATAGAGCCACCATTCATCCACCACTCATCTACCATTCATCTACCATAGAGCCACCATTCATCTACCATAGAGCCACCATTCATCTACCATAGAGCCACCATTCATCTACCATAGAGCCACCATTCATCTACCATAGAGCCACCATTCATCTACTATAGAGCCACCATTCATCTACCATAAGGCTACCATTCATCTACCATTCATCAACCACTCATCTATCATTCATCTACCATAGAGCCACTATTCATCTACCATAGAGCCACCATTCATCTACCATAGAGCCACCATTCATCTACCATAGAGCCACCATTCATCTACCATAGAGCCACCATTCATCTACCATAGAGCCGCCATTTATCTACCATAGAGCCACCATTCATCTACCATTGGGCTACCATTCATCTACCATTCATCCACCACTCATCTACCATTCATTTACCATAGAGCCACCATTCATCTTACATAGAGCCACCATTCATTTACCATAGAGCCACCATTCATCTACCATAGAGCCACCATTCATCTACCATAGAGCCACCATTCATCTACCATTGGGCTACCATTCATCTACCATTCATCCACCACTCATCTACCATTCATCCTACCATAGAGCCACCATTCATCTACCATAGAGCCACCATTCATCTACCATTGGGCTACCATTCATCTACCATTCATCCACCACTCATCTACCATTCATCTACCATAGAGCCACCATTCATCTAACATAGAGCCACCATGAAGCTACCATTCATCTACCATTCATCCACCACTCATCTACCATTCATCTACCATAGAGCCACCATTCATCTACCATAGAACCACCATTCATCTACCATAGAACCACCATTCATCTACCACTCATCTACCATTCATCTACCATAGAGCCACCATTCATCTACCATAGAGCCACCATTCATCTACCATAGAGCCACCATTCATCTACCATAGAGCCGCCATTTATCTACCATAGAGCCACCATTCATCCACTACTCATCTACCATTCATCTACTATAGAGCCACCATTCATTTACCATAGAGCCACCATTCATCTACCATAGAGCCACCATTCATTTACCATAGAGCCACCATTCATCTACCATAGAGCCACCATTCATCTACCATAGAGCCACCATTCATCTACCATTGGGCTACCATTCATCTACCATTCATCCACCACTCATCTACCATTCATCCTACCATAGAGCCACCATTCATCTACCATAGAGCCAATATTCATCTACCATTGGGCTACCATTCATCTACCATTCATCCACCACTCATCTACCATTCATCTACCATAGAGCCACCATTCATCTACCATAGAGCCACCATTCATCTAACATAGAGCCACCATGAAGCTACCACCATTCATCTACCATAGAGCCAACATTCATCTACCATAGAGCTGCCATTCATCTACCATTCATCCACCACTCATCTACCATAGAGCCACCATTCATCTACCATAAAGCCACCATTCATCTATCATAGGGCCACATTTCATTTACCATGAAACTACCATTCATCTACCATTCATCCACCACTCATCTACCATTCATCTACCATAGAGCCACCATTCATCTACCATAGAGCCACCATTCATCTACCATAGAGCCACCATACATATCTACCATAGAGCCACAATTCTCCTACCATAGAGCCACCATTCATCTACCATAGAGCCACCATTCATCTACCATAGAGCCACCATTCATCTACCATAGAGCCACCATTCATCTACCATAGAGCCACCATTCATCTACCATAGAGCCATCATTCATCTACCATAGAGTCGCCATTCATCTTCCATAGAGTCGCCATTCATCTACCATAGAGCCGCCATTCATCTACCATAGAGCCACCATTCATCTACCATAGAGCCACCATTCATCTACCATAGAGCCACCATTCATCTACCATAGGGCTACCATAGGGCTACCATTCATCTACCATTCATCCACTATTCATCTACCAAAGAGCCACCATTTATCTACCATAGAGCCACCATTCATCTACCATAGAGCCACCATTCATCCACCACTCATCTACCATTCATCTACCATCGAGCCACCATTCATCTACCCTGGAGCCACCATTCATCTAACATAGAGCCACCATTCATCTACCATAGAGCCACCATTCATCTACCATAAAGCCACCATTCATCTACCATAGAGCCACCATTCATCTACCATAGAGCCACCATTCATCTACCATAGGGCTACCATTCATCTACCATTCATCTACCATTCATCCACTATCCACCATTCATCTACCATTCATCTACCATTCATCCACTATCCACCATTCATCTACCATAGAGCCACCATTCATCCACCACTCATCTACCATTCATCTACCATATTGCCACCATTCATCTACCATAGAGACACCATTCATCTACCACTCATCTACCATTCATCTATTATAGAGCCACCATTCATCTACCATAGAGCCACCATTCATCTACCATAGAGCCATCATTCATCTACCATTCATCCACCACTCATCTACTATTCATCTACCCTAGAGCCACCATTCATCTAACATAGAGCCACCATTCATCTACCATAAAGCCACCAT
The DNA here is from genome assembly GCA_035222895.1 of Strongylocentrotus droebachiensis. Classification (NCBI taxonomy): domain Eukaryota; kingdom Metazoa; phylum Echinodermata; class Echinoidea; order Camarodonta; family Strongylocentrotidae; genus Strongylocentrotus; species Strongylocentrotus droebachiensis. The sequence continues at coordinate 116,788 of JAVYIG010000423.1, forward strand.
TCATCTACCATAGAGCCACCATTCATCTACCATAGAGCCACCATTCATCTACCATAGGGCTACCATTCATCTACCATTCATCTACCATTCATCCACTATCCACCATTCATCTACCATTCATCCACTATCCACCATTCATCTACCATAGAGCCACCATTCACCCACCACTCATCTACCATTCATCTACCATAGAGCCACCATTCATCTACCATAGAGCCACCATTCATCTACCATAGAGCCACCATTCATCTACCATAGAGCCACCATTCATCTACCATAGGGCTACCATTCATCTACCATTCATCCACCACTCATCTACCATTCATCTACCATAGAGCCACCATTCATCTACCATAGAGCCACCATTCATCTACCACTCATCTACCATTCATCTACCATAGAGCCACCATTCATCTACCATAGAGCCACCATTCATCTACCATAGAGCCATCATTCATCTACCATAGGGCTACCATTCATCTACCATTCATCCACCACTCATCTACTATTCATCTACCCTAGAGCCACCATTCATCTAACATAGAGCCACCATTCATCTACCATAGAGCCACCATTCATCTACCATAAAGCCACCATTCATCTACCATAGAGCCACCATTCATCTACCATAGAGCCACCATTCATCTACCATAGGGCTACCATTCATCTACCATTCATCTACCATTCATCCACTATCCACCATTCATCTACCATTCATCTACCATTCATCCACTATCCACCATTCATCTACCATAGAGCCACCATTCATCCACCACTCATCTACCATTCATCTACCATAGAGCCACCATTCATCTACCATAGTGCTACCATTCATCTACCTTAGAGCCACCATTCATCTACCATAGAGCCATCATTCATCTACCATAGGGCTACCATTCATCTACCATTCATCCACCACTCATCTACCATTCATCTACCATAGAGCCACCATTCATCTACCGTAGAGCCACCATTCATCTACCATAGAGCTACCTTTCATCTAACATAGACCCACCATTCATATCTACCATAGAGCCACCATTCTCCTACCATAGAGCCACCATTCATCTACCATAGAGCCACCATTCATCTAACATAGAGCCACCATTCATCTACCATAGAGCCACCATTCATCTACAATAGAGCCACAATTCATCTACCATAGAGCCACCATTCATCCACCACTCATCTACCATTCATCCACCATAGAGCCACCATTCATATACCTTAGAGCCACCATTCATCTACCATAGAGCCACCATTCATCTATCATAGAGCCACCTTTCATCTACCAAAGCGCTACCATTCATCTACCATAGAGCCACCATTCATCTACCATAGAGCCAACATTCATCTACCATAGAGCCACCATTCATCTACCATAGAGCCACCATTCATCAACCATAGAGCCACCATTCATCTACCATAGGGCTATCATTCATCTACCATTCATCCACCACTCATCTACCATTCAACTACCTTAGAGCCACCATTCATCTACCATAGAGCCACCAATCATTTACCATAGAGCCACCATTCATCTACTATAGAGCCACCATTCATCTACCATAAGGCTACCATTCATCTACCATTCATCTACCATAGAGCCACCATTCATCTACCATAGAGCCACCATTCATCCACCACTCATCTACCATTCATCTACCATAGAGCCACCATTCATCTACCATAGAGCCACCATTCATCTACCATAGAGCCACCATTCATCTACCATAGAGCCGCCATTTATCTACCATAGAGCCACCATTCATCTACCATTGGGCTACCATTCATCTACCATTCATCCACCACTCATCTACCATTCATTTACCATAGAGCCACCATTCATTTACCATAGAGCCACCATTCATCTACCATAGAACCACCATTCATCTACCATAGAGCCACCATTCATCTACCATTGGGCTACCATTCATCTACCATTCATCCACCACTCATCTACCATTCATCCTACCATAGAGCCACCATTCATCTACCATAGAGCCACCATTCATCTACCATTGGGCTACCATTCATCTACCATTCATCCACCACTCATCTACCATTCATCTACCATAGAGCCACCATTCATCTAACATAGAGCCACCATGAAGCTACCATTCATCTACCATTCATCCACCACTCATCTACCATTCATCTACCATAGAGCCACCATTCATCTACCATAGAACCACCATTCATCTACCATAGAACCACCATTCATCCACCACTCATCTACCATTCATCTACCATAGAGCCACCATTCATCTACCATAGAGCCACCATTCATCTACCATAGAGCCACCATTCATCTACCATAGAGCCGCCATTTATCTACCATAGAGCCACCATTCATCCACTACTCATCTACCATTCATCTACTATAGAGCCACCATTCATTTACCATAGAGCCACCATTCATCTACCATAGAGCCACCATTCATTTACCATAGAGCCACCATTCATCTACCATAGAGCCACCATTCATCTACCATAGAGCCACCATTCATCTACCATTGGGCTACCATTCATCTACCATTCATCCACCACTCATCTACCATTCATCCTACCATAGAGCCACCATTCATCTACCATAGAGCCACCATTCATCTACCATTGGGCTACCATTCATCTACCATTCATCCACCACTCATCTACCATTCATCTACCATAGAGCCACCATGAAGCTACCATTCATCTACCATTCATCCACCACTCATCTACCATTCATCTACCATAGAGCCACCATTCATCTACCATAGAGCCACCATTCATCTACCATCCCAACTAACAATTGGACGTTTTCTGAACGTTCTAAAAACGTTCCAAGTTGGTTTTTGGACGTTTTGTGAAAACGTTTTTTGGACGTCAAAATGTGGTAGGTTTTCGACGTATTTAAAACGTTTTATTGGACGTTTTAAAAACGTGTTTTAAACGTTAAAATAACCAAAAAAAAACCTTTAAAAACCTTTCAGACATTCGAAAAGTCCAAAAACCTTTTGAAAACGTTCTAAATATATTGTTGACGTTGTTAAAAACGTTTGGAACGTTCTTAAAACGTTTTTAAAACGTTAAAATGCACTACAAACGTTTTAAGAACGTCTAGAAAACCTTTTAAAACACGTCTGGAACGTTTATAAAACGTTTTCTAAACGTCCAAATGTTCTACAAACGTTTTAAGAACGTCTAGAAAACCTTTTAAAACACGTCTGGAACGTTTATAAAACGTTTTCTAAACGTCCAAATGTTCTACAAACGTTTTAAGAACGTCTAGAAAACCTTTTAAAACACGTCTGGAACGTTTATAAACGTTTTCTAAACGTCCAAATGTTCTACAAACGTTTAAAAAACCTTTTAAAACACGTCTGGAACGTTTATAGAACGTTTTCTAAACGTCCAAATGGTCTACAAACGTTTTAAGAACGTTTACAAAACCTTTTGAAAAACGTCTAAAACGTTTTAGGAGATTGTTCAGAAAACCTTTATAGAATGTCTGAAAATGTCTCGGGCGTTGAAAGAATGCGCAACAAACATTTAAGAACGTCCTGCAAAAGTGTTAAGAATGTTCAACAAATACAAATGGTATATGAAATAAATACTGGGTCACACATTTGATCGATTTCAGAATTTTATTATCAAACATAAATAAATGTTCAAAGACTTGGTAATAATAGTACATGTATTTCAAGGTTACTTATAAAAAGATACAATGTTCTCTGTAGGTTTCCGTGGTGATAAAGTATTCACAACTGAAAGTTTTCATAACACCATGTGCATACGAACATCCAATAGACGTCTATTTCAGGCTGGTGATAGACAAGTGATATCACAAGGAGAAAATCTAGAGAAATACAGTTGAAAAATTGGCGTAAAATAGACTTAAATAAGATTATAAACAGCCAACAGAAATTTGGTTGGGATGGTCCATTTGAAACCACAGATACAATGGTTATTTACAAGAAAAAAATGTACAAGATGACGATATGTCATTATAGTAAGTGGCAAGTATGAATACTCAATATTACCAATCTATTAATAAAAAAGGCAAGTCTATGAATATATCTAGTGTAAAAAAATTGGCAGCACACATATTGCATTTTTGGTTACAGCATACTCAACAAAAGTAACTTGAGTGATTTATAGAACCCGTAATTTCTTTGATTCCTGAAAAGATGTTAATTCCTACCGAAAACATGTACCAACTAAATGACAACAAAAACTGGGCATAATTGGTGTGATTGACCTCTGGTAAAACCTTAACGAGAACTGTATAGTATTACCATTTACTATATTGTCCTTTTGATCCCCAACAGATGTTGTAGTCAGGTCCAGATTTGTGCTATAAACGAGTTTTATCAGAAGCCAGCATTAGAACTTTCATCTTCCATGAAAAACAAAATCCATCATAATCAACACATAGTTATTTACATTAATGAGATACAAGTTGAAAATATGTCATATAACTGGCAAGTATGAAAACTCAAATCTACCGGGCTATTTAGAGAAAAGGCAAGACTATAAATATATCTAGTGTTAAGAATTTGGCAGCACATATGTAGCATTTTTGGTTACAGCACACTCAACAAAGGTCCAGATTTGTTCTATAAATGAGTTTTATCAGAAGCCAGTATGTAACTACATAGCGAATCGAGAACAGATGTCATCAGCGTTTATCCTTTTTAATTCTCCATGACACCCTCCTCCTCGTCTTCAGTGGCATCTGCAACAGCAGCAACATCTTTGGCAACATCTTCGGCAGCGACAGCTGGAACTCTAGCCCCATCGGTATCAGGTTTCTGCAAATCAGAGCAAACAACCTTTATTTATAAATTAAATGTTCATTTCAACTAAACCATAAAAAAACTAGGGGGCATGATGTAAAAACAGCGCCTATACAAGCTCATTTGGTGACAAACTGGCATAATGTAAATTATGAACCAAAATTATATCTGAAGAGGCTGCACATAAGTAAATATTATTGCCTGTCCACAAAATATTAAGTCTCGAGACCAATGCCTAAAAACTGACGTCTGGATAAGCTAGGGTGGCAGTGAGGTGAATCCGGCCACCCCTATCAACAAGGGCAAAACTGGACTAATGATGTGCTTCATGTACAATATTGTTTTACAGATATTGGGTCTATCCCTTTATAAGGGAACACACACGTAACACCAGAATTTTCACTCATTCAATCAAAAGATAACTTTGAAATACACATTTTTTTAATGTCCAAACAAAAATTGGTCAAAAAAGGCTGAATGCCCTTTGAAATAGTAAATTGATCTGATATTCTCTTGCAACATATTTTTGTATTTTGATAGAAATCCACATAATATAAAGAGAAAAAAATAAAAAATAAAAAATAAAAACACAAACAAAAGTAAAAGGAATTTACCTTCCATTTCTTTCCTCCTGGAAGAAATGGGGTTCGCTTGAGAAAGTCCCCTACGACTTCTTCAATCTCCATCTCTTTGGCGCCCTGGTCGGTCTTCATGCAGGCTCCTGAAAGACGTAAGTGCAGACGCCATGGATCATTATATTAAAATTATTTTTGATGACACATTAAAATAAGACGATACAGATTACACACCTTAATATCATTACACTCCTCTCAAATGTATTAGGGGAAAATGGTATGTCGGTTCCCATGTTATGGCCCACCCCTTTTTTTTGTTTTGCAAAAATGGGCATTTTTGTATGAAGAAATACATGGATACACATCTGCACACTCTCACATAAGTAATTCCTTGTTCAGATGGGCATAAAACATAACTACTCCTTAGAAGCCAAATTCAACAGCTACCTTACAAGCAGAAGACAATGCTATTATGCGACTTCAAAGGCAGCAAGGTTGCTAGAGACCATCAATGTCCAATTGATCACCAATCATTGTAACTCATCGGGTGAATCCAGAAACATATAAAATAAAATTGAAATTGGCTAATCATATACTAATTGATTACTTACTGACAATGACGGGAACAAATCTTGTTGACTTCAGACCACGCTTCCCCTTCCTCCCATTCACGTTGAAATCTGACCAAAGATTATTTGACCCCAGCTTTTTCATGATACGCCGACTTGTTTGGGCAATATTGCCGACTAGACTCAGGTAGTTGATCTGAAATTAAAAGAACCATTATCAATTACAATGCCGTAGATTCTCACATAAATAGGAGCCAACCGTCTCATTTCCAGACATTATTATGAATGTTTCTCCGCTAAAACCTTCACCCTGATGCGGTAAATATTAATTTATCATTTGCAAAATTCACAGGCTTTCACTTTTTTGTTTAAACATGGCTATAAAGTAATCAAGGCATGTATAAATCAGAAACTCAGGATATTTCAGGTTTAGATAATTAAACCTGTACAAAAAGGAAAAACAAAGTAATTTGAATGGATGATCAAATAATGCCAAATTAGTATGCAAGTATTTTTAAACTTACCATTCTCTTCTTAAAATCAGACTCTACGAGTCTCATTTCGAGCAAGTCGAATTCACTCCCTGTCTTGAGCGGTTCCGCAAAGGGCTCCTGCAGGTCGGCAGGACCTGCCCGTAAACTCACTGATGATTTGGCAACCAGGTTTGCCAGCGTCTCCACTATCTGGGCCTGGACATCTTCCAGCTTCTGAAGTTTTTGAAGTACCTGCTGTTGAAAATTGTCTAGGAAAACAAAAGGAGTAAAAAAAAATACATTAACAAATTAGGTCATTTTGGTAGCTAAGAAGAGTATGTAATTTTAGTGTGACTGATATGTACGACAGCTTTTCAACTATCGCATTTCAGGAATACATCACCAAGCTGCAATGACAATACTTGTACAAAGCATCAGACAATGCAACACATACAGAAAGAATCTGAAAGCAATTTTGCAGAAAAATATACCCCTGCTTTTTTGATAAAAATAAATCAAAATTAAACACATCAAAAGAAAGTTCCCCCTAAAGAACCCCATCAAATCTTCGAGTATAACAAATTATTCAAGTTGAAACCAAGCATTGGATATAGCTAGGGTTGTTAGGAAGCAGATTCTCGAAAATTAGTGACATCCGTGACTTAACGGCTGAATGATCACAACATGAACAAAAAAATACGTTTTTTTTCTTGATTTTTCCACTGGAAGATTTGATGGGGCTCTTTAGGGGGGAACTTACTTTTGATGTTGTATTTATATTGACAACCTCTCTCTCTTATATCAGTGTAGCATCTTGGTAAAAAATAGTAAATTTTGTTTGTAGTTTAAATATGCTGTACTCCAAAATCTAATCAATTGACCTCCTATGAAACATACTATTAAGTTCTTGAGAAGAGATATTTTGTTTGTGAAATTCTCTACGTAAATACTTACTGTCCAAGGTTCTAGCTTTTGGTGTCGGCGGCTGGCTTTGGCGAGAAGTCGAAGGAGAGGGGAATGTAGTTGTAGATGGAGATGATCCCCTCTGGATTGGGCCCGTCGGGCTTAAGGGGACAAATCTGGCCATCATGGATGTTGTTGACAATTTGGGGAGAGGAAGTTCCTTAGTCTTCGACTTATCTGCCTTTCTCGGGCTTCTGCGAAGTGGCTCAGGGTCACACTCCATATCTGGAAAAACATCACAGACATTAGAAAAATATCAAGCAAGAAAAGAATTTTTGAAAAATGTTCAAGCTTTATGAATTCATTTTGAGTTCAACATGTTAATTTTCAATTTTGATGAATTGGTACATTATGCCCCCCCCCCTCCCTCCCCCATGTGCTATTAGGGTTAAAACATCATCTAGCATCCTTCTAGCATATAAATTCAATTGCAGCGCAGCACTCGACAACAAAGGCAGTGGTCTACTGTACTCATACAAGTAGCGTATGTTGATGCACACCTAGAGATTGACAATGTCCAGGCCAAAAATGCTAACAAAATTCTTTATGCTGGTGATTCGTTGTGTATATCAGCAGGGGTGGTATTCAGAAAACTCTCTTAACCCTAATAGCACCGGGGTATTTCAGACCTTGCTACCACCTTTGTTTTTGTTGTGTTTTTTTCGTAAAATTTATCATAGAACTATTTTGAAGCATAATTGTGCTATAATAAATTAATTTCAGCCAAAGAAAGTGAAAATAATCATATCTTTATGAATAAGGTGAGAAAACTCAATTTGCATTGAGTTTGTACACAAAATCACGTTTTTGAGCCATTTTCGTTTGGACGAGCGTGTATAAAAAGGCCGTGCAGCATCATAACGGTATTCCTGATTTTCGCGAAAATGGTGTCAAAAGATGCGCAAGACTTGAAAGTAAAAAGTCAGCGAGCAGCGCGGTCAAAAAAAATTGCGTGGGGGAATGGTCGCGAACAATCTCGAGGGGGGGGGGCATTATGCCCCCCCCAGGTGCTATTAGGGTTAAGTTAGCACTTAAAGTGGTACTCCAGGCTGAAATTGGGATGGTATGTAAAGTAGAGTAAAATTTAACAAGAACACTAAAAATTTCATCAAAATTGGATGAAAGGGTAAAAAAAAAAAAAAAATCCACTTAAACATTTTTTCTAAAGTCTTTATTTTGTTTTTCTTATTTTGTTTTCTTGTTCAATTTCAATTCAACACGGACATAGGCAGACCACCCCCCCCCTTTTTTTGTTCATTTGATAGGGGGCTGGGGCGCAAGCCCCCTCCCCCTATTATTATTTATTTTATTATTTTTTTTTAATTTGATAATTCTATATAACACGGACATAAGCGGACCCTGCAGGGGGGGGGGGGGGGGTCGTGGGGCAAGCCCCCCTCTCCCTTTTTATTTATTTTTTTATTTATTTAATTATTTTTTTATTTGATAATTCTATTAAACACGCCCCAGCTTGCGCCCCAGCCCCCTTTCAAATGAACAAACAAAAAAGGGGGTCTGCCTATCAAATGATAGGCAGACCCCCCCCCCTGATTTTGACTCCCGTGCAAATGTGTGGCTGTATTCACGTTTGGAAATGTGAAATTTAGTGGGCAAAATGGCCACGCGCAATCTAATACCAGCGGTGCGGATACGTGTGGGGAGTCCGAAACACATGGCCATCTTCACTGAAGACTTTAAGTCACTCGGTCATAGATCTACTAGACTAACTTACAGTTACAATGTACATGTAGACCTTTACCATATCAGAAATAAATTCAAGTTCTTTCAGTGATTTTAAGTAACTCTTTCTGCTACATGACATGTATTAATGTGTTACTGTTAGGTGAAAGTTGGGTTAATTCACATCATTCTGGATTCAATCATACAACAATCAACAATAACAGTAACGCGTCTGGTTAACATACGCCTTTTTGTTTGGCATGTATCACATTGCATTCACACTCACAGGTTGGTTAAAAGTAAATTTTCATGCACGTTATTATCGCTAATGCATGAATGCAGCATGCAGACTAACTCCGGGAAGCTGCGCGCCGGTGTTGGAGCTTCCCGGAGTTACATGCAGACATGTCACGACACAAGCCGATACTCATTTAAATGTTTTCCCACATTTTACACGTCTCGAATTCACTCAAACAACATTTAAACACCTAACAGATATCAAAATGGTAAAATATCACTTACATTGGTGTTGCAGTCTCACAAATTAGGTAGATAGTTCAGGATTTCTTGATAGCTCTTGCAAAGGCACACACGGTATTCAATGGGAAAATTCTCAATGTAATTTTCACGCACATGGCCGGCTAGCTAGCTAGCCGGGCAATAACGCAGCCGGGCACGGCTAGCGCTGCCGTCATCGATCAATCCTCGGCGGCGCGGCCTCGTTCGTTGTTGTGTAAAGATGTAAGATAAATGATTTGAAATTACCGGTAATAAAATTGAGTATGTAAAATGTATAAAAATATGTTTTGCTTGTGTATTTTTGTTTATGAATTGTGTATGCATTTATATGATAAAACAAACAAATCTCGTTTTCATTTCAATTCAAGAAATCGCCTACAGTATTTTAGTGATCTGTTTTCATTTGTTTTTATTTATCCTTAGTAGTTGGACGTAGACAAAATATGATGCTTAATTCTGGTATTTGTTTTAAAAAAAATCTTAGTTGATTTATTGAATTGGACGTATATAAAACGTTCTGTGAACGTTATGTACAAAACGTTTATTTTGTAACGTCCACAAACGTTTTGTAAACGTCCTATATCAAACGTTCTGTAAACGTCCTATATCAAACGTTCTGTAAACGTCCTATACCAAACGTTTAATTTTGTAACGTCCAAAAAACGTTTTTTAAACGTTCTCAAAAACCTAAACTTTGACGTAAATGAGAAGTCCAAACTTTAATGTTATATAAACGTTTTTAAAACGTTCATTTAGGACGAAGACGTACAGGACCTAAAAAAAACGTTTTGAAAACGTTCTGAAAACGTTCTGTGTTTGCTGGGATAGAGCCACCATTCATCTACCATAGAGCCAACATTCATCTACAATAGAGCTGTCATTCATCTACCATTCATCCACCACTCATCTACCATAGAGCCACCATTCATCTACCATAAAGCCACCATTCATCTATCATAGGGCCACATTTCATCTACCATGAAACTACCATTCATCTACCATTCATCCACCACTCATCTACCATTCATCTACCATAGAGCCACCATTCATCTACCATAGAGCCACCATTCATCTACCATAGAGCCACCATACATATCTACCATAGAGCCACAATTCTCCTACCATAGAGCCACCATTCATCTACCATAGAGCCACCATTCATCTACAATAGAGCCACCATTCATCTACCATAGAGCCACCATTCATCTACCATAGAGCCACCATTCATCTACCATAGAGCCACCATTCATCTACCATAGAGCCGCCATTTATCTACCATAGAGCCACCATTCATCTACCATTGGGCTACCATTCATCTACCATTCATCCACCACTCATCTACCATTCATTTACCATAGAGCCACCATTCATCTTACATAGAGCCACCATTCATTTACCATAGAGCCACCATTCATCTACCATAGAGCCACCATTCATCTACCATAGAGCCACCATTCATCTACCATTGGGCTACCATTCATCTACCATTCATCCACCACTCATCTACCATTCATCCTACCATAGAGCCACCATTCATCTACCATAGAGCCACCATTCATCTACCATTGGGCTACCATTCATCTACCATTCATCCACCACTCATCTACCATTCATCTACCATAGAGCCACCATTCATCTAACATAGAGCCACCATGAAGCTACCATTCATCTACCATTCATCCACCACTCATCTACCATTCATCTACCATAGAGCCACCATTCATCTACCATAGAACCACCATTCATCTACCATAGAACCACCATTCATCCACCACTCATCTACCATTCATCTACCATAGAGCCACCATTCATCTACCATAGAGCCACCATTCATCTACCATAGAGCCACCATTCATCTACCATAGAGCCGCCATTTATCTACCATAGAGCCACCATTCATCCACTACTCATCTACCATTCATCTACTATAGAGCCACCATTCATTTACCATAGAGCCACCATTCATCTACCATAGAGCCACCATTCATTTACCATAGAGCCACCATTCATCTACCATAGAGCCACCATTCATCTACCATAGAGCCACCATTCATCTACCATTGGGCTACCATTCATCTACCATTCATCCACCACTCATCTACCATTCATCCTACCATAGAGCCACCATTCATCTACCATAGAGCCACCATTCATCTACCATTGGGCTACCATTCATCTACCATTCATCCACCACTCATCTACCATTCATCTACCATAGAGCCACCATTCATCTACCATAGAGCCACCATTCATCTAACATAGAGCCACCATGAAGCTACCACCATTCATCTACCATAGAGCCAACATTCATCTACCATAGAGCTGCCATTCATCTACCATTCATCCACCACTCATCTACCATAGAGCCACCATTCATCTACCATAAAGCCACCATTCATCTATCATAGGGCCACATTTCATCTACCATGAAACTACCATTCATCTACCATTCATCCACCACTCATCTACCATTCATCTACCATAGAGCCACCATTCATCTACCATAGAGCCACCATTCATCTACCATAGAGCCACCATACATATCTACCATAGAGCCACAATTCTCCTACCATAGAGCCACCATTCATCTACCATAGAGCCACCATTCATCTACCATAGAGCCACCATTCATCTACCATAGAGCCACCATTCATCTACCATAGAGCCACCATTCATCTACCATAGAGCCATCATTCATCTACCATAGAGTCGCCATTCATCTTCCATAGAGTCGCCATTCATCTACCATAGAGCCGCCATTCATCTACCATAGAGCCACCATTCATCTACCATAGAGCCACCATTCATCTACCATAGAGCCACCATTCATCTACCATAGGGCTACCATAGGGCTACCATTCATCTACCATTCATCCACCATTCATCTACCACTCATCTACCATTCATCTATTATAGAGCCACCATTCATCTACCCTAGAGCCACCATTCATCTAACATAGAGCCACCATTCATCTACCATAAAGCCACCATTCATCTACCATAGAGCCACCATTCATCTACCATAGAGCCACCATTCATCTACCATAGGGCTACCATTCATCTACCATTCATCTACCATTCATCCACTATCCACCATTCATCTACCATTCATCCACTATCCACCATTCATCTACCATAGAGCCACCATTCACCCACCACTCATCTACCATTCATCTACCATAGAGCCACCATTCATCTACCATAGAGCCACCATTCATCTACCATAGAGCCACCATTCATCTACCATAGAGCCACCATTCATCTACCATAGGGCTACCATTCATCTACCATTCATCCACCACTCATCTACCATTCATCTACCATAGAGCCACCATTCATCTACCATAGAGCCACCATTCATCTACCACTCATCTACCATTCATCTACCATAGAGCCACCATTCATCTACCATAGAGCCACCATTCATCTACCATAGAGCCATCATTCATCTACCATAAAGCCACCATTCATCTACCATAGAGCCACCATTCATCTACCATAGAGCCACCATTCATCTACCATAGGGCTACCATTCATCTACCATTCATCTACCATTCATCCACTATCCACCATTCATCTACCATTCATCTACCATTCATCCACTATCCACCATTCATCTACCATAGAGCCACCATTCATCCACCACTCATCTACCATTCATCTACCGTAGAGCCACCATTCATCTACCATAGTGCTACCATTCATCTACCTTAGAGCCACCATTCATCTACCATAGAGCCATCATTCATCTACCATAGGGCTACCATTCATCTACCATTCATCCACCACTCATCTACCATTCATCTACCATAGAGCCACCATTCATCTACCGTAGAGCCACCATTCATCTACCATAGAGCTACCTTTCATCTAACATAGACCCACCATTCATATCTACCATAGAGCCACCATTCTCCTACCATAGAGCCACCATTCATCTACCATAGAGCCACCATTCATCTAACATAGAGCCACCATTCATCTACCATAGAGCCACCATTCATCTACAATAGAGCCACAATTCATCTACCATAGAGCCACCATTCATCCACCACTCATCTACCATTCATCCACCATAGAGCCACCATTCATATACCATAGAGCCACCATTCATCTACCATAGAGCCACCATTCATCTATCATAGAGCCACCTTTCATCTACCAAAGCGCTACCATTCATCTACCATAGAGCCACCATTCATCTACCATAGAGCCAACATTCATCTACCATAGAGCCACCATTCATCTACCATAGAGCCACCATTCATCAACCATAGAGCCACCATTCATCTACCATAGGGCTATCATTCATCTACCATTCATCCACCACTCATCTACCATTCAACTACCTTAGAGCCACCATTCATCTACCATAGAGCCACCAATCATTTACCATAGAGCCACCATTCATCTACTATAGAGCCACCATTCATCTACCATAAGGCTACCATTCATCTACCATTCATCTACCATAGAGCCACCATTCATCTACCATAGAGCCACCATTCATCCACCACTCATCTACCATTCATCTACCATAGAGCCACCATTCATCTACCATAGAGCCACCATTCATCTACCATAGAGCCACCATTCATCTACCATAGAGCCGCCATTTATCTACCATAGAGCCACCATTCATCTACCATTGGGCTACCATTCATCTACCATTCATCCACCACTCATCTACCATTCATTTACCATAGAGCCACCATTCATTTACCATAGAGCCACCATTCATCTACCATAGAGCCACCAATCATCTACCATAGAGCCACCATTCATCTACCATTGGGCTACCATTCATCTACCATTCATCCACCACTCATCTACCATTCATCCTACCATAGAGCCACCATTCATCTACCATAGAGCCACCATTCATCTACCATTGGGCTACCATTCATCTACCATTCATCCACCACTCATCTACCATTCATCTACCATAGAGCCACCATTCATCTAACATAGAGCCACCATGAAGCTACCATTCATCTACCATTCATCCACCACTCATCTACCATTCATCTACCATAGAGCCACCATTCATCTACCATAGAACCACCATTCATCTACCATAGAACCACCATTCATCCACCACTCATCTACCATTCATCTACCATAGAGCCACCATTCATCTACCATAGAGCCACCATTCATCTACCATAGAGCCACCATTCATCTACCATAGAGCCGCCATTTATCTACCATAGAGCCACCATTCATCCACTACTCATCTACCATTCATCTACTATAGAGCCACCATTCATTTACCATAGAGCCACCATTCATCTACCATAGAGCCACCATTCATTTACCATAGAGCCACCATTCATCTACCATAGAGCCACCATTCATCTACCATAGAGCCACCATTCATCTACCATTGGGCTACCATTCATCTACCATTCATCCACCACTCATCTACCATTCATCCTACCATAGAGCCACCATTCATCTACCATAGAGCCACCATTCATCTACCATTGGGCTACCATTCATCTACCATTCATCCACCACTCATCTACCATTCATCTACCATAGAGCCACCATGAAGCTACCATTCATCTACCATTCATCCACCACTCATCTACCATTCATCTACCATAGAGCCACCATTCATCTACCATAGAGCCAACATTCATCTACCATAGAGCTGTCATTCATCTACCATTCATCCACCACTCATCTACCATAGAGCCACCATTCATCTACCATAAAGCCACCATTCATCTATCATAGGGCCACATTTCATCTACCATGAAACTACCATTCATCTACCATTCATCCACCACTCATCTACCATTCATCTACCATAGAGCCACCATTCATCTACCATAGAGCCACCATTCATCTACCATAGAGCCACCATACATATCTACCATAGAGCCACAATTCTCCTACCATAGAGCCACCATTCATCTACCATAGAGCCACCATTCATCTACCATAGAGCCACCATTCATCTACCATAGAGCCACCATTCATCTACCATAGAGCCACCATTCATCTACCATAGAGCCATCATTCATCTACCATAGAGTCGCCATTCATCTTCCATAGAGTCGCCATTCATCTACCATAGAGCCGCCATTCATCTACCATAGAGCCACCATTCATCTACCATAGAGCCACCATTCATCTACCATAGAGCCACCATTCATCTACCATAGGGCTACCATAGGGCTACCATTCATCTACCATTCATCCACTATTCATCTACCAAAGAGCCACCATTTATCTACCATAGAGCCACCATTCATCTACCATAGAGCCACCATTCATCCACCACTCATCTACCATTCATCTACCATCGAGCCACCATTCATCTACCCTAGAGCCACCATTCATCTAACATAGAGCCACCATTCATCTACCATAGAGCCACCATTCATCTACCATAAAGCCACCATTCATCTACCATAGAGCCACCATTCATCTACCATAGAGCCACCATTCATCTACCATAGGGCTACCATTCATCTACCATTCATCTACCATTCATCCACTATCCACCATTCATCTACCATTCATCTACCATTCATCCACTATCCACCATTCATCTACCATAGAGCCACCATTCATCCACCACTCATCTACCATTCATCTACCATAGTGCCACCATTCATCTACCATAGAGACACCATTCATCTACCACTCATCTACCATTCATCTATTATAGAGCCACCATTCATCTACCATAGAGCCACCATTCATCTACCATAGAGCCATCATTCATCTACCATTCATCCACCACTCATCTACTATTCATCTACCCTAGAGCCACCATTCATCTAACATAGAGCCACCATTCATCTACCATAAAGCCACCATTCATCTACCATAGAGCCACCATTCATCTACCATAGAGCCACCATTCATCTACCATAGGGCTACCATTCATCTACCATTCATCTACCTTTCATCCACTATCCACCATTCATCTACCATTCATCCACTATCCACCATTCATCTACCATAGAGCCACCATTCATCCACCACTCATCTACCATTCATCTACCATAGAGCCACCATTCATCTACCATAGAGCCACCATTCATCTACCATAGAGCCACCATTCATCTACCATAGAGCCACCATTCATCTACCATAGGGCTACCATTCATCTACCATTCATCCACCACTCATCTACCATTCATCTACCATAGAGCCACCATTCATCTACCATAGAGCCACCATTCATCTACCACTCATCTACCATTCATCTACCATAGAGCCACCATTCATCTACCATAGAGCCACCATTCATCTACCATAGAGCCATCATTCATCTACCATAGGGCTACCATTCATCTACCATTCATCCACCACTCATCTACTATTCATCTACCCTAGAGCCACCATTCATCTAACATAGAGCCACCATTCATCTACCATAGAGCCACCATTCATCTACCATAATGCCACCATTCATCTACCATAGAGCCACCATTCATCTACCATAGAGCCACCATTCATCTACCATAGGGCTACCATTCATCTACCATTCATCTACCATTCATCCACTATCCACCATTCATCTACCATTCATCTACCATTCATCCACTATCCACCATTCATCTACCATAGAGCCACCATTCATCCACCACTCATCTACCATTCATCTACCATAGAGTCGCCATTCATCTACCATAGAGCCGCCATTCATCTACCATAGAGCCACCATTCATCTACCATAGAGCCACCATTCATCTACCATAGAGCCACCATTCATCTACCATAGGGCTACCATAGGGCTACCATTCATCTACCATTCATCCACTATTCATCTACCAAAGAGCCACCATTTATCTACCATAGAGCCACCATTCATCTACCATAGAGCCACCATTCATCCACCACTCATCTACCATTCATCTACCATCGAGCCACCATTCATCTACCCTAGAGCCACCATTCATCTAACATAGAGCCACCATTCATCTACCATAGAGCCACCATTCATCTACCATAAAGCCACCATTCATCTACCATAGAGCCACCATTCATCTACCATAGAGCCACCATTCATCTACCATAGGGCTACCATTCATCTACCATTCATCTACCATTCATCCACTATCCACCATTCATCTACCATTCATCTACCATTCATCCACTATCCACCATTCATCTACCATAGAGCCACCATTCATCCACCACTCATCTACCATTCATCTACCATAGTGCCACCATTCATCTACCATAGAGACACCATTCATCTACCACTCATCTACCATTCATCTATTATAGAGCCACCATTCATCTACCATAGAGCCACCATTCATCTACCATAGAGCCACCATTCATCTACCATAGAGCCACCATTCATCTACCATAGGGCTACCATTCATCTACCATTCATCTACCATTCATCCACTATCCACCATTCATCTACCATTCATCCACTATCCACCATTCATCTACCATAGAGCCACCATTCATCCACCACTCATCTACCATTCATCTACCATAGAGCCACCATTCATCTACCATAGAGCCACCATTCATCTACCATAGAGCCACCAATCATTTACCATAGAGCCACCATTCATCTACTATAGAGCCACCATTCATCTACCATAAGGCTACCATTCATCTACCATTCATCTACCATAGAGCCACCATTCATCTACCATAGAGCCACCATTCATCCACCACTCATCTACCATTCATCTACCATAGAGCCACCATTCATCTACCATAGAGCCACCATTCATCTACCATAGAGCCATCATTCATCTACCATAGGGCTACCATTCATCTACCATTCATCCACCACTCATCTACTATTCATCTACCCTAGAGCCACCATTCATCTAACATAGAGCCACCATTCATCTACCATAGAGCCACCATTCATCTACCATAATGCCACCATTCATCTACCATAGAGCCACCATTCATCTACCATAGAGCCACCATTCATCTACCATAGGGCTACCATTCATCTACCATTCATCTACCATTCATCCACTATCCACCATTCATCTACCATTCATCTACCATTCATCCACTATCCACCATTCATCTACCATAGAGCCACCATTCATCCACCACTCATCTACCATTCATCTACCATAGAGCCACCATTCATCTACCATAGAGCCATCATTCATCTACCATAGGGCTACCATTCATCTACCATTCATCCACCACTCATCTACCATTCATCTACCATAGAGCCACCATTCATCTACCGTAGAGCCACCATTCATCTACCATAGAGCTACCTTTCATCTAACATAGACCCACCATTAATATCTACCATAGAGCCACCATTCTCCTACCATAGAGCCACCATTCATCTACCATAGAGCCACCATTCATCTACCATAGAGCCACCATTCATCTACCATAGAGCCACCATTCATCTACCATAGAACCATCACTCATCTCCGATAGGGCTACCATTCCTCTCCCATACAGCCACCATAGGGCTACCATTCATCCACCATTCATCTACCATTCATCCACCACTCATCTACCATTCATCTACCATAGAGCCACCATTCATATACCGTAGAGCCACCATTCATCTACCATAGAGCTACCTTTCATCTAACATAGACCCACCATTCATTTCTACCATAGAGCCACCATTCTCCTACCATAGAGCCACCATTCATCTACCATAGAGCCACCATTCATCTACCATAGAGCCACCATTCATCTACCATAGAGCCACCATTCATCTACCATAGAGCCAACATTCATCTACCATAGAGCTGCCATTCATCTACCATTCATCCACCACTCATCTACCATAGAGCCACCATTCATCTACCATAAAGCCACCATTCATCTATCATAGGGCCACATTTCATCTACCATGAAACTACCATTCATCTACCATTCATCCACCACTCATCTACCATTCATCTACCATAGAGCCACCATTCATCTACCATAGAGCCACCATTCATCTACCATAGAGCCACCATTCATCTACCATAGAGCCACCATTCATCTACTATAGAGCCACCATTCATCTACCATAAGGCTACCATTCATCTACCATTCATCAACCACTCATCTATCATTCATCTACCATAGAGCCACTATTCATCTACCATAGAGCCACCATTCATATACCATAGAGCCACCATTCATCTACCATAGAGCCGCCATTCATCTACCATAGAACCACCATTCATCCACCACTCATCTACCATTCATCTACCATAGAGCCAACATTCATCTACCATAGAGCCGCCAATCATCTACCATAGAGCCACCATTCATCTACTATAGAGCCACCATTCATCTACCATAAGGCTACCATTCATCTACCATTCATCAACCACTCATCTACCATTCATCTACCATAGAGCCACCATTCATCTACCATAGAGCCGCCATTCATCTACCATAGAACCACCATTCATCCACCACTCATCTACCATTCATCTACCATAGAGCCACCATTCATCTACCATAGAGCCACCAATCATCTACCATAGAGCCACCATTCATCTACTATAGAGCCACCATTCATCTACCATAAGGCTACCGTTCATCTACCATTCATCAACCACTCATCTACCATTCAACTACCTTAGAGCCACCATTCATCTACCATAGAGCCACCAATCATTTACCATAGAGCCACCATTCATCTACCATAAGGCTACCATTCATCTACCATTCATCTACCATAGAGCCACCATTCATCTACCATAGAGCCACCATTCATCCACCACTCATCTACCATTCATCTACCATAGAGCCACCATTCATCTACCATAGAGCCACCATTCATCTACCATAGAGCCACCATTCATCTACCATAGAGCCGCCATTTATCTACCATAGAGCCACCATTCATCCACTACTCATCTACCCTTCATCTACTATAGAGCCACCATTCATTTACCATAGAGCCACCATTCATCTACCATAGAGCCACCATTCATTTACCATAGAGCCACCATTCATCTACCATAGAGCCACCATTCATCTACCATAGAGCCACCATTCATCTACCATTGGGCTACCATTCATCTACCATTCATCCACCACTCATCTACCATTCATCCTACCATAGAGCCACCATTCATCTACCATAGAGCCACCATTCATCTACCATTGGGCTACCATTCATCTACCATTCATCCACCACTCATCTACCATTCATCTACCATGGAGCCACCATTCATTTACCATAGAGCCACCATTCATCTAACATAGAGCCACCATGAAGCTACCATTCATCTACCATTCATCCACCACTCATCTACCATTCATCTACCATAGAGCCACCATTCATCTACCATAGAGCCACCATTCATCTAACATAGAGCCACCATGAAGCTACCATTCATCTACCATTCATCCACCACTCATCTACCATTCATCTACCATAGAGCCACCATTCATCTACCATAGAGCCACCATTCATCTACCATAGAGCCACCATTCATCTACCATAGAGCCAACATTCATCTACCATAGAGCTGCCATTCATCTACCATTCATCCACCACTCATCTACCATAGAGCCACCATTCATCTACCATAAAGCCACCATTCATCTATCATAGGGCCACATTTCATCTACCATGAAACTACCATTCATCTACCATTCATCCACCACTCATCTACCATTCATCTACCATAGAGCCACCATTCATCTACCATAGAGCCACCATTCATCTACCATAGAGCCACCATTCATCTACCATAGAGCCACCATTCATCTACTATAGAGCCACCATTCATCTACCATAAGGCTACCATTCATCTACCATTCATCAACCACTCATCTATCATTCATCTACCATAGAGCCACTATTCATCTACCATAGAGCCACCATTCATATACCATAGAGCCACCATTCATCTACCATAGAGCCGCCATTCATCTACCATAGAACCACCATTCATCCACCACTCATCTACCATTCATCTACCATAGAGCCAACATTCATCTACCATAGAGCCGCCAATCATCTACCATAGAGCCACCATTCATCTACTATAGAGCCACCATTCATCTACCATAAGGCTACCATTCATCTACCATTCATCAACCACTCATCTACCATTCATCTACCATAGAGCCACCATTCATCTACCATAGAGCCGCCATTCATCTACCATAGAACCACCATTCATCCACCACTCATCTACCATTCATCTACCATAGAGCCACCATTCATCTACCATAGAGCCACCAATCATCTACCATAGAGCCACCATTCATCTACTATAGAGCCACCATTCATCTACCATAAGGCTACCGTTCATCTACCATTCATCAACCACTCATCTACCATTCAACTACCTTAGAGCCACCATTCATCTACCATAGAGCCACCAATCATTTACCATAGAGCCACCATTCATCTACTATAGAGCCACCATTCATCTACCATAAGGCTACCATTCATCTACCATTCATCTACCATAGAGCCACCATTCATCTACCATAGAGCCACCATTCATCCACCACTCATCTACCATTCATCTACCATAGAGCCACCATTCATCTACCATAGAGCCACCATTCATCTACCATAGAGCCATCATTCATCTACCATAGGGCTACCATTCATCTACCATTCATCCACCACTCATCTACTATTCATCTACCCTAGAGCCACCATTCATCTAACATAGAGCCACCATTCATCTACCATAGAGCCACCATTCATCTACCATAATGCCACCATTCATCTACCATAGAGCAACCATTCATCTACCATAGAGCCACCATTCATCTACCATAGGGCTACCATTCATCTACCATTCATCTACCATTCATCCACTATCCACCATTCATCTACCATTCATCTACCATTCATCCACTATCCACCATTCATCTACCATAGAGCCACCATTCATCCACCACTCATCTACCATTCATCTACCATAGAGCCACCATTCATCTACCATAGAGCCATCATTCATCTACCATAGGGCTACCATTCATCTACCATTCATCCACCACTCATCTACCATTCATCTACCATAGAGCCACCATTCATCTACTGTAGAGCCACCATTCATCTACCATAGAGCTACCTTTCATCTAACATAGACCCACCATTAATATCTACCATAGATCCACCATTCTCCTACCATAGAGCCACCATTCATCTACCATAGAGCCACCATTCATCTACCATAGAGCCACCATTCATCTACCATAGAGCCACCATTCATCTACCATAGAACCATCACTCATCTCCGATAGGGCTACCATTCCTCTCCCATACAGCCACCATAGGGCTACCATTCATCCACCATTCATCTACCATTCATCCACCACTCATCTACCATTCATCTACCATAGAGCCACCATTCATATACCGTAGAGCCACCATTCATCTACCATAGAGCTACCTTTCATCTAACATAGACCCACCATTCATTTCTACCATAGAGCCACCATTCTCCTACCATAGAGCCACCATTCATCTACCATAGAGCCACCATTCATCTACCATAGAGCCACCATTCATCTACCATAGAGCCACCATTCATCTACCATAGAGCCAACATTCATCTACCATAGAGCTGCCATTCATCTACCATTCATCCACCACTCATCTACCATAGAGCCACCATTCATCTACCATAAAGCCACCATTCATCTATCATAGGGCCACATTTCATCTACCATGAAACTACCATTCATCTACCATTCAACCACCACTCATCTACCATTCATCTACCATAGAGCCACCATTCATCTACCATAGAGCCACCATTCATCTACCATAGAGCCACCATTCATCTACCATAGAGCCACCATTCATCTACTATAGAGCCACCATTCATCTACCATAAGGCTACCATTCATCTACCATTCATCAACCACTCATCTATCATTCATCTACCATAGAGCCACTATTCATCTACCATAGAGCCACCATTCATATACCATAGAGCCACCATTCATCTACCATAGAGCCGCCATTCATCTACCATAGAACCACCATTCATCCACCACTCATCTACCATTCATCTACCATAGAGCCAACATTCATCTACCATAGAGCCGCCAATCATCTACCATAGAGCCACCATTCATCTACTATAGAGCCACCAATCATCTACCATAAGGCTACCATTCATCTACCATTCATCAACCACTCATCTACCATTCATCTACCATAGAGCCACCATTCATCTACCATAGAGCCGCCATTCATCTACCATAGAACCACCATTCATCCACCACTCATCTACCATTCATCTACCATAGAGCCACCATTCATCTACCATAGAGCCACCAATCATCTACCATAGAGCCACCATTCATCTACTATAGAGCCACCATTCATCTACCATAAGGCTACCGTTCATCTACCATTCATCAACCACTCATCTACCATTCAACTACCTTAGAGCCACCATTCATCTACCATAGAGCCACCAATCATTTACCATAGAGCCACCATTCATCTACTATAGAGCCACCATTCATCTACCATAAGGCTACCATTCATCTACCATTCATCTACCATAGAGCCACCATTCATCTACCATAGAGCCACCATTCATCCACCACTCATCTACCATTCATCTACCATAGAGCCACCATTCATCTACCATAGAGCCACCATTCATCTACCATAGAGCCACCATTCATCTACCATAGAGCCGCCATTTATCTACCATAGAGCCACCATTCATCCACTACTCATCTACCATTCATCTACCATAGAGCCACCATTCATTTACCATAGAGCCACCATTCATCTACCATAGAGCCACCATTCATTTACCATAGAGCCACCATTCATCTACCATAGAGCCACCATTCATCTACCATAGAGCCACCATTCATCTACCATTGGGCTACCATTCATCTACCATTCATCCACCACTCATCTACCATTCATCCTACCATAGAGCCACCATTCATATACCATAGAGCCACCATTCATCTACCATTGGGCTACCATTCATCTACCATTCATCCACCACATTTATCTACCATTCATCTACCATGGAGCCACCATTCATTTACCATAGAGCCACCATTCATCTAACATAGAGCCACCATGAAGCTACCATTCATCTACCATTCATCCACCACTCATCTACCATTCATCTACCATAGAGCCACCATTCATCTACCATAGAGCCACCATTCATCTAACATAGAGCCACCATGAAGCTACCATTCATCTACCATTCATCCACCACTCATCTACCATTCATCTACCATAGAGCCACCATTCATCTACCATAGAGCCACCATTCATCTACCATAGAGCCACCATTCATCTACCATAGAGCCAACATTCATCTACCATAGAGCTGCCATTCATCTACCATTCATCCACCACTCATCTACCATAGAGCCACCATTCATCTACCATAAAGCCACCATTCATCTATCATAGGGCCACATTTCATCTACCATGAAACTACCATTCATCTACCATTCATCCACCACTCATCTACCATTCATCTACCATAGAGCCACCATTCATCTACCATAAGGCTACCATTCATCTACCATTCATCAACCACTCATCTATCATTCATCTACCATAGAGCCACTATTCATCTACCATAGAGCCACCATTCATATACCATAGAGCCACCATTCATCTACCATAGAGCCGCCATTCATCTACCATAGAACCACCATTCATCCACCACTCATCTACCATTCATCTACCATAGAGCCAACATTCATCTACCATAGAGCCGCCAATCATCTACCA
Organism: Strongylocentrotus droebachiensis; assembly: GCA_035222895.1. Lineage (NCBI taxonomy): Eukaryota > Metazoa > Echinodermata > Echinoidea > Camarodonta > Strongylocentrotidae > Strongylocentrotus > Strongylocentrotus droebachiensis. The sequence continues at coordinate 142,033 of JAVYIG010000423.1, forward strand.
TAGAGCCACCATTCATCTACTATAGAGCCACCATTCATCTACCATAAGGCTACCATTCATCTACCATTCATCAACCACTCATCTACCATTCATCTACCATAGAGCCACCATTCATCTACCATAGAGCCGCCATTCATCTACCATAGAACCACCATTCATCCACCACTCATCTACCATTCATCTACCATAGAGCCACCATTCATCTACCATAGAGCCACCAATCATCTACCATAGAGCCACCATTCATCTACTATAGAGCCACCATTCATCTACAATAAGGCTACCGTTCATCTACCATTCATCAACCACTCATCTACCATTCAACTACCTTAGAGCCACCATTCATCTACCATAGAGCCACCAATCATTTACCATAGAGCCACCATTCATCTACTATAGAGCCACCATTCATCTACCATAAGGCTACCATTCATCTACCATTCATCTACCATAGAGCCACCATTCATCTACCATAGAGCCACCATTCATCCACCACTCATCTACCATTCATCTACCATAGAGCCACCATTCATCTACCATAGAGCCACCATTCATCTACCATAGAGCCATCATTCATCTACCATAGGGCTACCATTCATCTACCATTCATCCACCACTCATCTACTATTCATCTACCCTAGAGCCACCATTCATCTAACATAGAGCCACCATTCATCTACCATAGAGCCACCATTCATCTACCATAATGCCACCATTCATCTACCATAGAGCCACCATTCATCTACCATAGAGCCACCATTCATCTACCATAGGGCTACCATTCATCTACCATTCATCTACCATTCATCCACTATCCACCATTCATCTACCATTCATCTACCATTCATCCACTATCCACCATTCATCTACCATAGAGCCACCATTCATCCACCACTCATCTACCATTCATCTACCATAGAGCCACCATTCATCTACCATAGAGCCATCATTCATCTACCATAGGGCTACCATTCATCTACCATTCATCCACCACTCATCTACCATTCATCTACCATAGAGCCACCATTCATCTACCGTAGAGCCACCATTCATCTACCATAGAGCTACCTTTCATCTAACATAGACCCACCATTAATATCTACCATAGATCCACCATTCTCCTACCATAGAGCCACCATTCATCTACCATAGAGCCACCATTCATCTACCATAGAGCCACCATTCATCTACCATAGAGCCACCATTCATCTACCATAGAACCATCACTCATCTCCGATAGGGCTACCATTCCTCTCCCATACAGCCACCATAGGGCTACCATTCATCCACCATTCATCTACCATTCATCCACCACTTATCTACCATTCATCTACCATAGAGCCACCATTCATATACCGTAGAGCCACCATTCATCTACCATAGAGCTACCTTTCATCTAACATAGACCCACCATTCATTTCTACCATAGAGCCACCATTCTCCTACCATAGAGCCACCATTCATCTACCATAGAGCCACCATTCATCTACCATAGAGCCACCATTCATCTACCATAGAGCCACCATTCATCTACCATAGAGCCAACATTCATCTACCATAGAGCTGCCATTCATCTACCATTCATCCACCACTCATCTACCATAGAGCCACCATTCATCTACCATAAAGCCACCATTCATCTATCATAGGGCCACATTTCATCTACCATGAAACTACCATTCATCTACCATTCATCCACCACTCATCTACCATTCATCTACCATAGAGCCACCATTCATCTACCATAGAGCCACCATTCATCTACTATAGAGCCACCATTCATCTACCATAAGGCTACCATTCATCTACCATTCATCAACCACTCATCTATCATTCATCTACCATAGAGCCACTATTCATCTACCATAGAGCCACCATTCATATACCATAGAGCCACCATTCATCTACCATAGAGCCGCCATTCATCTACCATAGAACCACCATTCATCCACCACTCATCTACCATTCATCTACCATAGAGCCAACATTCATCTACCATAGAGCCGCCAATCATCTACCATAGAGCCACCATTCATCTACTATAGAGCCACCGTTCATCTACCATAAGGCTACCATTCATCTACCATTCATCAACCACTCATCTACCATTCATCTACCATAGAGCCACCATTCATCTACCATAGAGCCGCCATTCATCTACCATAGAACCACCATTCATCCACCACTCATCTACCATTCATCTACCATAGAGCCACCATTCATCTACCATAGAGCCACCAATCATCTACCATAGAGCCACCATTCATCTACTATAGAGCCACCATTCATCTACCATAAGGCTACCGTTCATCTACCATTCATCAACCACTCATCTACCATTCAACTACCTTAGAGCCACCATTCATCTACCATAGAGCCACCTATCATTTACCATAGAGCCACCATTCATCTACTATAGAGCCACCATTCATCTACCATAAGGCTACCATTCATCTACCATTCATCTACCATAGAGCCACCATTCATCCACCACTCATCTACCATTCATCTACCATAGAGCCACCATTCATCTACCATAGAGCCACCATTCATCTACCATAGAGCCACCATTCATCTACCATAGAGCCGCCATTTATCTACCATAGAGCCACCATTCATCCACTACTCATCTACCATTCATCTACTATAGAGCCACCATTCATTTACCATAGAGCCACCATTCATCTACCACAGAGCCACCATTCATTTACCATAGAGCCACCATTCATCTACCATAGAGCCACCATTCATCTACCATAGAGTCACCATTCATCTACCATTGGGCTACCATTCATCTACCATTCATCCACCACTCATCTACCATTCATCCTACCATAGAGCCACCATTCATCTACCATAGAGCCACCATTCATCTACCATTGGGCTACCATTCATCTACCATTCATCCACCACTCATCTACCATTCATCCTACCATAGAGCCACCATTCATCTACCATAGAGCCACCATTCATCTACCATAGAGCCACCATTCATCTACCATAGAGCCACCATTCATCTACCATAGAGCCAACATTCATCTACCATAGAGCTGCCATTCATCTACCATTCATCCACCACTCATCTACCATAGAGCCACCATTCATCTACCATAAAGCCACCATTCATCTATCATAGGGCCACATTTTATCTACCATGAAACTACCATTCATCTACCATTCATCCACCACTCATCTACCATTCATCTACCATAGAGCCACCATTCATCTACCATAGAGCCACCATTCATCTACCATAGAGCCACCATTCATCTACCATAGAGCCACCATTCATCTACTATAGAGCCACCATTCATCTACCATAAGGCTACCATTCATCTACCATTCATCAACCACTCATCTATCATTCATCTACCATAGAGCCACTATTCATCTACCATAGAGCCACCATTCATATACCATAGAGCCACCATTCATCTACCATAGAGCCGCCATTCATCTACCATAGAACCACCATTCATCCACCACTCATCTACCATTCATCTACCATAGAGCCAACATTCATCTACCATAGAGCCGCCAATCATCTACCATAGAGCCACCATTCATCTACTATAGAGCCACCATTCATCTACCATAAGGCTACCATTCATCTACCATTCATCAACCACTCATCTACCATTCATCTACCATAGAGCCACCATTCATCTACCATAGAGCCGCCATTCATCTACCATAGAACCACCATTCATCCACCACTCATCTACCATTCATCTACCATAGAGCCACCATTCATCTACCATAGAGCCACCAATCATCTACCATAGAGCCACCATTCATCTACTATAGAGCCACCATTCATCTACCATAAGGCTACCGTTCATCTACCATTCATCAACCACTCATCTACCATTCAACTACCTTAGAGCCACCATTCATCTACCATAGAGCCACCAATCATTTACCATAGAGCCACCATTCATCTACTATAGAGCCACCATTCATCTACCATAAGGCTACCATTCATCTACCATTCATCTACCATAGAGCCACCATTCATCTACCATAGAGCCACCATTCATCCACCACTCATCTACCATTCATCTACCATAGAGCCACCATTCATCTACCATAGAGCCACCATTCATCTACCATAGAGCCATCATTCATCTACCATAGGGCTACCATTCATCTACCATTCATCCACCACTCATCTACTATTCATCTACCCTAGAGCCACCATTCATCTAACATAGAGCCACCATTCATCTACCATAGAGCCACCATTCATCTACCATAATGCCACCATTCATCTACCATAGAGCAACCATTCATCTACCATAGAGCCACCATTCATCTACCATAGGGCTACCATTCATCTACCATTCATCTACCATTCATCCACTATCCACCATTCATCTACCATTCATCTACCATTCATCCACTATCCACCATTCATCTACCATAGAGCCACCATTCATCCACCACTCATCTACCATTCATCTACCATAGAGCCACCATTCATCTACCATAGAGCCATCATTCATCTACCATAGGGCTACCATTCATCTACCATTCATCCACCACTCATCTACCATTCATCTACCATAGAGCCACCATTCATCTACTGTAGAGCCACCATTCATCTACCATAGAGCTACCTTTCATCTAACATAGACCCACCATTAATATCTACCATAGATCCACCATTCTCCTACCATAGAGCCACCATTCATCTACCATAGAGCCACCATTCATCTACCATAGAGCCACCATTCATCTACCATAGAGCCACCATTCATCTACCATAGAACCATCACTCATCTCCGATAGGGCTACCATTCCTCTCCCATACAGCCACCATAGGGCTACCATTCATCCACCATTCATCTACCATTCATCCACCACTCATCTACCATTCATCTACCATAGAGCCACCATTCATATACCGTAGAGCCACCATTCATCTACCATAGAGCTACCTTTCATCTAACATAGACCCACCATTCATTTCTACCATAGAGCCACCATTCTCCTACCATAGAGCCACCATTCATCTACCATAGAGCCACCATTCATCTACCATAGAGCCACCATTCATCTACCATAGAGCCACCATTCATCTACCATAGAGCCAACATTCATCTACCATAGAGCTGCCATTCATCTACCATTCATCCACCACTCATCTACCATAGAGCCACCATTCATCTACCATAAAGCCACCATTCATCTATCATAGGGCCACATTTCATCTACCATGAAACTACCATTCATCTACCATTCAACCACCACTCATCTACCATTCATCTACCATAGAGCCACCATTCATCTACCATAGAGCCACCATTCATCTACCATAGAGCCACCATTCATCTACCATAGAGCCACCATTCATCTACTATAGAGCCACCATTCATCTACCATAAGGCTACCATTCATCTACCATTCATCAACCACTCATCTATCATTCATCTACCATAGAGCCACTATTCATCTACCATAGAGCCACCATTCATATACCATAGAGCCACCATTCATCTACCATAGAGCCGCCATTCATCTACCATAGAACCACCATTCATCCACCACTCATCTACCATTCATCTACCATAGAGCCAACATTCATCTACCATAGAGCCGCCAATCATCTACCATAGAGCCACCATTCATCTACTATAGAGCCACCATTCATCTACCATAAGGCTACCATTCATCTACCATTCATCAACCACTCATCTACCATTCATCTACCATAGAGCCACCATTCATCTACCATAGAGCCGCCATTCATCTACCATAGAACCACCATTCATCCACCACTCATCTACCATTCATCTACCATAGAGCCACCATTCATCTACCATAGAGCCACCAATCATCTACCATAGAGCCACCATTCATCTACTATAGAGCCACCATTCATCTACCATAAGGCTACCGTTCATCTACCATTCATCAACCACTCATCTACCATTCAACTACCTTAGAGCCACCATTCATCTACCATAGAGCCACCAATCATTTACCATAGAGCCACCATTCATCTACTATAGAGCCACCATTCATCTACCATAAGGCTACCATTCATCTACCATTCATCTACCATAGAGCCACCATTCATCTACCATAGAGCCACCATTCATCCACCACTCATCTACCATTCATCTACCATAGAGCCACCATTCATCTACCATAGAGCCACCATTCATCTACCATAGAGCCACCATTCATCTACCATAGAGCCGCCATTTATCTACCATAGAGCCACCATTCATCCACTACTCATCTACCATTCATCTACTATAGAGCCACCATTCATTTACCATAGAGCCACCATTCATCTACCATAGAGCCACCATTCATTTACCATAGAGCCACCATTCATCTACCATAGAGCCACCATTCATCTACCATAGAGCCACCATTCATCTACCATTGGGCTACCATTCATCTACCATTCATCCACCACTCATCTACCATTCATCCTACCATAGAGCCACCATTCATCTACCATAGAGCCACCATTCATCTACCATTGGGCTACCATTCATCTACCATTCATCCACCACATTTATCTACCATTCATCTACCATGGAGCCACCATTCATTTACCATAGAGCCACCATTCATCTAACATAGAGCCACCATGAAGCTACCATTCATCTACCATTCATCCACCACTCATCTACCATTCATCTACCATAGAGCCACCATTCATCTACCATAGAGCCACCATTCATCTAACATAGAGCCACCATGAAGCTACCATTCATCTACCATTCATCCACCACTCATCTACCATTCATCTACCATAGAGCCACCATTCATCTACCATAGAGCCACCATTCATCTACCATAGAGCCACCATTCATCTACCATAGAGCCAACATTCATCTACCATAGAGCTGCCATTCATCTACCATTCATCCACCACTCATCTACCATAGAGCCACCATTCATCTACCATAAAGCCACCATTCATCTATCATAGGGCCACATTTCATCTACCATGAAACTACCATTCATCTACCATTCATCCACCACTCATCTACCATTCATCTACCATAGAGCCACCATTCATCTACCATAAGGCTACCATTCATCTACCATTCATCAACCACTCATCTATCATTCATCTACCATAGAGCCACTATTCATCTACCATAGAGCCACCATTCATATACCATAGAGCCACCATTCATCTACCATAGAGCCGCCATTCATCTACCATAGAACCACCATTCATCCACCACTCATCTACCATTCATCTACCATAGAGCCAACATTCATCTACCATAGAGCCGCCAATCATCTACCATAGAGCCACCATTCATCTACTATAGAGCCACCATTCATCTACCATAAGGCTACCATTCATCTACCATTCATCAACCACTCATCTACCATTCATCTACCATAGAGCCACCATTCATCTACCATAGAGCCGCCATTCATCTACCATAGAACCACCATTCATCCACCACTCATCTACCATTCATCTACCATAGAGCCACCATTCATCTACCATAGAGCCACCAATCATCTACCATAGAGCCACCATTCATCTACTATAGAGCCACCATTCATCTACCATAAGGCTACCGTTCATCTACCATTCATCAACCACTCATCTACCATTCAACTACCTTAGAGCCACCATTCATCTACCATAGAGCCACCAATCATTTACCATAGAGCCACCATTCATCTACTATAGAGCCACCATTCATCTACCATAAGGCTACCATTCATCTACCATTCATCTACCATAGAGCCACCATTCATCTACCATAGAGCCACCATTCATCCACCACTCATCTACCATTCATCTACCATAGAGCCACAATTCATCTACCATAGAGCCACCATTCATCTACCATAGAGCCATCATTCATCTACCATAGGGCTACCATTCATCTACCATTCATCCACCACTCATCTACTATTCATCTACCCTAGAGCCACCATTCATCTAACATAGAGCCACCATTCATCTACCATAGAGCCACCATTCATCTACCATAATGCCACCATTCATCTACCATAGAGCCACCATTCATCTACCATAGAGCCACCATTCATCTACCATAGGGCTACCATTCATCTACCATTCATCTACCATTCATCCACTATCCACCATTCATCTACCATTCATCTACCATTCATCCACTATCCACCATTCATCTACCATAGAGCCACCATTCATCCACCACTCATCTACCATTCATCTACCATAGAGCCACCATTCATCTACCATAGAGCCATCATTCATCTACCATAGGGCTACCATTCATCTACCATTCATCCACCACTCATCTACCATTCATCTACCATAGAGCCACCATTCATCTACCGTAGAGCCACCATTCATCTACCATAGAGCTACCTTTCATCTAACATAGACCCACCATTAATATCTACCATAGATCCACCATTCTCCTACCATAGAGCCACCATTCATCTACCATAGAGCCACCATTCATCTACCATAGAGCCACCATTCATCTACCATAGAGCCACCATTCATCTACCATAGAACCATCACTCATCTCCGATAGGGCTACCATTCCTCTCCCATACAGCCACCATAGGGCTACCATTCATCCACCATTCATCTACCATTCATCCACCACTTATCTACCATTCATCTACCATAGAGCCACCATTCATATACCGTAGAGCCACCATTCATCTACCATAGAGCTACCTTTCATCTAACATAGACCCACCATTCATTTCTACCATAGAGCCACCATTCTCCTACCATAGAGCCACCATTCATCTACCATAGAGCCACCATTCATCTACCATAGAGCCACCATTCATCTACCATAGAGCCACCATTCATCTACCATAGAGCCAACATTCATCTACCATAGAGCTGCCATTCATCTACCATTCATCCACCACTCATCTACCATAGAGCCACCATTCATCTACCATAAAGCCACCATTCATCTATCATAGGGCCACATTTCATCTACCATGAAACTACCATTCATCTACCATTCATCCACCACTCATCTACCATTCATCTACCATAGAGCCACCATTCATCTACCATAGAGCCACCATTCATCTACTATAGAGCCACCATTCATCTACCATAAGGCTACCATTCATCTACCATTCATCAACCACTCATCTATCATTCATCTACCATAGAGCCACTATTCATCTACCATAGAGCCACCATTCATATACCATAGAGCCACCATTCATCTACCATAGAGCCGCCATTCATCTACCATAGAACCACCATTCATCCACCACTCATCTACCATTCATCTACCATAGAGCCAACATTCATCTACCATAGAGCCGCCAATCATCTACCATAGAGCCACCATTCATCTACTATAGAGCCACCATTCATCTACCATAAGGCTACCATTCATCTACCATTCATCAACCACTCATCTACCATTCATCTACCATAGAGCCACCATTCATCTACCATAGAGCCGCCATTCATCTACCATAGAACCACCATTCATCCACCACTCATCTACCATTCATCTACCATAGAGCCACCATTCATCTACCATAGAGCCACCAATCATCTACCATAGAGCCACCATTCATCTACTATAGAGCCACCATTCATCTACCATAAGGCTACCGTTCATCTACCATTCATCAACCACTCATCTACCATTCAACTACCTTAGAGCCACCATTCATCTACCATAGAGCCACCTATCATTTACCATAGAGCCACCATTCATCTACTATAGAGCCACCATTCATCTACCATAAGGCTACCATTCATCTACCATTCATCTACCATAGAGCCACCATTCATCCACCACTCATCTACCATTCATCTACCATAGAGCCACCATTCATCTACCATAGAGCCACCATTCATCTACCATAGAGCCACCATTCATCTACCATAGAGCCGCCATTTATCTACCATAGAGCCACCATTCATCCACTACTCATCTACCATTCATCTACTATAGAGCCACCATTCATTTACCATAGAGCCACCATTCATCTACCACAGAGCCACCATTCATTTACCATAGAGCCACCATTCATCTACCATAGAGCCACCATTCATCTACCATAGAGTCACCATTCATCTACCATTGGGCTACCATTCATCTACCATTCATCCACCACTCATCTACCATTCATCCTACCATAGAGCCACCATTCATCTACCATAGAGCCACCATTCATCTACCATTGGGCTACCATTCATCTACCATTCATCCACCATTCATCTACCATTCATCTACCATGGAGCCACCATTCATTTACCATAGAGCCACCATTCATCTAACATAGAGCCACCATGAAGCTACCATTCATCTACCATTCATCCACCACTCATCTACCATTCATCTACCATAGAGCCACCATTCATCTACCATAGAGCCACCATTCATCTAACATAGAGCCACCATGAAGCTACCATTCATCTACCATTCATCCACCACTCATCTACCATTCATCTACCATAGAGCCACCATTCATCTACCATAGAGCCACCATTCATCTACCATAGAGCCACCATTCATCTACCATAGAGCCAACATTCATCTACCATAGAGCTGCCATTCATCTACCATTCATCCACCACTCATCTACCATAGAGCCACCATTCATCTACCATAAAGCCACCATTCATCTATCATAGGGCCACATTTCATCTACCATGAAACTACCATTCATCTACCATTCATCCACCACTCATCTACCATTCATCTACCATAGAGCCACCATTCATCTACCATAGAGCCACCATTCATCTACCATAGAGCCACCATACATATCTACCATAGAGCCACAATTCTCCTACCATAGAGCCACCATTCATCTACCATAGAGCCACCATTCATCTACCATAGAGCCACCATTCATCTACCATAGAGCCACCATTCATCTACCATAGAGCCACCATTCATCTACCATAGAGCTATCATTCATCTACCATAGAGTCGCCATTCATCTTCCATAGAGTCGCCATTCATCTACCATAGAGCCGCCATTCATCTACCATAGAGCCACCATTCATCTACCATAGAGCCACCATTCATCTACCATAGAGCCACCATTCATCTACCATAAGGCTACCATAGGGCTACCATTCATCTACCATTCATCCACTATTCATCTACCACAGAGCCACCATTTATCTACCATAGAGCCACCATTCATCTACCATAGAGCCACCATTCATCTACCATAGAGCCAACATTCATCTACCATAGAGCCACCATTCATCTACCATAGAGCCACCATTCATCTACCATAGGGCTACCATTCATCTACCATTCATCTACCATTCATCCACTATCCACCATTCATCTACCATTCATCTACCATTCATCCACTATCCACCATTCATCTACCATAGAGCCACCATTCATCCACCACTCATCTACCATTCATCTACCATAGAGCCACCATTCATCTACCATAGAGCCATCATTCATCTACCATAGGGCTACCATTCATCTACCATTCATCTACCACTCATCTACCATTCATCTACCATAGAGCCACCATTCATCTACCGTAGAGCCACCATTCATCTACCATAGAGCTACCTTTCATCTAACATAGACCCAACATTAATATCTACCATAGATCCACCATTCTCCTACCATAGAGCCACCATTCATCTACCATAGAGCCACCATTCATCTACCATAGAGCCACCATTCATCTACCATAGAGCCACCATTCATCTACCATAGAACCATCACTCATCTCCGATAGGGCTACCATTCCTCTCCCATACAGCCACCATAGGGCTACCATTCATCCACCATTCATCTACCATTCATCCACCACTCATCTACCATTCATCTACCATAGAGCCACCATTCATATACCGTAGAGCCACCATTCATCTACCATAGAGCTACCTTTCATCTAACATAGACCCACCATTCATTTCTACCATAGAGCCACCATTCTCCTACCATAGAGCCACCATTCATCTACCATAGAGCCACCATTCATCTACCATAGAGCCACCATTCATCTACCATAGAGCCACCATTCATCTACCATAGAGCCAACATTCATCTACCATAGAGCTGCCATTCATCTACCATTCATCCACCACTCATCTACCATAGAGCCACCATTCATCTACCATAAAGCCACCATTCATCTATCATAGGGCCACATTTCATCTACCATGAAACTACCATTCATCTACCATTCATCCACCACTCATCTACCATTCATCTACCATAGAGCCACCATTCATCTACCATAGAGCCACCATTCATCTACCATAGAGCCACCATTCATCTACTATAGAGCCACCATTCATCTACCATAAGGCTACCATTCATCTACCATTCATCAACCACTCATCTATCATTCATCTACCATAGAGCCACTATTCATCTACCATAGAGCCACCATTCATATACCATAGAGCCACCATTCATCTACCATAGAGCCGCCATTCATCTACCATAGAACCACCATTCATCCACCACTCATCTACCATTCATCTACCATAGAGCCAACATTCATCTACCATAGAGCCGCCAATCATCTACCATAGTGCCACCATTCATCTACTATAGAGCCACCATTCATCTACCATAAGGCTACCATTCATCTACCATTCATCAACCACTCATCTACCATTCATCTACCATAGAGCCACCATTCATCTACCATAGAGCCGCCATTCATCTACCATAGAACCACCATTCATCCACCACTCATCTACCATTCATCTACCATAGAGCCACCATTCATCTACCATAGAGCCACCAATCATCTACCATAGAGCCACCATTCATCTACTATAGAGCCACCATTCATCTACCATAAGGCTACCGTTCATCTACCATTCATCAACCACTCATCTACCATTCAACTACCTTAGAGCCACCATTCATCTACCATAGAGCCACCAATCATTTACCATAGAGCCACCATTCATCTACTATAGAGCCACCATTCATCTACCATAAGGCTACCATTCATCTACCATTCATCTACCATAGAGCCACCATTCATCCACCACTCATCTACCATTCATCTACCATAGAGCCACCATTCATCTACCATAGAGCCACCATTCATCTACCATAGAGCCACCATTCATCTACCATAGAGCCGCCATTTATCTACCATAGAGCCAACATTCATCTACCATAGAGCTGCCATTCATCTACCATTCATCCACCACTCATCTACCATAGAGCCACCATTCATCTACCATAAAGCCACCATTCATCTACCATAGAACCACCATTCATCCACCACTCATCTACCATTCATCTACCATAGAGCCAACATTCATCTACCATAGAGCCGCCAATCATCTACCATAGAGCCACCATTCATCTACTATAGAGCCACCAATCATCTACCATAAGGCTACCATTCATCTACCATTCATCAACCACTCATCTACCATTCATCTACCATAGAGCCACCATTCATCTACCATAGAGCCGCCATTCATCTACCATAGAACCACCATTCATCCACCACTCATCTACCATTCATCTACCATAGAGCCACCATTCATCTACCATAGAGCCACCAATCATCTACCATAGAGCCACCATTCATCTACTATAGAGCCACCATTCATCTACCATAAGGCTACCGTTCATCTACCATTCATCAACCACTCATCTACCATTCAACTACCTTAGAGCCACCATTCATCTACCATAGAGCCACCAATCATTTACCATAGAGCCACCATTCATCTACTATAGAGCCACCATTCATCTACCATAAGGCTACCATTCATCTACCATTCATCTACCATAGAGCCACCATTCATCTACCATAGAGCCACCATTCATCCACCACTCATCTACCATTCATCTACCATAGAGCCACCATTCATCTACCATAGAGCCACCATTCATCTACCATAGAGCCACCATTCATCTACCATAGAGCCGCCATTTATCTACCATAGAGCCACCATTCATCCACTACTCATCTACCATTCATCTACCATAGAGCCACCATTCATTTACCATAGAGCCACCATTCATCTACCATAGAGCCACCATTCATTTACCATAGAGCCACCATTCATCTACCATAGAGCCACCATTCATCTACCATAGAGCCACCATTCATCTACCATTGGGCTACCATTCATCTACCATTCATCCACCACTCATCTACCATTCATCCTACCATAGAGCCACCATTCATATACCATAGAGCCACCATTCATCTACCATTGGGCTACCATTCATCTACCATTCATCCACCACATTTATCTACCATTCATCTACCATGGAGCCACCATTCATTTACCATAGAGCCACCATTCATCTAACATAGAGCCACCATGAAGCTACCATTCATCTACCATTCATCCACCACTCATCTACCATTCATCTACCATAGAGCCACCATTCATCTACCATAGAGCCACCATTCATCTAACATAGAGCCACCATGAAGCTACCATTCATCTACCATTCATCCACCACTCATCTACCATTCATCTACCATAGAGCCACCATTCATCTACCATAGAGCCACCATTCATCTACCATAGAGCCACCATTCATCTACCATAGAGCCAACATTCATCTACCATAGAGCTGCCATTCATCTACCATTCATCCACCACTCATCTACCATAGAGCCACCATTCATCTACCATAAAGCCACCATTCATCTATCATAGGGCCACATTTCATCTACCATGAAACTACCATTCATCTACCATTCATCCACCACTCATCTACCATTCATCTACCATAGAGCCACCATTCATCTACCATAAGGCTACCATTCATCTACCATTCATCAACCACTCATCTATCATTCATCTACCATAGAGCCACTATTCATCTACCATAGAGCCACCATTCATATACCATAGAGCCACCATTCATCTACCATAGAGCCGCCATTCATCTACCATAGAACCACCATTCATCCACCACTCATCTACCATTCATCTACCATAGAGCCAACATTCATCTACCATAGAGCCGCCAATCATCTACCATAGAGCCACCATTCATCTACTATAGAGCCACCATTCATCTACCATAAGGCTACCATTCATCTACCATTCATCAACCACTCATCTACCATTCATCTACCATAGAGCCACCATTCATCTACCATAGAGCCGCCATTCATCTACCATAGAACCACCATTCATCCACCACTCATCTACCATTCATCTACCATAGAGCCACCATTCATCTACCATAGAGCCACCAATCATCTACCATAGAGCCACCATTCATCTACTATAGAGCCACCATTCATCTACCATAAGGCTACCGTTCATCTACCATTCATCAACCACTCATCTACCATTCAACTACCTTAGAGCCACCATTCATCTACCATAGAGCCACCAATCATTTACCATAGAGCCACCATTCATCTACTATAGAGCCACCATTCATCTACCATAAGGCTACCATTCATCTACCATTCATCTACCATAGAGCCACCATTCATCTACCATAGAGCCACCATTCATCCACCACTCATCTACCATTCATCTACCATAGAGCCACCATTCATCTACCATAGAGCCACCATTCATCTACCATAGAGCCATCATTCATCTACCATAGGGCTACCATTCATCTACCATTCATCCACCACTCATCTACTATTCATCTACCCTAGAGCCACCATTCATCTAACATAGAGCCACCATTCATCTACCATAGAGCCACCATTCATCTACCATAATGCCACCATTCATCTACCATAGAGCCACCATTCATCTACCATAGAGCCACCATTCATCTACCATAGGGCTACCATTCATCTACCATTCATCTACCATTCATCCACTATCCACCATTCATCTACCATTCATCTACCATTCATCCACTATCCACCATTCATCTACCATAGAGCCACCATTCATCCACCACTCATCTACCATTCATCTACCATAGAGCCACCATTCATCTACCATAGAGCCATCATTCATCTACCATAGGGCTACCATTCATCTACCATTCATCCACCACTCATCTACCATTCATCTACCATAGAGCCACCATTCATCTACCGTAGAGCCACCATTCATCTACCATAGAGCTACCTTTCATCTAACATAGACCCACCATTAATATCTACCATAGATCCACCATTCTCCTACCATAGAGCCACCATTCATCTACCATAGAGCCACCATTCATCTACCATAGAGCCACCATTCATCTACCATAGAGCCACCATTCATCTACCATAGAACCATCACTCATCTCCGATAGGGCTACCATTCCTCTCCCATACAGCCACCATAGGGCTACCATTCATCCACCATTCATCTACCATTCATCCACCACTTATCTACCATTCATCTACCATAGAGCCACCATTCATATACCGTAGAGCCACCATTCATCTACCATAGAGCTACCTTTCATCTAACATAGACCCACCATTCATTTCTACCATAGAGCCACCATTCTCCTACCATAGAGCCACCATTCATCTACCATAGAGCCACCATTCATCTACCATAGAGCCACCATTCATCTACCATAGAGCCACCATTCATCTACCATAGAGCCAACATTCATCTACCATAGAGCTGCCATTCATCTACCATTCATCCACCACTCATCTACCATAGAGCCACCATTCATCTACCATAAAGCCACCATTCATCTATCATAGGGCCACATTTCATCTACCATGAAACTACCATTCATCTACCATTCATCCACCACTCATCTACCATTCATCTACCATAGAGCCACCATTCATCTACCATAGAGCCACCATTCATCTACTATAGAGCCACCATTCATCTACCATAAGGCTACCATTCATCTACCATTCATCAACCACTCATCTATCATTCATCTACCATAGAGCCACTATTCATCTACCATAGAGCCACCATTCATATACCATAGAGCCACCATTCATCTACCATAGAGCCGCCATTCATCTACCATAGAACCACCATTCATCCACCACTCATCTACCATTCATCTACCATAGAGCCAACATTCATCTACCATAGAGCCGCCAATCATCTACCATAGAGCCACCATTCATCTACTATAGAGCCACCATTCATCTACCATAAGGCTACCATTCATCTACCATTCATCAACCACTCATCTACCATTCATCTACCATAGAGCCACCATTCATCTACCATAGAGCCGCCATTCATCTACCATAGAACCACCATTCATCCACCACTCATCTACCATTCATCTACCATAGAGCCACCATTCATCTACCATAGAGCCACCAATCATCTACCATAGAGCCACCATTCATCTACTATAGAGCCACCATTCATCTACCATAAGGCTACCGTTCATCTACCATTCATCAACCACTCATCTACCATTCAACTACCTTAGAGCCACCATTCATCTACCATAGAGCCACCTATCATTTACCATAGAGCCACCATTCATCTACTATAGAGCCACCATTCATCTACCATAAGGCTACCATTCATCTACCATTCATCTACCATAGAGCCACCATTCATCCACCACTCATCTACCATTCATCTACCATAGAGCCACCATTCATCTACCATAGAGCCACCATTCATCTACCATAGAGCCACCATTCATCTACCATAGAGCCGCCATTTATCTACCATAGAGCCACCATTCATCCACTACTCATCTACCATTCATCTACTATAGAGCCACCATTCATTTACCATAGAGCCACCATTCATCTACCACAGAGCCACCATTCATTTACCATAGAGCCACCATTCATCTACCATAGAGCCACCATTCATCTACCATAGAGTCACCATTCATCTACCATTGGGCTACCATTCATCTACCATTCATCCACCACTCATCTACCATTCATCCTACCATAGAGCCACCATTCATCTACCATAGAGCCACCATTCATCTACCATTGGGCTACCATTCATCTACCATTCATCCACCACTCATCTACCATTCATCCTACCATAGAGCCACCATTCATCTACCATAGAGCCACCATTCATCTACCATAGAGCCACCATTCATCTACCATAGAGCCACCATTCATCTACCATAGAGCCAACATTCATCTACCATAGAGCTGCCATTCATCTACCATTCATCCACCACTCATCTACCATAGAGCCACCATTCATCTACCATAAAGCCACCATTCATCTATCATAGGGCCACATTTTATCTACCATGAAACTACCATTCATCTACCATTCATCCACCACTCATCTACCATTCATCTACCATAGAGCCACCATTCATCTACCATAGAGCCACCATTCATCTACCATAGAGCCACCATTCATCTACCATAGAGCCACCATTCATCTACTATAGAGCCACCATTCATCTACCATAAGGCTACCATTCATCTACCATTCATCAACCACTCATCTATCATTCATCTACCATAGAGCCACTATTCATCTACCATAGAGCCACCATTCATATACCATAGAGCCACCATTCATCTACCATAGAGCCGCCATTCATCTACCATAGAACCACCATTCATCCACCACTCATCTACCATTCATCTACCATAGAGCCAACATTCATCTACCATAGAGCCGCCAATCATCTACCATAGAGCCACCATTCATCTACTATAGAGCCACCATTCATCTACCATAAGGCTACCATTCATCTACCATTCATCAACCACTCATCTACCATTCATCTACCATAGAGCCACCATTCATCTACCATAGAGCCGCCATTCATCTACCATAGAACCACCATTCATCCACCACTCATCTACCATTCATCTACCATAGAGCCACCATTCATCTACCATAGAGCCACCAATCATCTACCATAGAGCCACCATTCATCTACTATAGAGCCACCATTCATCTACCATAAGGCTACCGTTCATCTACCATTCATCAACCACTCATCTACCATTCAACTACCTTAGAGCCACCATTCATCTACCATAGAGCCACCAATCATTTACCATAGAGCCACCATTCATCTACTATAGAGCCACCATTCATCTACCATAAGGCTACCATTCATCTACCATTCATCTACCATAGAGCCACCATTCATCTACCATAGAGCCACCATTCATCCACCACTCATCTACCATTCATCTACCATAGAGCCACCATTCATCTACCATAGAGCCACCATTCATCTACCATAGAGCCATCATTCATCTACCATAGGGCTACCATTCATCTACCATTCATCCACCACTCATCTACTATTCATCTACCCTAGAGCCACCATTCATCTAACATAGAGCCACCATTCATCTACCATAGAGCCACCATTCATCTACCATAATGCCACCATTCATCTACCATAGAGCAACCATTCATCTACCATAGAGCCACCATTCATCTACCATAGGGCTACCATTCATCTACCATTCATCTACCATTCATCCACTATCCACCATTCATCTACCATTCATCTACCATTCATCCACTATCCACCATTCATCTACCATAGAGCCACCATTCATCCACCACTCATCTACCATTCATCTACCATAGAGCCACCATTCATCTACCATAGAGCCATCATTCATCTACCATAGGGCTACCATTCATCTACCATTCATCCACCACTCATCTACCATTCATCTACCATAGAGCCACCATTCATCTACTGTAGAGCCACCATTCATCTACCATAGAGCTACCTTTCATCTAACATAGACCCACCATTAATATCTACCATAGATCCACCATTCTCCTACCATAGAGCCACCATTCATCTACCATAGAGCCACCATTCATCTACCATAGAGCCACCATTCATCTACCATAGAGCCACCATTCATCTACCATAGAACCATCACTCATCTCCGATAGGGCTACCATTCCTCTCCCATACAGCCACCATAGGGCTACCATTCATCCACCATTCATCTACCATTCATCCACCACTCATCTACCATTCATCTACCATAGAGCCACCATTCATATACCGTAGAGCCACCATTCATCTACCATAGAGCTACCTTTCATCTAACATAGACCCACCATTCATTTCTACCATAGAGCCACCATTCTCCTACCATAGAGCCACCATTCATCTACCATAGAGCCACCATTCATCTACCATAGAGCCACCATTCATCTACCATAGAGCCACCATTCATCTACCATAGAGCCAACATTCATCTACCATAGAGCTGCCATTCATCTACCATTCATCCACCACTCATCTACCATAGAGCCACCATTCATCTACCATAAAGCCACCATTCATCTATCATAGGGCCACATTTCATCTACCATGAAACTACCATTCATCTACCATTCAACCACCACTCATCTACCATTCATCTACCATAGAGCCACCATTCATCTACCATAGAGCCACCATTCATCTACCATAGAGCCACCATTCATCTACCATAGAGCCACCATTCATCTACTATAGAGCCACCATTCATCTACCATAAGGCTACCATTCATCTACCATTCATCAACCACTCATCTATCATTCATCTACCATAGAGCCACTATTCATCTACCATAGAGCCACCATTCATATACCATAGAGCCACCATTCATCTACCATAGAGCCGCCATTCATCTACCATAGAACCACCATTCATCCACCACTCATCTACCATTCATCTACCATAGAGCCAACATTCATCTACCATAGAGCCGCCAATCATCTACCATAGAGCCACCATTCATCTACTATAGAGCCACCATTCATCTACCATAAGGCTACCATTCATCTACCATTCATCAACCACTCATCTACCATTCATCTACCATAGAGCCACCATTCATCTACCATAGAGCCGCCATTCATCTACCATAGAACCACCATTCATCCACCACTCATCTACCATTCATCTACCATAGAGCCACCATTCATCTACCATAGAGCCACCAATCATCTACCATAGAGCCACCATTCATCTACTATAGAGCCACCATTCATCTACCATAAGGCTACCGTTCATCTACCATTCATCAACCACTCATCTACCATTCAACTACCTTAGAGCCACCATTCATCTACCATAGAGCCACCAATCATTTACCATAGAGCCACCATTCATCTACTATAGAGCCACCATTCATCTACCATAAGGCTACCATTCATCTACCATTCATCTACCATAGAGCCACCATTCATCTACCATAGAGCCACCATTCATCCACCACTCATCTACCATTCATCTACCATAGAGCCACCATTCATCTACCATAGAGCCACCATTCATCTACCATAGAGCCACCATTCATCTACCATAGAGCCGCCATTTATCTACCATAGAGCCACCATTCATCCACTACTCATCTACCATTCATCTACTATAGAGCCACCATTCATTTACCATAGAGCCACCATTCATCTACCATAGAGCCACCATTCATTTACCATAGAGCCACCATTCATCTACCATAGAGCCACCATTCATCTACCATAGAGCCACCATTCATCTACCATTGGGCTACCATTCATCTACCATTCATCCACCACTCATCTACCATTCATCCTACCATAGAGCCACCATTCATCTACCATAGAGCCACCATTCATCTACCATTGGGCTACCATTCATCTACCATTCATCCACCACATTTATCTACCATTCATCTACCATGGAGCCACCATTCATTTACCATAGAGCCACCATTCATCTAACATAGAGCCACCATGAAGCTACCATTCATCTACCATTCATCCACCACTCATCTACCATTCATCTACCATAGAGCCACCATTCATCTACCATAGAGCCACCATTCATCTAACATAGAGCCACCATGAAGCTACCATTCATCTACCATTCATCCACCACTCATCTACCATTCATCTACCATAGAGCCACCATTCATCTACCATAGAGCCACCATTCATCTACCATAGAGCCACCATTCATCTACCATAGAGCCAACATTCATCTACCATAGAGCTGCCATTCATCTACCATTCATCCACCACTCATCTACCATAGAGCCACCATTCATCTACCATAAAGCCACCATTCATCTATCATAGGGCCACATTTCATCTACCATGAAACTACCATTCATCTACCATTCATCCACCACTCATCTACCATTCATCTACCATAGAGCCACCATTCATCTACCATAAGGCTACCATTCATCTACCATTCATCAACCACTCATCTATCATTCATCTACCATAGAGCCACTATTCATCTACCATAGAGCCACCATTCATATACCATAGAGCCACCATTCATCTACCATAGAGCCGCCATTCATCTACCATAGAACCACCATTCATCCACCACTCATCTACCATTCATCTACCATAGAGCCAACATTCATCTACCATAGAGCCGCCAATCATCTACCATAGAGCCACCATTCATCTACTATAGAGCCACCATTCATCTACCATAAGGCTACCATTCATCTACCATTCATCA
The DNA here is from genome assembly GCA_035222895.1 of Strongylocentrotus droebachiensis. Taxonomy (NCBI): domain Eukaryota; kingdom Metazoa; phylum Echinodermata; class Echinoidea; order Camarodonta; family Strongylocentrotidae; genus Strongylocentrotus; species Strongylocentrotus droebachiensis. Next base: position 164,329 of record JAVYIG010000423.1, read on the forward strand.
ACCACTCATCTACCATTCATCTACCATAGAGCCACCATTCATCTACCATAGAGCCGCCATTCATCTACCATAGAACCACCATTCATCCACCACTCATCTACCATTCATCTACCATAGAGCCACCATTCATCTACCATAGAGCCACCAATCATCTACCATAGAGCCACCATTCATCTACTATAGAGCCACCATTCATCTACCATAAGGCTACCGTTCATCTACCATTCATCAACCACTCATCTACCATTCAACTACCTTAGAGCCACCATTCATCTACCATAGAGCCACCAATCATTTACCATAGAGCCACCATTCATCTACTATAGAGCCACCATTCATCTACCATAAGGCTACCATTCATCTACCATTCATCTACCATAGAGCCACCATTCATCTACCATAGAGCCACCATTCATCCACCACTCATCTACCATTCATCTACCATAGAGCCACAATTCATCTACCATAGAGCCACCATTCATCTACCATAGAGCCATCATTCATCTACCATAGGGCTACCATTCATCTACCATTCATCCACCACTCATCTACTATTCATCTACCCTAGAGCCACCATTCATCTAACATAGAGCCACCATTCATCTACCATAGAGCCACCATTCATCTACCATAATGCCACCATTCATCTACCATAGAGCCACCATTCATCTACCATAGAGCCACCATTCATCTACCATAGGGCTACCATTCATCTACCATTCATCTACCATTCATCCACTATCCACCATTCATCTACCATTCATCTACCATTCATCCACTATCCACCATTCATCTACCATAGAGCCACCATTCATCCACCACTCATCTACCATTCATCTACCATAGAGCCACCATTCATCTACCATAGAGCCATCATTCATCTACCATAGGGCTACCATTCATCTACCATTCATCCACCACTCATCTACCATTCATCTACCATAGAGCCACCATTCATCTACCGTAGAGCCACCATTCATCTACCATAGAGCTACCTTTCATCTAACATAGACCCACCATTAATATCTACCATAGATCCACCATTCTCCTACCATAGAGCCACCATTCATCTACCATAGAGCCACCATTCATCTACCATAGAGCCACCATTCATCTACCATAGAGCCACCATTCATCTACCATAGAACCATCACTCATCTCCGATAGGGCTACCATTCCTCTCCCATACAGCCACCATAGGGCTACCATTCATCCACCATTCATCTACCATTCATCCACCACTTATCTACCATTCATCTACCATAGAGCCACCATTCATATACCGTAGAGCCACCATTCATCTACCATAGAGCTACCTTTCATCTAACATAGACCCACCATTCATTTCTACCATAGAGCCACCATTCTCCTACCATAGAGCCACCATTCATCTACCATAGAGCCACCATTCATCTACCATAGAGCCACCATTCATCTACCATAGAGCCACCATTCATCTACCATAGAGCCAACATTCATCTACCATAGAGCTGCCATTCATCTACCATTCATCCACCACTCATCTACCATAGAGCCACCATTCATCTACCATAAAGCCACCATTCATCTATCATAGGGCCACATTTCATCTACCATGAAACTACCATTCATCTACCATTCATCCACCACTCATCTACCATTCATCTACCATAGAGCCACCATTCATCTACCATAGAGCCACCATTCATCTACTATAGAGCCACCATTCATCTACCATAAGGCTACCATTCATCTACCATTCATCAACCACTCATCTATCATTCATCTACCATAGAGCCACTATTCATCTACCATAGAGCCACCATTCATATACCATAGAGCCACCATTCATCTACCATAGAGCCGCCATTCATCTACCATAGAACCACCATTCATCCACCACTCATCTACCATTCATCTACCATAGAGCCAACATTCATCTACCATAGAGCCGCCAATCATCTACCATAGAGCCACCATTCATCTACTATAGAGCCACCATTCATCTACCATAAGGCTACCATTCATCTACCATTCATCAACCACTCATCTACCATTCATCTACCATAGAGCCACCATTCATCTACCATAGAGCCGCCATTCATCTACCATAGAACCACCATTCATCCACCACTCATCTACCATTCATCTACCATAGAGCCACCATTCATCTACCATAGAGCCACCAATCATCTACCATAGAGCCACCATTCATCTACTATAGAGCCACCATTCATCTACCATAAGGCTACCGTTCATCTACCATTCATCAACCACTCATCTACCATTCAACTACCTTAGAGCCACCATTCATCTACCATAGAGCCACCTATCATTTACCATAGAGCCACCATTCATCTACTATAGAGCCACCATTCATCTACCATAAGGCTACCATTCATCTACCATTCATCTACCATAGAGCCACCATTCATCCACCACTCATCTACCATTCATCTACCATAGAGCCACCATTCATCTACCATAGAGCCACCATTCATCTACCATAGAGCCACCATTCATCTACCATAGAGCCGCCATTTATCTACCATAGAGCCACCATTCATCCACTACTCATCTACCATTCATCTACTATAGAGCCACCATTCATTTACCATAGAGCCACCATTCATCTACCACAGAGCCACCATTCATTTACCATAGAGCCACCATTCATCTACCATAGAGCCACCATTCATCTACCATAGAGTCACCATTCATCTACCATTGGGCTACCATTCATCTACCATTCATCCACCACTCATCTACCATTCATCCTACCATAGAGCCACCATTCATCTACCATAGAGCCACCATTCATCTACCATTGGGCTACCATTCATCTACCATTCATCCACCATTCATCTACCATTCATCTACCATGGAGCCACCATTCATTTACCATAGAGCCACCATTCATCTAACATAGAGCCACCATGAAGCTACCATTCATCTACCATTCATCCACCACTCATCTACCATTCATCTACCATAGAGCCACCATTCATCTACCATAGAGCCACCATTCATCTAACATAGAGCCACCATGAAGCTACCATTCATCTACCATTCATCCACCACTCATCTACCATTCATCTACCATAGAGCCACCATTCATCTACCATAGAGCCACCATTCATCTACCATAGAGCCACCATTCATCTACCATAGAGCCAACATTCATCTACCATAGAGCTGCCATTCATCTACCATTCATCCACCACTCATCTACCATAGAGCCACCATTCATCTACCATAAAGCCACCATTCATCTATCATAGGGCCACATTTCATCTACCATGAAACTACCATTCATCTACCATTCATCCACCACTCATCTACCATTCATCTACCATAGAGCCACCATTCATCTACCATAGAGCCACCATTCATCTACCATAGAGCCACCATACATATCTACCATAGAGCCACAATTCTCCTACCATAGAGCCACCATTCATCTACCATAGAGCCACCATTCATCTACCATAGAGCCACCATTCATCTACCATAGAGCCACCATTCATCTACCATAGAGCCACCATTCATCTACCATAGAGCTATCATTCATCTACCATAGAGTCGCCATTCATCTTCCATAGAGTCGCCATTCATCTACCATAGAGCCGCCATTCATCTACCATAGAGCCACCATTCATCTACCATAGAGCCACCATTCATCTACCATAGAGCCACCATTCATCTACCATAAGGCTACCATAGGGCTACCATTCATCTACCATTCATCCACTATTCATCTACCACAGAGCCACCATTTATCTACCATAGAGCCACCATTCATCTACCATAGAGCCACCATTCATCTACCATAGAGCCAACATTCATCTACCATAGAGCCACCATTCATCTACCATAGAGCCACCATTCATCTACCATAGGGCTACCATTCATCTACCATTCATCTACCATTCATCCACTATCCACCATTCATCTACCATTCATCTACCATTCATCCACTATCCACCATTCATCTACCATAGAGCCACCATTCATCCACCACTCATCTACCATTCATCTACCATAGAGCCACCATTCATCTACCATAGAGCCATCATTCATCTACCATAGGGCTACCATTCATCTACCATTCATCTACCACTCATCTACCATTCATCTACCATAGAGCCACCATTCATCTACCGTAGAGCCACCATTCATCTACCATAGAGCTACCTTTCATCTAACATAGACCCAACATTAATATCTACCATAGATCCACCATTCTCCTACCATAGAGCCACCATTCATCTACCATAGAGCCACCATTCATCTACCATAGAGCCACCATTCATCTACCATAGAGCCACCATTCATCTACCATAGAACCATCACTCATCTCCGATAGGGCTACCATTCCTCTCCCATACAGCCACCATAGGGCTACCATTCATCCACCATTCATCTACCATTCATCCACCACTCATCTACCATTCATCTACCATAGAGCCACCATTCATATACCGTAGAGCCACCATTCATCTACCATAGAGCTACCTTTCATCTAACATAGACCCACCATTCATTTCTACCATAGAGCCACCATTCTCCTACCATAGAGCCACCATTCATCTACCATAGAGCCACCATTCATCTACCATAGAGCCACCATTCATCTACCATAGAGCCACCATTCATCTACCATAGAGCCAACATTCATCTACCATAGAGCTGCCATTCATCTACCATTCATCCACCACTCATCTACCATAGAGCCACCATTCATCTACCATAAAGCCACCATTCATCTATCATAGGGCCACATTTCATCTACCATGAAACTACCATTCATCTACCATTCATCCACCACTCATCTACCATTCATCTACCATAGAGCCACCATTCATCTACCATAGAGCCACCATTCATCTACCATAGAGCCACCATTCATCTACTATAGAGCCACCATTCATCTACCATAAGGCTACCATTCATCTACCATTCATCAACCACTCATCTATCATTCATCTACCATAGAGCCACTATTCATCTACCATAGAGCCACCATTCATATACCATAGAGCCACCATTCATCTACCATAGAGCCGCCATTCATCTACCATAGAACCACCATTCATCCACCACTCATCTACCATTCATCTACCATAGAGCCAACATTCATCTACCATAGAGCCGCCAATCATCTACCATAGTGCCACCATTCATCTACTATAGAGCCACCATTCATCTACCATAAGGCTACCATTCATCTACCATTCATCAACCACTCATCTACCATTCATCTACCATAGAGCCACCATTCATCTACCATAGAGCCGCCATTCATCTACCATAGAACCACCATTCATCCACCACTCATCTACCATTCATCTACCATAGAGCCACCATTCATCTACCATAGAGCCACCAATCATCTACCATAGAGCCACCATTCATCTACTATAGAGCCACCATTCATCTACCATAAGGCTACCGTTCATCTACCATTCATCAACCACTCATCTACCATTCAACTACCTTAGAGCCACCATTCATCTACCATAGAGCCACCAATCATTTACCATAGAGCCACCATTCATCTACTATAGAGCCACCATTCATCTACCATAAGGCTACCATTCATCTACCATTCATCTACCATAGAGCCACCATTCATCCACCACTCATCTACCATTCATCTACCATAGAGCCACCATTCATCTACCATAGAGCCACCATTCATCTACCATAGAGCCACCATTCATCTACCATAGAGCCGCCATTTATCTACCATAGAGCCAACATTCATCTACCATAGAGCTGCCATTCATCTACCATTCATCCACCACTCATCTACCATAGAGCCACCATTCATCTACCATAAAGCCACCATTCATCTATCATAGGGCCACATTTCATCTACCATGAAACTACCATTCATCTACCATTCATCCACCACTCATCTACCATTCATCTACCATAGAGCCACCATTCATCTACCATAGAGCCACCATTCATCTACCATAGAGCCACCATACATATCTACCATAGAGCCACAATTCTCCTACCATAGAGCCACCATTCATCTACCATAGAGCCACCATTCATCTACCATAGAGCCACCATTCATCTACCATAGAGCCACCATTCATCTACCATAGAGCCACCATTCATCTACCATAGAGCTATCATTCATCTACCATAGAGTCGCCATTCATCTTCCATAGAGTCGCCATTCATCTACCATAGAGCCGCCATTCATCTACCATAGAGCCACCATTCATCTACCATAGAGCCACCATTCATCTACCATAGAGCCACCATTCATCTACCATAAGGCTACCATAGGGCTACCATTCATCTACCATTCATCCACTATTCATCTACCACAGAGCCACCATTTATCTACCATAGAGCCACCATTCATCTACCATAGAGCCACCATTCATCTACCATAGAGCCAACATTCATCTACCATAGAGCCACCATTCATCTACCATAGAGCCACCATTCATCTACCATAGGGCTACCATTCATCTACCATTCATCTACCATTCATCCACTATCCACCATTCATCTACCATTCATCTACCATTCATCCACTATCCACCATTCATCTACCATAGAGCCACCATTCATCCACCACTCATCTACCATTCATCTACCATAGAGCCACCATTCATCTACCATAGAGCCATCATTCATCTACCATAGGGCTACCATTCATCTACCATTCATCTACCACTCATCTACCATTCATCTACCATAGAGCCACCATTCATCTACCGTAGAGCCACCATTCATCTACCATAGAGCTACCTTTCATCTAACATAGACCCAACATTAATATCTACCATAGATCCACCATTCTCCTACCATAGAGCCACCATTCATCTACCATAGAGCCACCATTCATCTACCATAGAGCCACCATTCATCTACCATAGAGCCACCATTCATCTACCATAGAACCATCACTCATCTCCGATAGGGCTACCATTCCTCTCCCATACAGCCACCATAGGGCTACCATTCATCCACCATTCATCTACCATTCATCCACCACTCATCTACCATTCATCTACCATAGAGCCACCATTCATATACCGTAGAGCCACCATTCATCTACCATAGAGCTACCTTTCATCTAACATAGACCCACCATTCATTTCTACCATAGAGCCACCATTCTCCTACCATAGAGCCACCATTCATCTACCATAGAGCCACCATTCATCTACCATAGAGCCACCATTCATCTACCATAGAGCCACCATTCATCTACCATAGAGCCAACATTCATCTACCATAGAGCTGCCATTCATCTACCATTCATCCACCACTCATCTACCATAGAGCCACCATTCATCTACCATAAAGCCACCATTCATCTATCATAGGGCCACATTTCATCTACCATGAAACTACCATTCATCTACCATTCATCCACCACTCATCTACCATTCATCTACCATAGAGCCACCATTCATCTACCATAGAGCCACCATTCATCTACCATAGAGCCACCATTCATCTACTATAGAGCCACCATTCATCTACCATAAGGCTACCATTCATCTACCATTCATCAACCACTCATCTATCATTCATCTACCATAGAGCCACTATTCATCTACCATAGAGCCACCATTCATATACCATAGAGCCACCATTCATCTACCATAGAGCCGCCATTCATCTACCATAGAACCACCATTCATCCACCACTCATCTACCATTCATCTACCATAGAGCCAACATTCATCTACCATAGAGCCGCCAATCATCTACCATAGAGCCACCATTCATCTACTATAGAGCCACCATTCATCTACCATAAGGCTACCATTCATCTACCATTCATCAACCACTCATCTACCATTCATCTACCATAGAGCCACCATTCATCTACCATAGAGCCGCCATTCATCTACCATAGAACCACCATTCATCCACCACTCATCTACCATTCATCTACCATAGAGCCACCATTCATCTACCATAGAGCCACCAATCATCTACCATAGAGCCACCATTCATCTACTATAGAGCCACCATTCATCTACCATAAGGCTACCGTTCATCTACCATTCATCAACCACTCATCTACCATTCAACTACCTTAGAGCCACCATTCATCTACCATAGAGCCACCAATCATTTACCATAGAGCCACCATTCATCTACTATAGAGCCACCATTCATCTACCATAAGGCTACCATTCATCTACCATTCATCTACCATAGAGCCACCATTCATCCACCACTCATCTACCATTCATCTACCATAGAGCCACCATTCATCTACCATAGAGCCACCATTCATCTACCATAGAGCCACCATTCATCTACCATAGAGCCGCCATTTATCTACCATAGAGCCACCATTCATCCACTACTCATCTACCATTCATCTACTATAGAGCCACCATTCATTTACCATAGAGCCACCATTCATCTACCATAGAGCCACCATTCATTTACCATAGAGCCACCATTCATCTACCATAGAGCCACCATTCATCTACCATAGAGCCACCATTCATCTACCATTGGGCTACCATTCATCTACCATTCATCCACCACTCATCTACCATTCATCCTACCATAGAGCCACCATTCTTCTACCATAGAGCCACCATTCATCTACCATTGGGCTACCATTCATCTACCATTCATCCACCACTCATCTACCATTCATCTACCATGGAGCCACCATTCATTTACCATAGAGCCACCATTCATCTAACATAGAGCCACCATGAAGCTACCATTCATCTACCATTCATCCACCACTCATCTACCATTCATCTACCATAGAGCCACCATTCATCTACCATAGAGCCACCATTCATCTAACATAGAGCCACCATGAAGCTACCATTCATCTACCATTCATCCACCACTCATCTACCATTCATCTACCATAGAGCCACCATTCATCTACCATAGAGCCACCATTCATCTACCATAGAGCCACCATTCATCTACCATAGAGCCAACATTCATCTACCATAGAGCTGCCATTCATCTACCATTCATCCACCACTCATCTACCATAGAGCCACCATTCATCTACCATAAAGCCACCATTCATCTATCATAGGGCCACATTTCATCTACCATGAAACTACCATTCATCTACCATTCATCCACCACTCATCTACCATTCATCTACCATAGAGCCACCATTCATCTACCATAGAGCCACCATTCATCTACCATAGAGCCACCATACATATCTACCATAGAGCCACAATTCTCCTACCATAGAGCCACCATTCATCTACCATAGAGCCACCATTCATCTACCATAGAGCCACCATTCATCTACCATAGAGCCACCATTCATCTACCATAGAGCCACCATTCATCTACCATAGAGCTATCATTCATCTACCATAGAGTCGCCATTCATCTTCCATAGAGTCGCCATTCATCTACCATAGAGCCGCCATTCATCTACCATAGAGCCACCATTCATCTACCATAGAGCCACCATTCATCTACCATAGAGCCACCATTCATCTACCATAAGGCTACCATAGGGCTACCATTCATCTACCATTCATCCACTATTCATCTACCACAGAGCCACCATTTATCTACCATAGAGCCACCATTCATCTACCATAGAGCCACCATTCATCTACCATAGAGCCAACATTCATCTACCATAGAGCCACCATTCATCTACCATAGAGCCACCATTCATCAACCATAGAGCCACCATTCATCTACCATAGGGCTATCATTCATCTACCATTCATCCACCACTCATCTACCATTCAACTACCTTAGAGCCACCATTCATCTACCATAGAGCCACCAATCATTTACCATAGAGCCACCATTCATCTACTATAGAGCCACCATTCATCTACCATAAGGCTACCATTCATCTACCATTCATCCACCACTCATCTACCATTCAACTACCTTAGAGCCACCATTCATCTACCATAGAGCCACCAATCATTTACCATAGAGCCACCATTCATCTACTATAGAGCCACCATTCATCTACCATAAGGCTACCATTCATCTACCATTCATCAACCACTCATCTACCATTCATCTACCATAGAGCCACCATTCATCTACCATAGAGCCACCATTCATCTACCATAGAGCCACCAATCATTTACCATAGAGCCACCATTCATCTACTATAGAGCCACCATTCATCTACCATAAGGCTACCATTCATCTACCATTCATCAACCACTCATCTACCATTCATCTACCATAGAGCCACCATTCATCTACCATAGAGCCACCATTCATCAACCATAGAGCCACCATTCATCTACCATAGGGCTACCATTCATCTACCATTCATCCACCACTCATCTACCATTCATCTACCTTAGAGCCACCATTCATCTACCATAGAGCCACCATTCATCTACCATAGAGCCACCATTCATCTACCATAAAGCCACCATTCATCTACCATAGAGCCACCATTCATCTACCATAGAGCCACCATTCATCTACCATAGGGCTACCATTCATCTACCATTCATCTACCATTCATCCACTATCCACCATTCATCTACCATTCATCTACCATTCATCCACTATCCACCATTCATCTACCATAGAGCCACCATTCATCCACCACTCATCTACCATTCATCTACCATAGAGCCACCATTCATCTACCATAGTGCTACCATTCATCTACCTTAGAGCCACCATTCATCTACCATAGAGCCATCATTCATCTACCATAGGGCTACCATTCATCTACCATTCATCCACCAATCATCTACCATTCATCTACCATAGAGCCACCATTCATATACCGTAGAGCCACCATTCATCTACCATAGAGCTACCTTTCATCTAACATAGACCCACCATTCATATCTACCATAGAGCCACCATTCTCCTACCATAGAGCCACCATTCATCTACCATAGAGCCACCATTCATCTAACATAGAGCCACCATTCATCTACCATAGAGCCACCATTCATCTACAATAGAGCCACAATTCATCTACCATAGAGCCACCATTCATCCACCACTCATCTACCATTCATCCACCATAGAGCCACCATTCATATACCATAGAGCCACCATTCATCTACCATAGAGCCACCATTCATCTATCATAGAGCCACCTTTCATCTACCAAAGCGCTACCATTCATCTACCATAGAGCCACCATTCATCTACCATAGAGCCAACATTCATCTACCATAGAGCCACCATTCATCTACCATAGAGCCACCATTCATCAACCATAGAGCCACCATTCATCTACCATAGGGCTATCATTCATCTACCATTCATCCACCACTCATCTACCATTCAACTACCTTAGAGCCACCATTCATCTACCATAGAGCCACCAATCATTTACCATAGAGCCACCATTCATCTACTATAGAGCCACCATTCATCTACCATAAGGCTACCATTCATCTACCATTCATCTACCATAGAGCCACCATTCATCTACCATAGAGCCACCATTCATCCACCACTCATCTACCATTCATCTACCATAGAGCCACCATTCATCTACCATAGAGCCACCATTCATCTACCATAGAGCCACCATTCATCTACCATAGAGCCGCCATTTATCTACCATAGAGCCACCATTCATCTACCATTGGGCTACCATTCATCTACCATTCATCCACCACTCATCTACCATTCATTTACCATAGAGCCACCATTCATCTAACATAGAGCCACCATTCATTTACCATAGAGCCACCATTCATCTACCATAGAGCCACCATTCATCTACCATAGAGCCACCATTCATCTACCATTGGGCTACCATTCATCTACCATAGAGCCGCCATTTATCTACCATAGAGCCACCATTCATCCACTACTCATCTACCATTCATCTACTATAGAGCCACCATTCATTTACCATAGAGCCACCATTCATCTACCATAGAGCCACCATTCATCTACCATTGGGCTACCATTCATCTACCATTAATCCACCACTCATCTACCATTCATCTACCATAGAGCCACCATTCATCTAACATAGAGCCACCATGAAGCTACCATTCATCTACCATTAATCCACCACTCATCTACCATTCATCTACCATAGAGCCACCATTCATCTACCATAGAACCACCATTCATCTACCATAGAACCACCATTCATCCACCACTCATCTACCATTCATCTACCATAGAGCCACATTCATCTACCATAGAGCCACCATTCATCTACCATAGAGCCACCATTCATCTACCATAGAGCCGCCATTTATCTACCATAGAGCCACCATTCATCCACTACTCATCTACCATTCATCTACTATAGAGCCACCATTCATTTACCATAGAGCCACCATTCATCTACCATAGAGCCACCATTCATTTACCATAGAGCCACCATTCATCTACCATAGAGCCACCATTCATCTACCATAGAGCCACCATTCATCTACCATTGGGCTACCATTCATCTACCATTCATCCACCACTCATCTACCATTCATCCTACCATAGAGCCACCATTCATCTACCATAGAGCCACCATTCATCTACCATTGGGCTACCATTCATCTACCATTCATCCACCACTCATCTACCATTCATCTACCATAGAGCCACCATTCATCTACCATAGAGCCACCATTCATCTAACATAGAGCCACCATGAAGCTACCATTCATCTACCATTCATCCACCACTCATCTACCATTCATCTACCATAGAGCCACCATTCATCTACCATAGAGCCACCATTCATCTACCATAGAGCCACCATTCATCTACCATAGAGCCAACATTCATCTACCATAGAGCTGCCATTCATCTACCATTCATCCACCACTCATCTACCATAGAGCCACCATTCATCTACCATAAAGCCACCATTCATCTATCATAGGGCCACATTTCATCTACCATGAAACTACCATTCATCTACCATTCATCCACCACTCATCTACCATTCATCTACCATAGAGCCACCATTCATCTACCATAGAGCCACCATTCATCTACCATAGAGCCACCATTCATCTACCATAGAGCCAACATTCATCTACCATAGAGCTGCCATTCATCTACCATTCATCCACCACTCATCTACCATAGAGCCACCATTCATCTACCATAAAGCCACCATTCATCTATCATAGGGCCACATTTCATCTACCATGAAACTACCATTCATCTACCATTCATCCACCACTCATCTACCATTCATCTACCATTCATCTACCATTCATCCACTATCCACCATTCATCTACCATTCATCTACCATTCATCCACTATCCACCATTCATCTACCATAGAGCCACCATTCATCCACCACTCATCTACCATTCATCTACCATAGAGCCACCATTCATCTACCATAGAGCCATCATTCATCTACCATAGGGCTACCATTCATCTACCATTCATCCACCACTCATCTACCATTCATCTACCATAGAGCCACCATTCATCTACCGTAGAGCCACCATTCATCTACCATAGAGCTACCTTTCATCTAACATAGACCCACCATTAATATCTACCATAGAGCCACCATTCTCCTACCATAGAGCCACCATTCATCTACCATAGAGCCACCATTCATCTACCATAGAGCCACCATTCATCTACCATAGAGCCACCATTCATCTACCATAGAACCATCACTCATCTCCGATAGGGCTACCATTCCTCTCCCATACAGCCACCATAGGGCTACCATTCATCCACCATTCATCTACCATTCATCCACCACTCATCTACCATTCATCTACCATAGAGCCACCATTCATATACCGTAGAGCCACCATTCATCTACCATAGAGCTACCTTTCATCTAACATAGACCCACCATTCATTTCTACCATAGAGCCACCATTCTCCTACCATAGAGCCACCATTCATCTACCATAGAGCCACCATTCATCTACCATAGAGCCACCATTCATCTACCATAGAGCCACCATTCATCTACCATAGAGCCAACATTCATCTACCATAGAGCTGCCATTCATCTACCATTCATCCACCACTCATCTACCATAGAGCCACCATTCATCTACCATAAAGCCACCATTCATCTATCATAGGGCCACATTTCATCTACCATGAAACTACCATTCATCTACCATTCATCCACCACTCATCTACCATTCATCTACCATAGAGCCACCATTCATCTACCATAGAGCCACCATTCATCTACCATAGAGCCACCATTCATCTACTATAGAGCCACCATTCATCTACCATAAGGCTACCATTCATCTACCATTCATCAACCACTCATCTATCATTCATCTACCATAGAGCCACTATTCATCTACCATAGAGCCACCATTCATATACCATAGAGCCACCATTCATCTACCATAGAGCCGCCATTCATCTACCATAGAACCACCATTCATCCACCACTCATCTACCATTCATCTACCAAAGAGCCAACATTCATCTACCATAGAGCCGCCAATCATCTACCATAGAGCCACCATTCATCTACTATAGAGCCACCATTCATCTACCATAAGGCTACCATTCATCTACCATTCATCAACCACTCATCTACCATTCATCTACCATAGAGCCACCATTCATCTACCATAGAGCCGCCATTCATCTACCATAGAACCACCATTCATCCACCACTCATCTACCATTCATCTACCATAGAGCCACCATTCATCTACCATAGAGCCACCAATCATCTACCATAGAGCCACCATTCATCTACTATAGAGCCACCATTCATCTACCATAAGGCTACCGTTCATCTACCATTCATCAACCACTCATCTACCATTCAACTACCTTAGAGCCACCATTCATCTACCATAGAGCCACCAATCATTTACCATAGAGCCACCATTCATCTACTATAGAGCCACCATTCATCTACCATAAGGCTACCATTCATCTACCATTCATCTACCATAGAGCCACCATTCATCTACCATAGAGCCACCATTCATCCACCACTCATCTACCATTCATCTACCATAGAGCCACCATTCATCTACCATAGAGCCACCATTCATCTACCATAGAGCCATCATTCATCTACCATAGGGCTACCATTCATCTACCATTCATCCACCACTCATCTACTATTCATCTACCCTAGAGCCACCATTCATCTAACATAGAGCCACCATTCATCTACCATAGAGCCACCATTCATCTACCATAATGCCACCATTCATCTACCATAGAGCCACCATTCATCTACCATAGAGCCACCATTCATCTACCATAGGGCTACCATTCATCTACCATTCATCTACCATTCATCCACTATCCACCATTCATCTACCATTCATCTACCATTCATCCACTATCCACCATTCATCTACCATAGAGCCACCATTCATCCACCACTCATCTACCATTCATCTACCATAGAGCCACCATTCATCTACCATAGAGCCATCATTCATCTACCATAGGGCTACCATTCATCTACCATTCATCCACCACTCATCTACCATTCATCTACCATAGAGCCACCATTCATCTACCGTAGAGCCACCATTCATCTACCATAGAGCTACCTTTCATCTAACATAGACCCACCATTAATATCTACCATAGATCCACCATTCTCCTACCATAGAGCCACCATTCATCTACCATAGAGCCACCATTCATCTACCATAGAGCCACCATTCATCTACCATAGAGCCACCATTCATCTACCATAGAACCATCACTCATCTCCGATAGGGCTACCATTCCTCTCCCATACAGCCACCATAGGGCTACCATTCATCCACCATTCATCTACCATTCATCCACCACTCATCTACCATTCATCTACCATAGAGCCACCATTCATATACCGTAGAGCCACCATTCATCTACCATAGAGCTACCTTTCATCTAACATAGACCCACCATTCATTTCTACCATAGAGCCACCATTCTCCTACCATAGAGCCACCATTCATCTACCATAGAGCCACCATTCATCTACCATAGAGCCACCATTCATCTACCATAGAGCCACCATTCATCTACCATAGAGCCAACATTCATCTACCATAGAGCTGCCATTCATCTACCATTCATCCACCACTCATCTACCATAGAGCCACCATTCATCTACCATAAAGCCACCATTCATCTATCATAGGGCCACATTTCATCTACCATGAAACTACCATTCATCTACCATTCAACCACCACTCATCTACCATTCATCTACCATAGAGCCACCATTCATCTACCATAGAGCCACCATTCATCTACCATAGAGCCACCATTCATCTACCATAGAGCCACCATTCATCTACTATAGAGCCACCATTCATCTACCATAAGGCTACCATTCATCTACCATTCATCAACCACTCATCTATCATTCATCTACCATAGAGCCACTATTCATCTACCATAGAGCCACCATTCATATACCATAGAGCCACCATTCATCTACCATAGAGCCGCCATTCATCTACCATAGAACCACCATTCATCCACCACTCATCTACCATTCATCTACCATAGAGCCAACATTCATCTACCATAGAGCCGCCAATCATCTACCATAGAGCCACCATTCATCTACTATAGAGCCACCATTCATCTACCATAAGGCTACCATTCATCTACCATTCATCAACCACTCATCTACCATTCATCTACCATAGAGCCACCATTCATCTACCATAGAGCCGCCATTCATCTACCATAGAACCACCATTCATCCACCACTCATCTACCATTCATCTACCATAGAGCCACCATTCATCTACCATAGAGCCACCAATCATCTACCATAGAGCCACCATTCATCTACTATAGAGCCACCATTCATCTACCATAAGGCTACCGTTCATCTACCATTCATCAACCACTCATCTACCATTCAACTACCTTAGAGCCACCATTCATCTACCATAGAGCCACCAATCATTTACCATAGAGCCACCATTCATCTACTATAGAGCCACCATTCATCTACCATAAGGCTACCATTCATCTACCATTCATCTACCATAGAGCCACCATTCATCTACCATAGAGCCACCATTCATCCACCACTCATCTACCATTCATCTACCATAGAGCCACCATTCATCTACCATAGAGCCACCATTCATCTACCATAGAGCCACCATTCATCTACCATAGAGCCGCCATTTATCTACCATAGAGCCACCATTCATCCACTACTCATCTACCATTCATCTACTATAGAGCCACCATTCATTTACCATAGAGCCACCATTCATCTACCATAGAGCCACCATTCATTTACCATAGAGCCACCATTCATCTACCATAGAGCCACCATTCATCTACCATAGAGCCACCATTCATCTACCATTGGGCTACCATTCATCTACCATTCATCCACCACTCATCTACCATTCATCCTACCATAGAGCCACCATTCATCTACCATAGAGCCACCATTCATCTACCATTGGGCTACCATTCATCTACCATTCATCCACCACTCATCTACCATTCATCTACCATGGAGCCACCATTCATTTACCATAGAGCCACCATTCATCTAACATAGAGCCACCATGAAGCTACCATTCATCTACCATTCATCCACCACTCATCTACCATTCATCTACCATAGAGCCACCATTCATCTACCATAGAGCCACCATTCATCTAACATAGAGCCACCATGAAGCTACCATTCATCTACCATTCATCCACCACTCATCTACCATTCATCTACCATAGAGCCACCATTCATCTACCATAGAGCCACCATTCATCTACCATAGAGCCACCATTCATCTACCATAGAGCCAACATTCATCTACCATAGAGCTGCCATTCATCTACCATTCATCCACCACTCATCTACCATAGAGCCACCATTCATCTACCATAAAGCCACCATTCATCTATCATAGGGCCACATTTCATCTACCATGAAACTACCATTCATCTACCATTCATCCACCACTCATCTACCATTCATCTACCATAGAGCCACCATTCATCTACCATAGAGCCACCATTCATCTACCATAGAACCATCACTCATCTCCGATAGGGCTACCATTCCTCTCCCATACAGCCACCATAGGGCTACCATTCATCCACCATTCATCTACCATTCATCCACCACTCATCTACCATTCATCTACCATAGAGCCACCATTCATATACCGTAGAGCCACCATTCATCTACCATAGAGCTACCTTTCATCTAACATAGACCCACCATTCATTTCTACCATAGAGCCACCATTCTCCTACCATAGAGCCACCATTCATCTACCATAGAGCCACCATTCATCTACCATAGAGCCACCATTCATCTACCATAGAGCCACCATTCATCTACCATAGAGCCAACATTCATCTACCATAGAGCTGCCATTCATCTACCATTCATCCACCACTCATCTACCATAGAGCCACCATTCATCTACCATAAAGCCACCATTCATCTATCATAAGGCCACATTTCATCTACCATGAAACTACCATTCATCTACCATTCATCCACCACTCATCTACCATTCATCTACCATAGAGCCACCATTCATCTACCATAGAGCCACCATTCATCTATCATAGAGCCACCATTCATCTACCATAGAGCCACCATTCATCTACTATAGAGCCACCATTCATCTACCATAAGGCTACCATTCATCTACCATTCATCAACCACTCATCTATCATTCATCTACCATAGAGCCACTATTCATCTACCATAGAGCCACCATTCATATACCATAGAGCCACCATTCATCTACCATAGAGCCGCCATTCATCTACCATAGAACCACCATTCATCCACCACTCATCTACCATTCATCTACCATAGAGCCAACATTCATCTACCATAGAGCCGCCAATCATCTACCATAGAGCCACCATTCATCTACTATAGAGCCACCATTCATCTACCATAAGGCTACCATTCATCTACCATTCATCAACCACTCATCTACCATTCATCTACCATAGAGCCACCATTCATCTACCATAGAGCCGCCATTCATCTACCATAGAACCACCATTCATCCACCACTCATCTACCATTCATCTACCATAGAGCCACCATTCATCTACCATAGAGCCACCAATCATCTACCATAGAGCCACCATTCATCTACTATAGAGCCACCATTCATCTACCATAAGGCTACCGTTCATCTACCATTCATCAACCACTCATCTACCATTCAACTACCTTAGAGCCACCATTCATCTACCATAGAGCCACCAATCATTTACCATAGAGCCACCATTCATCTACTATAGAGCCACCATTCATCTACCATAAGGCTACCATTCATCTACCATTCATCTACCATAGAGCCACCATTCATCTACCATAGAGCCACCATTCATCCACCACTCATCTACCATTCATCTACCATAGAGCCACCATTCATCTACCATAGAGCCACCATTCATCTACCATAGAGCCATCATTCATCTACCATAGGGCTACCATTCATCTACCATTCATCCACCACTCATCTACTATTCATCTACCCTAGAGCCACCATTCATCTAACATAGAGCCACCATTCATCTACCATAGAGCCACCATTCATCTACCATAATGCCACCATTCATCTACCATAATGCCACCATTCATCTACCATAGAGCCACCATTCATCTACCATAGGGCTACCATTCATCTACCATTCATCTACCATTCATCCACTATCCACCATTCATCTACCATTCATCTACCATTCATCCACTATCCACCATTCATCTACCATAGAGCCACCATTCATCCACCACTCATCTACCATTCATCTACCATAGAGCCACCATTCATCTACCATAGAGCCATCATTCATCTACCATAGGGCTACCATTCATCTACCATTCATCCACCACTCATCTACCATTCATCTACCATAGAGCCACCATTCATCTACCGTAAAGCCACCATTCATCTACCATAGAGCTACCTTTCATCTAACATAGACCCACCATTAATATCTACCATAGATCCACCATTCTCCTACCATAGAGCCACCATTCATCTACCATAGAGCCACCATTCATCTACCATAGAGCCACCATTCATCTACCATAGAGCCACCATTCATCTACCATAGAACCATCACTCATCTCCGATAGGGCTACCATTCCTCTCCCATACAGCCACCATAGGGCTACCATTCATCCACCATTCATCTACCATTCATCCACCACTCATCTACCATTCATCTACCATAGAGCCACCATTCATATACCGTAGAGCCACCATTCATCTACCATAGAGCTACCTTTCATCTAACATAGACCCACCATTCATTTCTACCATAGAGCCACCATTCTCCTACCATAGAGCCACCATTCATCTACCATAGAGCCACCATTCATCTACCATAGAGCCACCATTCATCTACCATAGAGCCACCATTCATCTACCATAGAGCCAACATTCATCTACCATAGAGCTGCCATTCATCTACCATTCATCCACCACTCATCTACCATAGAGCCACCATTCATCTACCATAAAGCCACCATTCATCTATCATAGGGCCACATTTCATCTACCATGAAACTACCATTCATCTACCATTCAACCACCACTCATCTACCATTCATCTACCATAGAGCCACCATTCATCTACCATAGAGCCACCATTCATCTACCATAGAGCCACCATTCATCTACCATAGAGCCACCATTCATCTACCATAGAGCCACCATTCATCTACTATAGAGCCACCATTCATCTACCATAAGGCTACCATTCATCTACCATTCATCAACCACTCATCTATCATTCATCTACCATAGAGCCACTATTCATCTACCATAGAGCCACCATTCATATACCATAGAGCCACCATTCATCTACCATAGAGCCGCCATTCATCTACCATAGAACCACCATTCATCCACCACTCATCTACCATTCATCTACCATAGAGCCAACATTCATCTACCATAGAGCCGCCAATCATCTACCATAGAGCCACCATTCATCTACTATAGAGCCACCATTCATCTACCATAAGGCTACCATTCATCTACCATTCATCAACCACTCATCTACCATTCATCTACCATAGAGCCACCATTCATCTACCATAGAGCCGCCATTCATCTACCATAGAACCACCATTCATCCACCACTCATCTACCATTCATCTACCATAGAGCCACCATTCATCTACCATAGAGCCACCAATCATCTACCATAGAGCCACCATTCATCTACTATAGAGCCACCATTCATCTACCATAAGGCTACCGTTCATCTACCATTCATCAACCACTCATCTACCATTCAACTACCTTAGAGCCACCATTCATCTACCATAGAGCCACCAATCATTTACCATAGAGCCACCATTCATCTACTATAGAGCCACCATTCATCTACCATAAGGCTACCATTCATCTACCATTCATCTACCATAGAGCCACCATTCATCTACCATAGAGCCACCATTCATCCACCACTCATCTACCATTCATCTACCATAGAGCCACCATTCATCTACCATAGAGCCACCATTCATCTACCATAGAGCCACCATTCATCTACCATAGAGCCGCCATTTATCTACCATAGAGCCACCATTCATCCACTACTCATCTACCATTCATCTACTATAGAGCCACCATTCATTTACCATAGAGCCACCATTCATCTACCATAGAGCCACCATTCATTTACCATAGAGCCACCATTCATCTACCATAGAGCCACCATTCATCTACCATAGAGCCACCATTCATCTACCATTGGGCTACCATTCATCTACCATTCATCCACCACTCATCTACCATTCATCCTACCATAGAGCCACCATTCATCTACCATAGAGCCACCATTCATCTACCATTGGGCTACCATTCATCTACCATTCATCCACCACATTTATCTACCATTCATCTACCATGGAGCCACCATTCATTTACCATAGAGCCACCATTCATCTAACATAGAGCCACCATGAAGCTACCATTCATCTACCATTCATCCACCACTCATCTACCATTCATCTACCATAGAGCCACCATTCATCTACCATAGAGCCACCATTCATCTAACATAGAGCCACCATGAAGCTACCATTCATCTACCATTCATCCACCACTCATCTACCATTCATCTACCATAGAGCCACCATTCATCTACCATAGAGCCACCATTCATCTACCATAGAGCCACCATTCATCTACCATAGAGCCAACATTCATCTACCATAGAGCTGCCATTCATCTACCATTCATCCACCACTCATCTACCATAGAGCCACCATTCATCTACCATAAAGCCACCATTCATCTATCATAGGGCCACATTTCATCTACCATGAAACTACCATTCATCTACCATTCATCCACCACTCATCTACCATTCATCTACCATAGAGCCACCATTCATCTACCATAAGGCTACCATTCATCTACCATTCATCAACCACTCATCTATCATTCATCTACCATAGAGCCACTATTCATCTACCATAGAGCCACCATTCATATACCATAGAGCCACCATTCATCTACCATAGAGCCGCCATTCATCTACCATAGAACCACCATTCATCCACCACTCATCTACCATTCATCTACCATAGAGCCAACATTCATCTACCATAGAGCCGCCAATCATCTACCATAGAGCCACCATTCATCTACTATAGAGCCACCATTCATCTACCATAAGGCTACCATTCATCTACCATTCATCAACCACTCATCTACCATTCATCTACCATAGAGCCACCATTCATCTACCATAGAGCCGCCATTCATCTACCATAGAACCACCATTCATCCACCACTCATCTACCATTCATCTACCATAGAGCCACCATTCATCTACCATAGAGCCACCAATCATCTACCATAGAGCCACCATTCATCTACTATAGAGCCACCATTCATCTACCATAAGGCTACCGTTCATCTACCATTCATCAACCACTCATCTACCATTCAACTACCTTAGAGCCACCATTCATCTACCATAGAGCCACCAATCATTTACCATAGAGCCACCATTCATCTACTATAGAGCCACCATTCATCTACCATAAGGCTACCATTCATCTACCATTCATCTACCATAGAGCCACCATTCATCTACCATAGAGCCACCATTCATCCACCACTCATCTACCATTCATCTACCATAGAGCCACCATTCATCTACCATAGAGCCACCATTCATCTACCATAGAGCCATCATTCATCTACCATAGGGCTACCATTCATCTACCATTCATCCACCACTCATCTACTATTCATCTACCCTAGAGCCACCATTCATCTAACATAGAGCCACCATTCATCTACCATAGAGCCACCATTCATCTACCATAATGCCACCATTCATCTACCATAGAGCCACCATTCATCTACCATAGAGCCACCATTCATCTACCATAGGGCTACCATTCATCTACCATTCATCTACCATTCATCCACTATCCACCATTCATCTACCATTCATCTACCATTCATCCACTATCCACCATTCATCTACCATAGAGCCACCATTCATCCACCACTCATCTACCATTCATCTACCATAGAGCCACCATTCATCTACCATAGAGCCATCATTCATCTACCATAGGGCTACCATTCATCTACCATTCATCCACCACTCATCTACCATTCATCTACCATAGAGCCACCATTCATCTACCGTAGAGCCACCATTCATCTACCATAGAGCTACCTTTCATCTAACATAGACCCACCATTAATATCTACCATAGATCCACCATTCTCCTACCATAGAGCCACCATTCATCTACCATAGAGCCACCATTCATCTACCATAGAGCCACCATTCATCTACCATAGAGCCACCATTCATCTACCATAGAACCATCACTCATCTCCGATAGGGCTACCATTCCTCTCCCATACAGCCACCATAGGGCTACCATTCATCCACCATTCATCTACCATTCATCCACCATAGAGCCACCATTCATATACCGTAGAGCCACCATTCATCTACCATAGAGCTACCTTTCATCTAACATAGACCCACCATTCATTTCTACCATAGAGCCACCATTCTCCTACCATAGAGCCACCATTCATCTACCATAGAGCCACCATTCATCTACCATAGAGCCACCATTCATCTACCATAGAGCCACCATTCATCTACCATAGAGCCAACATTCATCTACCATAGAGCTGCCATTCATCTACCATTCATCCACCACTCATCTACCATAGAGCCACCATTCATCTACCATAAAGCCACCATTCATCTATCATAGGGCCACATTTCATCTACCATGAAACTACCATTCATCTACCATTCATCCACCACTCATCTACCATTCATCTACCATAGAGCCACCATTCATCTACCATAGAGCCACCATTCATCTACTATAGAGCCACCATTCATCTACCATAAGGCTACCATTCATCTACCATTCATCAACCACTCATCTATCATTCATCTACCATAGAGCCACTATTCATCTACCATAGAGCCACCATTCATATACCATAGAGCCACCATTCATCTACCATAGAGCCGCCATTCATCTACCATAGAACCACCATTCATCCACCACTCATCTACCATTCATCTACCATAGAGCCAACATTCATCTACCATAGAGCCGCCAATCATCTACCATAGAGCCACCATTCATCTAGTATAGAGCCACCATTCATCTACCATAAGGCTACCATTCATCTACCATTCATCAACCACTCATCTACCATTCATCTACCATAGAGCCACCATTCATCTACCATAGAGCCGCCATTCATCTACCATAGAACCACCATTCATCCACCACTCATCTACCATTCATCTACCATAGAGCCACCATTCATCTACCATAGAGCCACCAATCATCTACCATAGAGCCACCATTCATCTACTATAGAGCCACCATTCATCTACCATAAGGCTACCGTTCATCTACCATTCATCAACCACTCATCTACCATTCAACTACCTTAGAGCCACCATTCATCTACCATAGAGCCACCAATCATTTACCATAGAGCCACCATTCATCTACTATAGAGCCACCATTCATCTACCATAAGGCTACCATTCATCTACCATTCATCTACCATAGAGCCACCATTCATCCACCACTCATCTACCATTCATCTACCATAGAGCCACCATTCATCTACCATAGAGCCACCATTCATCTACCATAGAGCCACCATTCATCTACCATAGAGCCGCCATTTATCTACCATAGAGCCACCATTCATCCACTACTCATCTACCATTCATCTACTATAGAGCCACCATTCATTTACCATAGAGCCACCATTCATCTACCACAGAGCCACCATTCATTTACCATAGAGCCACCATTCATCTACCATAGAGCCACCATTCATCTACCATAGAGCCACCATTCATCTACCATTGGGCTACCATTCATCTACCATTCATCCACCACTCATCTACCATTCATCCTACCATAGAGCCACCATTCATCTACCATAGAGCCACCATTCATCTACCATTGGGCTACCATTCATCTACCATTCATCCACCACTCATCTACCATTCATCTACCATGGAGCCACCATTCATTTACCATAGAGCCACCATTCATCTAACATAGAGCCACCATGAAGCTACCATTCATCTACCATTCATCCACCACTCATCTACCATTCATCTACCATAGAGCCACCATTCATCTACCATAGAGCCACCATTCATCTAACATAGAGCCACCATGAAGCTACCATTCATCTATCATTCATCCACCACTCATCTACCATTCATCTACCATAGAGCCACCATTCATCTACCA
The DNA here is from genome assembly GCA_035222895.1 of Strongylocentrotus droebachiensis. NCBI lineage: Eukaryota > Metazoa > Echinodermata > Echinoidea > Camarodonta > Strongylocentrotidae > Strongylocentrotus > Strongylocentrotus droebachiensis. The sequence goes on from JAVYIG010000423.1 coordinate 189,999, forward strand.
TAGAGCCACCATTCATCTACCATAGAGCCACCATTCATCTACCATAGAGCCAACATTCATCTACCATAGAGCTGCCATTCATCTACCATTCATCCACCACTCATCTACCATAGAGCCACCATTCATCTACCATAAAGCCACCATTCATCTATCATAGGGCCACATTTCATCTACCATGAAACTACCATTCATCTACCATTCATCCACCACTCATCTACCATTCATCTACCATAGAGCCACCATTCATCTACCATAGAGCCACCATTCATCTACCATAGAGCCACCATACATATCTACCATAGAGCCACAATTCTCCTACCATAGAGCCACCATTCATCTACCATAGAGCCACCATTCATCTACCATAGAGCCACCATTCATCTACCATAGAGCCACCATTCATCTACCATAGAGCCACCATTCATCTACCATAGAGCTATCATTCATCTACCATAGAGTCGCCATTCATCTTCCATAGAGTCGCCATTCATCTACCATAGAGCCGCCATTCATCTACCATAGAGCCACCATTCATCTACCATAGAGCCACCATTCATCTACCATAGAGCCACCATTCATCTACCATAAGGCTACCATAGGGCTACCATTCATCTACCATTCATCCACTATTCTTCTACCACAGAGCCACCATTTATCTACCATAGAGCCACCATTCATCTACCATAGAGCCACCATTCATCTACCATAGAGCCAACATTCATCTACCATAGAGCCACCATTCATCTACCATAGAGCCACCATTCATCTACCATAGGGCTACCATTCATCTACCATTCATCTACCATTCATCCACTATCCACCATTCATCTACCATTCATCTACCATTCATCCACTATCCACCATTCATCTACCATAGAGCCACCATTCATCCACCACTCATCTACCATTCATCTACCATAGAGCCACCATTCATCTACCATAGAGCCATCATTCATCTACCATAGGGCTACCATTCATCTACCATTCATCTACCACTCATCTACCATTCATCTACCATAGAGCCACCATTCATCTACCGTAGAGCCACCATTCATCTACCATAGAGCTACCTTTCATCTAACATAGACCCACCATTAATATCTACCATAGATCCACCATTCTCCTACCATAGAGCCACCATTCATCTACCATAGAGCCACCATTCATCTACCATAGAGCCACCATTCATCTACCATAGAGCCACCATTCATCTACCATAGAACCATCACTCATCTCCGATAGGGCTACCATTCCTCTCCCATACAGCCACCATAGGGCTACCATTCATCCACCATTCATCTACCATTCATCCACCACTCATCTACCATTCATCTACCATAGAGCCACCATTCATATACCGTAGAGCCACCATTCATCTACCATAGAGCTACCTTTCATCTAACATAGACCCACCATTCATTTCTACCATAGAGCCACCATTCTCCTACCATAGAGCCACCATTCATCTACCATAGAGCCACCATTCATCTACCATAGAGCCACCATTCATCTACCATAGAGCCACCATTCATCTACCATAGAGCCAACATTCATCTACCATAGAGCTGCCATTCATCTACCATTCATCCACCACTCATCTACCATAGAGCCACCATTCATCTACCATAAAGCCACCATTCATCTATCATAGGGCCACATTTCATCTACCATGAAACTACCATTCATCTACCATTCATCCACCACTCATCTACCATTCATCTACCATAGAGCCACCATTCATCTACCATAGAGCCACCATTCATCTACCATAGAGCCACCATTCATCTACTATAGAGCCACCATTCATCTACCATAAGGCTACCATTCATCTACCATTCATCAACCACTCATCTATCATTCATCTACCATAGAGCCACTATTCATCTACCATAGAGCCACCATTCATATACCATAGAGCCACCATTCATCTACCATAGAGCCGCCATTCATCTACCATAGAACCACCATTCATCCACCACTCATCTACCATTCATCTACCATAGAGCCAACATTCATCTACCATAGAGCCGCCAATCATCTACCATAGAGCCACCATTCATCTACTATAGAGCCACCATTCATCTACCATAAGGCTACCATTCATCTACCATTCATCAACCACTCATCTACCATTCATCTACCATAGAGCCACCATTCATCTACCATAGAGCCGCCATTCATCTACCATAGAACCACCATTCATCCACCACTCATCTACCATTCATCTACCATAGAGCCACCATTCATCTACCATAGAGCCACCAATCATCTACCATAGAGCCACCATTCATCTACTATAGAGCCACCATTCATCTACCATAAGGCTACCGTTCATCTACCATTCATCAACCACTCATCTACCATTCAACTACCTTAGAGCCACCATTCATCTACCATAGAGCCACCAATCATTTACCATAGAGCCACCATTCATCTACTATAGAGCCACCATTCATCTACCATAAGGCTACCATTCATCTACCATTCATCTACCATAGAGCCACCATTCATCCACCACTCATCTACCATTCATCTACCATAGAGCCACCATTCATCTACCATAGAGCCACCATTCATCTACCATAGAGCCACCATTCATCTACCATAGAGCCGCCATTTATCTACCATAGAGCCACCATTCATCCACTACTCATCTACCATTCATCTACTATAGAGCCACCATTCATTTACCATAGAGCCACCATTCATTTACCATAGAGCCACCATTCATCTACCATAGAGCCACCATTCATCTACCATAGAGCCACCATTCATCTACCATTGGGCTACCATTCATCTACCATTCATCCACCACTCATCTACCATTCATCCTACCATAGAGCCACCATTCATCTACCATAGAGCCACCATTCATCTACCATTGGGCTACCATTCATCTACCATTCATCCACCACTCATCTACCATTCATCTACCATGGAGCCACCATTCATTTACCATAGAGCCACCATTCATCTAACATAGAGCCACCATGAAGCTACCATTCATCTACCATTCATCCACCACTCATCTACCATTCATCTACCATAGAGCCACCATTCATCTACCATAGAGCCACCATTCATCTAACATAGAGCCACCATGAAGCTACCATTCATCTACCATTCATCCACCATTCATCTACCATAGAGCCACCATTCATCTACCATAGAGCCACCATTCATCTACCATAGAGCCACCATTCATCTACCATAGAACCATCACTCATCTCCGATAGGGCTACCATTCCTCTCCCATACAGCCACCATAGGGCTACCATTCATCCACCATTCATCTACCATTCATCCACCACTCATCTACCATTCATCTACCATAGAGCCACCATTCATATACCGTAGAGCCACCATTCATCTACCATAGAGCTACCTTTCATCTAACATAGACCCACCATTCATTTCTACCATAGAGCCACCATTCTCCTACCATAGAGCCACCATTCATCTACCATAGAGCCACCATTCATCTACCATAGAGCCACCATTCATCTACCATAGAGCCACCATTCATCTACCATAGAGCCAACATTCATCTACCATAGAGCTGCCATTCATCTACCATTCATCCACCACTCATCTACCATAGAGCCACCATTCATCTACCATAAAGCCACCATTCATCTATCATAGGGCCACATTTCATCTACCATGAAACTACCATTCATCTACCATTCATCCACCACTCATCTACCATTCATCTACCATAGAGCCACCATTCATCTACCATAGAGCCACCATTCATCTACCATAGAGCCACCATTCATCTACTATAGAGCCACCATTCATCTACCATAAGGCTACCATTCATCTACCATTCATCAACCACTCATCTATCATTCATCTACCATAGAGCCACTATTCATCTACCATAGAGCCACCATTCATATACCATAGAGCCACCATTCATCTACCATAGAGCCGCCATTCATCTACCATAGAACCACCATTCATCCACCACTCATCTACCATTCATCTACCATAGAGCCAACATTCATCTACCATAGAGCCGCCAATCATCTACCATAGAGCCACCATTCATCTACTATAGAGCCACCATTCATCTACCATAAGGCTACCATTCATCTACCATTCATCAACCACTCATCTACCATTCATCTACCATAGAGCCACCATTCATCTACCATAGAGCCGCCATTCATCTACCATAGAACCACCATTCATCCACCACTCATCTACCATTCATCTACCATAGAGCCACCATTCATCTACCATAGAGCCACCAATCATCTACCATAGAGCCACCATTCATCTACTATAGAGCCACCATTCATCTACCATAAGGCTACCGTTCATCTACCATTCATCAACCACTCATCTACCATTCAACTACCTTAGAGCCACCATTCATCTACCATAGAGCCACCAATCATTTACCATAGAGCCACCATTCATCTACTATAGAGCCACCATTCATCTACCATAAGGCTACCATTCATCTACCATTCATCTACCATAGAGCCACCATTCATCCACCACTCATCTACCATTCATCTACCATAGAGCCACCATTCATCTACCATAGAGCCACCATTCATCTACCATAGAGCCACCATTCATCTACCATAGAGCCGCCATTTATCTACCATAGAGCCACCATTCATCCACTACTCATCTACCATTCATCTACTATAGAGCCACCATTCATTTACCATAGAGCCACCATTCATTTACCATAGAGCCACCATTCATCTACCATAGAGCCACCATTCATCTACCATAGAGCCACCATTCATCTACCATTGGGCTACCATTCATCTACCATTCATCCACCACTCATCTACCATTCATCCTACCATAGAGCCACCATTCATCTACCATAGAGCCACCATTCATCTACCATTGGGCTACCATTCATCTACCATTCATCCACCACTCATCTACCATTCATCTACCATGGAGCCACCATTCATTTACCATAGAGCCACCATTCATCTAACATAGAGCCACCATGAAGCTACCATTCATCTACCATTCATCCACCACTCATCTACCATTCATCTACCATAGAGCCACCATTCATCTACCATAGAGCCACCATTCATCTAACATAGAGCCACCATGAAGCTACCATTCATCTACCATTCATCCACCACTCATCTACCATTCATCTACCATAGAGCCACCATTCATCTACCATAGAGCCACCATTCATCTACCATAGAGCCACCATTCATCTACCATAGAGCCAACATTCATCTACCATAGAGCTGCCATTCATCTACCATTCATCCACCACTCATCTACCATAGAGCCACCATTCATCTACCATAAAGCCACCATTCATCTATCATAGGGCCACATTTCATCTACCATGAAACTACCATTCATCTACCATTCATCCACCACTCATCTACCATTCATCTACCATAGAGCCACCATTCATCTACCATAGAGCCACCATTCATCTACCATAGAGCCACCATACATATCTACCATAGAGCCACAATTCTCCTACCATAGAGCCACCATTCATCTACCATAGAGCCACCATTCATCTACCATAGAGCCACCATTCATCTACCATAGAGCCACCATTCATCTACCATAGAGCCACCATTCATCTACCATAGAGCTATCATTCATCTACCATAGAGTCGCCATTCATCTTCCATAGAGTCGCCATTCATCTACCATAGAGCCGCCATTCATCTACCATAGAGCCACCATTCATCTACCATAGAGCCACCATTCATCTACCATAGAGCCACCATTCATCTACCATAAGGCTACCATAGGGCTACCATTCATCTACCATTCATCCACTATTCATCTACCACAGAGCCACCATTTATCTACCATAGAGCCACCATTCATCTACCATAGAGCCACCATTCATCTACCATAGAGCCAACATTCATCTACCATAGAGCCACCATTCATCTACCATAGAGCCACCATTCATCAACCATAGAGCCACCATTCATCTACCATAGGGCTATCATTCATCTACCATTCATCCACCACTCATCTACCATTCAACTTCCTTAGAGCCACCATTCATCTACCATAGAGCCACCAATCATTTACCATAGAGCCACCATTCATCTACTATAGAGCCACCATTCATCTACCATAAGGCTACCATTCATCTACCATTCATCCACCACTCATCTACCATTCAACTACCTTAGAGCCACCATTCATCTACCATAGAGCCACCAATCATTTACCATAGAGCCACCATTCATCTACTATAGAGCCACCATTCATCTACCATAAGGCTACCATTCATCTACCATTCATCAACCACTCATCTACCATTCATCTACCATAGAGCCACCATTCATCTACCATAGAGCCACCATTCATCTACCATAGAGCCACCATTCATCTACCATAGAGCCACCATTCATCTACCATAGAGCCACCATTCATCAACCATAGAGCCACCATTCATCTACCATAGGGCTATCATTCATCTACCATTCATCCACCACTCATCTACCATTCAACTACCTTAGAGCCACCATTCATCTACCATAGAGCCACCAATCATTTACCATAGAGCCACCATTCATCTACTATAGAGCCACCATTCATCTACCAAAAGGCTACCATTCATCTACCATTCATCAACCACTCATCTACCATTCATCTACCATAGAGCCACCATTCATCTACCATAGAGCCACCATTCATCAACCATAGAGCCACCATTCATCTACCATAGGGCTACCATTCATCTACCATTCATCCACCACTCATCTACCATTCATCTACCTTAGAGCCACCATTCATCTACCATAGAGCCACCATTCATCTACCATAGAGCCACCATTCATCTACCATAAAGCCACCATTCATCTACCATAGAGCCACCATTCATCTACCATAGAGCCACCATTCATCTACCATAGGGCTACCATTCATCTACCATTCATCTACCATTCATCCACTATCCACCATTCATCTACCATTCATCTACCATTCATCCACTATCCACCATTCATCTACCATAGAGCCACCATTCATCCACCACTCATCTACCATTCATCTACCATAGAGCCACCATTCATCTACCATAGTGCTACCATTCATCTACCTTAGAGCCACCATTCATCTACCATAGAGCCATCATTCATCTACCATAGGGCTACCATTCATCTACCATTCATCCACCAATCATCTACCATTCATCTACCATAGAGCCACCATTCATATACCGTAGAGCCACCATTCATCTACCATAGAGCTACCTTTCATCTAACATAGACCCACCATTCATATCTACCATAGAGCCACCATTCTCCTACCATAGAGCCACCATTCATCTACCATAGAGCCACCATTCATCTAACATAGAGCCACCATTCATCTACCATAGAGCCACCATTCATCTACAATAGAGCCACAATTCATCTACCATAGAGCCACCATTCATCCACCACTCATCTACCATTCATCCACCATAGAGCCACCATTCATATACCATAGAGCCACCATTCATCTACCATAGAGCCACCATTCATCTATCATAGAGCCACCTTTCATCTACCAAAGCGCTACCATTCATCTACCATAGAGCCACCATTCATCTACCATAGAGCCAACATTCATCTACCATAGAGCCACCATTCATCTACCATAGAGCCACCATTCATCAACCATAGAGCCACCATTCATCTACCATAGGGCTATCATTCATCTACCATTCATCCACCACTCATCTACCATTCAACTACCTTAGAGCCACCATTCATCTACCATAGAGCCACCAATCATTTACCATAGAGCCACCATTCATCTACTATAGAGCCACCATTCATCTACCATAAGGCTACCATTCATCTACCATTCATCTACCATAGAGCCACCATTCATCTACCATAGAGCCACCATTCATCCACCACTCATCTACCATTCATCTACCATAGAGCCACCATTCATCTACCATAGAGCCACCATTCATCTACCATAGAGCCACCATTCATCTACCATAGAGCCGCCATTTATCTACCATAGAGCCACCATTCATCTACCATTGGGCTACCATTCATCTACCATTCATCCACCACTCATCTACCATTCATTTACCATAGAGCCACCATTCATCTAACATAGAGCCACCATTCATTTACCATAGAGCCACCATTCATCTACCATAGAGCCACCATTCATCTACCATAGAGCCACCATTCATCTACCATTGGGCTACCATTCATCTACCATTCATCCACCACTCATCTACCATTCATCCTACCATAGAGCCACCATTCATCTACCATAGAGCCACCATTCATCTACCATTGGGCTACCATTCATCTACCATTCATCCACCACTCATCTACCATTCATCTACCATAGAGCCACCATTCATCTAACATAGAGCCACCATGAAGCTACCATTCATCTACCATTAATCCACCACTCATCTACCATTCATCTACCATAGAGCCACCATTCATCTACCATAGAACCACCATTCATCTACCATAGAACCACCATTCATCCACCACTCATCTACCATTCATCTACCATAGAGCCACATTCATCTACCATAGAGCCACCATTCATCTACCATAGAGCCACCATTCATCTACCATAAAGCCACCATTCATCTACCATAGAGCCACCATTCATCTACCATAGAGCCACCATTCATCTACCATAGGGCTACCATTCATCTACCATTCATCCACTATCCACCATTCATCTACCATTCATCTACCATTCATCCACTATCCACCATTCATCTACCATAGAGCCACCATTCATCCACCACTCATCTACCATTCATCTACCATAGAGCCACCATTCATCTACCATAGTGCTACCATTCATCTACCTTAGAGCCACCATTCATCTACCATAGAGCCATCATTCATCTACCATAGGGCTACCATTCATCTACCATTCATCCACCAATCATCTACCATTCATCTACCATAGAGCCACCATTCATATACCGTAGAGCCACCATTCATCTACCATAGAGCTACCTTTCATCTAACATAGACCCACCATTCATATCTACCATAGAGCCACCATTCTCCTACCATAGAGCCACCATTCATCTACCATAGAGCCACCATTCATCTAACATAGAGCCACCATTCATCTACCATAGAGCCACCATTCATCTACAATAGAGCCACAATTCATCTACCATAGAGCCACCATTCATCCACCACTCATCTACCATTCATCCACCATAGAGCCACCATTCATATACCATAGAGCCACCATTCATCTACCATAGAGCCACCATTCATCTATCATAGAGCCACCTTTCATCTACCAAAGCGCTACCATTCAGCTACCATAGAGCCACCATTCATCTACCATAGAGCCAACATTCATCTACCATAGAGCCACCATTCATCTACCATAGAGCCACCATTCATCAACCATAGAGCCACCATTCATCTACCATAGGGCTATCATTCATCTACCATTCATCCACCACTCATCTACCATTCAACTACCTTAGAGCCACCATTCATCTACCATAGAGCCACCAATCATTTACCATAGAGCCACCATTCATCTACTATAGAGCCACCATTCATCTACCATAAGGCTACCATTCATCTACCATTCATCTACCATAGAGCCACCATTCATCTACCATAGAGCCACCATTCATCTACCATAGAGCCACCATTCATCTACTATAGAGCCACCATTCATCTACCATAAGGCTACCATTCATCTACCATTCATCAACCACTCATCTATCATTCATCTACCATAGAGCCACTATTCATCTACCATAGAGCCACCATTCATATACCATAGAGCCACCATTCATCTACCATAGAGCCGCCATTCATCTACCATAGAACCACCATTCATCCACCACTCATCTACCATTCATCTACCATAGAGCCAACATTCATCTACCATAGAGCCGCCAATCATCTACCATAGAGCCACCATTCATCTACTATAGAGCCACCATTCATCTACCATAAGGCTACCATTCATCTACCATTCATCAACCACTCATCTACCATTCATCTACCATAGAGCCACCATTCATCTACCATAGAGCCGCCATTCATCTACCATAGAACCACCATTCATCCACCACTCATCTACCATTCATCTACCATAGAGCCACCATTCATCTACCATAGAGCCACCAATCATCTACCATAGAGCCACCATTCATCTACTATAGAGCCACCATTCATCTACCATAAGGCTACCGTTCATCTACCATTCATCAACCACTCATCTACCATTCAACTACCTTAGAGCCACCATTCATCTACCATAGAGCCACCAATCATTTACCATAGAGCCACCATTCATCTACTATAGAGCCACCATTCATCTACCATAAGGCTACCATTCATCTACCATTCATCTACCATAGAGCCACCATTCATCTACCATAGAGCCACCATTCATCCACCACTCATCTACCATTCATCTACCATAGAGCCACCATTCATCTACCATAGAGCCACCATTCATCTACCATAGAGCCACCATTCATCTACCATAGAGCCGCCATTTATCTACCATAGAGCCACCATTCATCCACTACTCATCTACCATTCATCTACTATAGAGCCACCATTCATTTACCATAGAGCCACCATTCATCTACCATAGAGCCACCATTCATTTACCATAGAGCCACCATTCATCTACCATAGAGCCACCATTCATCTACCATAGAGCCACCATTCATCTACCATTGGGCTACCATTCATCTACCATTCATCCACCACTCATCTACCATTCATCCTACCATAGAGCCACCATTCATCTACCATAGAGCCACCATTCATCTACCATTGGGCTACCATTCATCTACCATTCATCCACCACATTTATCTACCATTCATCTACCATGGAGCCACCATTCATTTACCATAGAGCCACCATTCATCTAACATAGAGCCACCATGAAGCTACCATTCATCTACCATTCATCCACCACTCATCTACCATTCATCTACCATAGAGCCACCATTCATCTACCATAGAGCCACCATTCATCTAACATAGAGCCACCATGAAGCTACCATTCATCTACCATTCATCCACCACTCATCTACCATTCATCTACCATAGAGCCACCATTCATCTACCATAGAGCCACCATTCATCTACCATAGAGCCACCATTCATCTACCATAGAGCCAACATTCATCTACCATAGAGCTGCCATTCATCTACCATTCATCCACCACTCATCTACCATAGAGCCACCATTCATCTACCATAAAGCCACCATTCATCTATCATAGGGCCACATTTCATCTACCATGAAACTACCATTCATCTACCATTCATCCACCACTCATCTACCATTCATCTACCATAGAGCCACCATTCATCTACCATAAGGCTACCATTCATCTACCATTCATCAACCACTCATCTATCATTCATCTACCATAGAGCCACTATTCATCTACCATAGAGCCACCATTCATATACCATAGAGCCACCATTCATCTACCATAGAGCCGCCATTCATCTACCATAGAACCACCATTCATCCACCACTCATCTACCATTCATCTACCATAGAGCCAACATTCATCTACCATAGAGCCGCCAATCATCTACCATAGAGCCACCATTCATCTACTATAGAGCCACCATTCATCTACCATAAGGCTACCATTCATCTACCATTCATCAACCACTCATCTACCATTCATCTACCATAGAGCCACCATTCATCTACCATAGAGCCGCCATTCATCTACCATAGAACCACCATTCATCCACCACTCATCTACCATTCATCTACCATAGAGCCACCATTCATCTACCATAGAGCCACCAATCATCTACCATAGAGCCACCATTCATCTACTATAGAGCCACCATTCATCTACCATAAGGCTACCGTTCATCTACCATTCATCAACCACTCATCTACCATTCAACTACCTTAGAGCCACCATTCATCTACCATAGAGCCACCAATCATTTACCATAGAGCCACCATTCATCTACTATAGAGCCACCATTCATCTACCATAAGGCTACCATTCATCTACCATTCATCTACCATAGAGCCACCATTCATCCACCACTCATCTACCATTCATCTACCATAGAGCCACCATTCATCTACCATAGAGCCACCATTCATCTACCATAGAGCCACCATTCATCTACCATAGAGCCGCCATTTATCTACCATAGAGCCACCATTCATCCACTACTCATCTACCATTCATCTACTATAGAGCCACCATTCATTTACCATAGAGCCACCATTCATTTACCATAGAGCCACCATTCATCTACCATAGAGCCACCATTCATCTACCATAGAGCCACCATTCATCTACCATTGGGCTACCATTCATCTACCATTCATCCACCACTCATCTACCATTCATCCTACCATAGAGCCACCATTCATCTACCATAGAGCCACCATTCATCTACCATTGGGCTACCATTCATCTACCATTCATCCACCACTCATCTACCATTCATCTACCATGGAGCCACCATTCATTTACCATAGAGCCACCATTCATCTAACATAGAGCCACCATGAAGCTACCATTCATCTACCATTCATCCACCACTCATCTACCATTCATCTACCATAGAGCCACCATTCATCTACCATAGAGCCACCATTCATCTAACATAGAGCCACCATGAAGCTACCATTCATCTACCATTCATCCACCACTCATCTACCATTCATCTACCATAGAGCCACCATTCATCTACCATAGAGCCACCATTCATCTACCATAGAGCCACCATTCATCTACCATAGAGCCAACATTCATCTACCATAGAGCTGCCATTCATCTACCATTCATCCACCACTCATCTACCATAGAGCCACCATTCATCTACCATAAAGCCACCATTCATCTATCATAGGGCCACATTTCATCTACCATGAAACTACCATTCATCTACCATTCATCCACCACTCATCTACCATTCATCTACCATAGAGCCACCATTCATCTACCATAGAGCCACCATTCATCTACCATAGAGCCACCATACATATCTACCATAGAGCCACAATTCTCCTACCATAGAGCCACCATTCATCTACCATAGAGCCACCATTCATCTACCATAGAGCCACCATTCATCTACCATAGAGCCACCATTCATCTACCATAGAGCCACCATTCATCTACCATAGAGCTATCATTCATCTACCATAGAGTCGCCATTCATCTTCCATAGAGTCGCCATTCATCTACCATAGAGCCGCCATTCATCTACCATAGAGCCACCATTCATCTACCATAGAGCCACCATTCATCTACCATAGAGCCACCATTCATCTACCATAAGGCTACCATAGGGCTACCATTCATCTACCATTCATCCACTATTCATCTACCACAGAGCCACCATTTATCTACCATAGAGCCACCATTCATCTACCATAGAGCCACCATTCATCTACCATAGAGCCAACATTCATCTACCATAGAGCCACCATTCATCTACCATAGAGCCACCATTCATCAACCATAGAGCCACCATTCATCTACCATAGGGCTATCATTCATCTACCATTCATCCACCACTCATCTACCATTCAACTTCCTTAGAGCCACCATTCATCTACCATAGAGCCACCAATCATTTACCATAGAGCCACCATTCATCTACTATAGAGCCACCATTCATCTACCATAAGGCTACCATTCATCTACCATTCATCCACCACTCATCTACCATTCAACTACCTTAGAGCCACCATTCATCTACCATAGAGCCACCAATCATTTACCATAGAGCCACCATTCATCTACTATAGAGCCACCATTCATCTACCATAAGGCTACCATTCATCTACCATTCATCAACCACTCATCTACCATTCATCTACCATAGAGCCACCATTCATCTACCATAGAGCCACCATTCATCTACCATAGAGCCACCATTCATCTACCATAGAGCCACCATTCATCTACCATAGAGCCACCATTCATCAACCATAGAGCCACCATTCATCTACCATAGGGCTATCATTCATCTACCATTCATCCACCACTCATCTACCATTCAACTACCTTAGAGCCACCATTCATCTACCATAGAGCCACCAATCATTTACCATAGAGCCACCATTCATCTACTATAGAGCCACCATTCATCTACCAAAAGGCTACCATTCATCTACCATTCATCAACCACTCATCTACCATTCATCTACCATAGAGCCACCATTCATCTACCATAGAGCCACCATTCATCAACCATAGAGCCACCATTCATCTACCATAGGGCTACCATTCATCTACCATTCATCCACCACTCATCTACCATTCATCTACCTTAGAGCCACCATTCATCTACCATAGAGCCACCATTCATCTACCATAGAGCCACCATTCATCTACCATAAAGCCACCATTCATCTACCATAGAGCCACCATTCATCTACCATAGAGCCACCATTCATCTACCATAGGGCTACCATTCATCTACCATTCATCTACCATTCATCCACTATCCACCATTCATCTACCATTCATCTACCATTCATCCACTATCCACCATTCATCTACCATAGAGCCACCATTCATCCACCACTCATCTACCATTCATCTACCATAGAGCCACCATTCATCTACCATAGTGCTACCATTCATCTACCTTAGAGCCACCATTCATCTACCATAGAGCCATCATTCATCTACCATAGGGCTACCATTCATCTACCATTCATCCACCAATCATCTACCATTCATCTACCATAGAGCCACCATTCATATACCGTAGAGCCACCATTCATCTACCATAGAGCTACCTTTCATCTAACATAGACCCACCATTCATATCTACCATAGAGCCACCATTCTCCTACCATAGAGCCACCATTCATCTACCATAGAGCCACCATTCATCTAACATAGAGCCACCATTCATCTACCATAGAGCCACCATTCATCTACAATAGAGCCACAATTCATCTACCATAGAGCCACCATTCATCCACCACTCATCTACCATTCATCCACCATAGAGCCACCATTCATATACCATAGAGCCACCATTCATCTACCATAGAGCCACCATTCATCTATCATAGAGCCACCTTTCATCTACCAAAGCGCTACCATTCATCTACCATAGAGCCACCATTCATCTACCATAGAGCCAACATTCATCTACCATAGAGCCACCATTCATCTACCATAGAGCCACCATTCATCAACCATAGAGCCACCATTCATCTACCATAGGGCTATCATTCATCTACCATTCATCCACCACTCATCTACCATTCAACTACCTTAGAGCCACCATTCATCTACCATAGAGCCACCAATCATTTACCATAGAGCCACCATTCATCTACTATAGAGCCACCATTCATCTACCATAAGGCTACCATTCATCTACCATTCATCTACCATAGAGCCACCATTCATCTACCATAGAGCCACCATTCATCCACCACTCATCTACCATTCATCTACCATAGAGCCACCATTCATCTACCATAGAGCCACCATTCATCTACCATAGAGCCACCATTCATCTACCATAGAGCCGCCATTTATCTACCATAGAGCCACCATTCATCTACCATTGGGCTACCATTCATCTACCATTCATCCACCACTCATCTACCATTCATTTACCATAGAGCCACCATTCATCTAACATAGAGCCACCATTCATTTACCATAGAGCCACCATTCATCTACCATAGAGCCACCATTCATCTACCATAGAGCCACCATTCATCTACCATTGGGCTACCATTCATCTACCATTCATCCACCACTCATCTACCATTCATCCTACCATAGAGCCACCATTCATCTACCATAGAGCCACCATTCATCTACCATTGGGCTACCATTCATCTACCATTCATCCACCACTCATCTACCATTCATCTACCATAGAGCCACCATTCATCTAACATAGAGCCACCATGAAGCTACCATTCATCTACCATTAATCCACCACTCATCTACCATTCATCTACCATAGAGCCACCATTCATCTACCATAGAACCACCATTCATCTACCATAGAACCACCATTCATCCACCACTCATCTACCATTCATCTACCATAGAGCCACATTCATCTACCATAGAGCCACCATTCATCTACCATAGAGCCACCATTCATCTACCATAAAGCCACCATTCATCTACCATAGAGCCACCATTCATCTACCATAGAGCCACCATTCATCTACCATAGGGCTACCATTCATCTACCATTCATCCACTATCCACCATTCATCTACCATTCATCTACCATTCATCCACTATCCACCATTCATCTACCATAGAGCCACCATTCATCCACCACTCATCTACCATTCATCTACCATAGAGCCACCATTCATCTACCATAGTGCTACCATTCATCTACCTTAGAGCCACCATTCATCTACCATAGAGCCATCATTCATCTACCATAGGGCTACCATTCATCTACCATTCATCCACCAATCATCTACCATTCATCTACCATAGAGCCACCATTCATATACCGTAGAGCCACCATTCATCTACCATAGAGCTACCTTTCATCTAACATAGACCCACCATTCATATCTACCATAGAGCCACCATTCTCCTACCATAGAGCCACCATTCATCTACCATAGAGCCACCATTCATCTAACATAGAGCCACCATTCATCTACCATAGAGCCACCATTCATCTACAATAGAGCCACAATTCATCTACCATAGAGCCACCATTCATCCACCACTCATCTACCATTCATCCACCATAGAGCCACCATTCATATACCATAGAGCCACCATTCATCTACCATAGAGCCACCATTCATCTATCATAGAGCCACCTTTCATCTACCAAAGCGCTACCATTCAGCTACCATAGAGCCACCATTCATCTACCATAGAGCCAACATTCATCTACCATAGAGCCACCATTCATCTACCATAGAGCCACCATTCATCAACCATAGAGCCACCATTCATCTACCATAGGGCTATCATTCATCTACCATTCATCCACCACTCATCTACCATTCAACTACCTTAGAGCCACCATTCATCTACCATAGAGCCACCAATCATTTACCATAGAGCCACCATTCATCTACTATAGAGCCACCATTCATCTACCATAAGGCTACCATTCATCTACCATTCATCTACCATAGAGCCACCATTCATCTACCATAGAGCCACCATTCATCTACCATAGAGCCACCATTCATCTACTATAGAGCCACCATTCATCTACCATAAGGCTACCATTCATCTACCATTCATCAACCACTCATCTATCATTCATCTACCATAGAGCCACTATTCATCTACCATAGAGCCACCATTCATATACCATAGAGCCACCATTCATCTACCATAGAGCCGCCATTCATCTACCATAGAACCACCATTCATCCACCACTCATCTACCATTCATCTACCATAGAGCCAACATTCATCTACCATAGAGCCGCCAATCATCTACCATAGAGCCACCATTCATCTACTATAGAGCCACCATTCATCTACCATAAGGCTACCATTCATCTACCATTCATCAACCACTCATCTACCATTCATCTACCATAGAGCCACCATTCATCTACCATAGAGCCGCCATTCATCTACCATAGAACCACCATTCATCCACCACTCATCTACCATTCATCTACCATAGAGCCACCATTCATCTACCATAGAGCCACCAATCATCTACCATAGAGCCACCATTCATCTACTATAGAGCCACCATTCATCTACCATAAGGCTACCGTTCATCTACCATTCATCAACCACTCATCTACCATTCAACTACCTTAGAGCCACCATTCATCTACCATAGAGCCACCAATCATTTACCATAGAGCCACCATTCATCTACTATAGAGCCACCATTCATCTACCATAAGGCTACCATTCATCTACCATTCATCTACCATAGAGCCACCATTCATCTACCATAGAGCCACCATTCATCCACCACTCATCTACCATTCATCTACCATAGAGCCACCATTCATCTACCATAGAGCCACCATTCATCTACCATAGAGCCACCATTCATCTACCATAGAGCCGCCATTTATCTACCATAGAGCCACCATTCATCCACTACTCATCTACCATTCATCTACTATAGAGCCACCATTCATTTACCATAGAGCCACCATTCATCTACCATAGAGCCACCATTCATTTACCATAGAGCCACCATTCATCTACCATAGAGCCACCATTCATCTACCATAGAGCCACCATTCATCTACCATTGGGCTACCATTCATCTACCATTCATCCACCACTCATCTACCATTCATCCTACCATAGAGCCACCATTCATCTACCATAGAGCCACCATTCATCTACCATTGGGCTACCATTCATCTACCATTCATCCACCACATTTATCTACCATTCATCTACCATGGAGCCACCATTCATTTACCATAGAGCCACCATTCATCTAACATAGAGCCACCATGAAGCTACCATTCATCTACCATTCATCCACCACTCATCTACCATTCATCTACCATAGAGCCACCATTCATCTACCATAGAGCCACCATTCATCTAACATAGAGCCACCATGAAGCTACCATTCATCTACCATTCATCCACCACTCATCTACCATTCATCTACCATAGAGCCACCATTCATCTACCATAGAGCCACCATTCATCTACCATAGAGCCACCATTCATCTACCATAGAGCCAACATTCATCTACCATAGAGCTGCCATTCATCTACCATTCATCCACCACTCATCTACCATAGAGCCACCATTCATCTACCATAAAGCCACCATTCATCTATCATAGGGCCACATTTCATCTACCATGAAACTACCATTCATCTACCATTCATCCACCACTCATCTACCATTCATCTACCATAGAGCCACCATTCATCTACCATAAGGCTACCATTCATCTACCATTCATCAACCACTCATCTATCATTCATCTACCATAGAGCCACTATTCATCTACCATAGAGCCACCATTCATATACCATAGAGCCACCATTCATCTACCATAGAGCCGCCATTCATCTACCATAGAACCACCATTCATCCACCACTCATCTACCATTCATCTACCATAGAGCCAACATTCATCTACCATAGAGCCGCCAATCATCTACCATAGAGCCACCATTCATCTACTATAGAGCCACCATTCATCTACCATAAGGCTACCATTCATCTACCATTCATCAACCACTCATCTACCATTCATCTACCATAGAGCCACCATTCATCTACCATAGAGCCGCCATTCATCTACCATAGAACCACCATTCATCCACCACTCATCTACCATTCATCTACCATAGAGCCACCATTCATCTACCATAGAGCCACCAATCATCTACCATAGAGCCACCATTCATCTACTATAGAGCCACCATTCATCTACCATAAGGCTACCGTTCATCTACCATTCATCAACCACTCATCTACCATTCAACTACCTTAGAGCCACCATTCATCTACCATAGAGCCACCAATCATTTACCATAGAGCCACCATTCATCTACTATAGAGCCACCATTCATCTACCATAAGGCTACCATTCATCTACCATTCATCTACCATAGAGCCACCATTCATCTACCATAGAGCCACCATTCATCCACCACTCATCTACCATTCATCTACCATAGAGCCACCATTCATCTACCATAGAGCCACCATTCATCTACCATAGAGCCATCATTCATCTACCATAGGGCTACCATTCATCTACCATTCATCCACCACTCATCTACTATTCATCTACCCTAGAGCCACCATTCATCTAACATAGAGCCACCATTCATCTACCATAGAGCCACCATTCATCTACCATAATGCCACCATTCATCTACCATAGAGCCACCATTCATCTACCATAGAGCCACCATTCATCTACCATAGGGCTACCATTCATCTACCATTCATCTACCATTCATCCACTATCCACCATTCATCTACCATTCATCTACCATTCATCCACTATCCACCATTCATCTACCATAGAGCCACCATTCATCCACCACTCATCTACCATTCATCTACCATAGAGCCACCATTCATCTACCATAGAGCCATCATTCATCTACCATAGGGCTACCATTCATCTACCATTCATCCACCACTCATCTACCATTCATCTACCATAGAGCCACCATTCATCTACCGTAGAGCCACCATTCATCTACCATAGAGCTACCTTTCATCTAACATAGACCCACCATTAATATCTACCATAGATCCACCATTCTCCTACCATAGAGCCACCATTCATCTACCATAGAGCCACCATTCATCTACCATAGAGCCACCATTCATCTACCATAGAGCCACCATTCATCTACCATAGAACCATCACTCATCTCCGATAGGGCTACCATTCCTCTCCCATACAGCCACCATAGGGCTACCATTCATCCACCATTCATCTACCATTCATCCACCACTCATCTACCATTCATCTACCATAGAGCCACCATTCATATACCGTAGAGCCACCATTCATCTACCATAGAGCTACCTTTCATCTAACATAGACCCACCATTCATTTCTACCATAGAGCCACCATTCTCCTACCATAGAGCCACCATTCATCTACCATAGAGCCACCATTCATCTACCATAGAGCCACCATTCATCTACCATAGAGCCACCATTCATCTACCATAGAGCCAACATTCATCTACCATAGAGCTGCCATTCATCTACCATTCATCCACCACTCATCTACCATAGAGCCACCATTCATCTACCATAAAGCCACCATTCATCTATCATAGGGCCACATTTCATCTACCATGAAACTACCATTCATCTACCATTCATCCACCACTCATCTACCATTCATCTACCATAGAGCCACCATTCATCTACCATAGAGCCACCATTCATCTACTATAGAGCCACCATTCATCTACCATAAGGCTACCATTCATCTACCATTCATCAACCACTCATCTATCATTCATCTACCATAGAGCCACTATTCATCTACCATAGAGCCACCATTCATATACCATAGAGCCACCATTCATCTACCATAGAGCCGCCATTCATCTACCATAGAACCACCATTCATCCACCACTCATCTACCATTCATCTACCATAGAGCCAACATTCATCTACCATAGAGCCGCCAATCATCTACCATAGAGCCACCATTCATCTACTATAGAGCCACCATTCATCTACCATAAGGCTACCATTCATCTACCATTCATCAACCACTCATCTACCATTCATCTACCATAGAGCCACCATTCATCTACCATAGAGCCGCCATTCATCTACCATAGAACCACCATTCATCCACCACTCATCTACCATTCATCTACCATAGAGCCACCATTCATCTACCATAGAGCCACCAATCATCTACCATAGAGCCACCATTCATCTACTATAGAGCCACCATTCATCTACCATAAGGCTACCGTTCATCTACCATTCATCAACCACTCATCTACCATTCAACTACCTTAGAGCCACCATTCATCTACCATAGAGCCACCAATCATTTACCATAGAGCCACCATTCATCTACTATAGAGCCACCATTCATCTACCATAAGGCTACCATTCATCTACCATTCATCTACCATAGAGCCACCATTCATCCACCACTCATCTACCATTCATCTACCATAGAGCCACCATTCATCTACCATAGAGCCACCATTCATCTACCATAGAGCCACCATTCATCTACCATAGAGCCGCCATTTATCTACCATAGAGCCACCATTCATCCACTACTCATCTACCATTCATCTACTATAGAGCCACCATTCATTTACCATAGAGCCACCATTCATCTACCACAGAGCCACCATTCATTTACCATAGAGCCACCATTCATCTACCATAGAGCCACCATTCATCTACCATAGAGCCACTATTCATCTACCATTGGGCTACCATTCATCTACCATTCATCCACCACTCATCTACCATTCATCCTACCATAGAGCCACCATTCATCTACCATAGAGCCACTATTCATCTACCATTGGGCTACCATTCATCTACCATTCATCCACCACTCATCTACCATTCATCTACCATGGAGCCACCATTCATTTACCATAGAGCCACCATTCATCTAACATAGAGCCACCATGAAGCTACCATTCATCTACCATTCATCCACCACTCATCTACCATTCATCTACCATAGAGCCACCATTCATCTACCATAGAGCCACCATTCATCTAACATAGAGCCACCATGAAGCTACCATTCATCTACCATTCATCCACCACTCATCTACCATTCATCTACCATAGAGCCACCATTCATCTACCATAGAGCCACCATTCATCTACCATAGAGCCACCATTCATCTACCATAGAGCCAACATTCATCTACCATAGAGCTGCCATTCATCTACCATTCATCCACCACTCATCTACCATAGAGCCACCATTCATCTACCATAAAGCCACCATTCATCTATCATAGGGCCACATTTCATCTACCATGAAACTACCATTCATCTACCATTCATCCACCACTCATCTACCATTCATCTACCATAGAGCCACCATTCATCTACCATAGAGCCACCATTCATCTACCATAGAGCCACCATACATATCTACCATAGAGCCACAATTCTCCTACCATAGAGCCACCATTCATCTACCATAGAGCCACCATTCATCTACCATAGAGCCACCATTCATCTACCATAGAGCCACCATTCATCTACCATAGAGCCACCATTCATCTACCATAGAGCTATCATTCATCTACCATAGAGTCGCCATTCATCTTCCATAGAGTCGCCATTCATCTACCATAGAGCCGCCATTCATCTACCATAGAGCCACCATTCATCTACCATAGAGCCACCATTCATCTACCATAGAGCCACCATTCATCTACCATAAGGCTACCATAGGGCTACCATTCATCTACCATTCATCCACTATTCATCTACCACAGAGCCACCATTTATCTACCATAGAGCCACCATTCATCTACCATAGAGCCACCATTCATCTACCATAGAGCCAACATTCATCTACCATAGAGCCACCATTCATCTACCATAGAGCCACCATTCATCTACCATAGGGCTACCATTCATCTACCATTCATCTACCATTCATCCACTATCCACCATTCATCTACCATTCATCTACCATTCATCCACTATCCACCATTCATCTACCATAGAGCCACCATTCATCCACCACTCATCTACCATTCATCTACCATAGAGCCACCATTCATCTACCATAGAGCCATCATTCATCTACCATAGGGCTACCATTCATCTACCATTCATCTACCACTCATCTACCATTCATCTACCATAGAGCCACCATTCATCTACCGTAGAGCCACCATTCATCTACCATAGAGCTACCTTTCATCTAACATAGACCCACCATTAATATCTACCATAGATCCACCATTCTCCTACCATAGAGCCACCATTCATCTACCATAGAGCCACCATTCATCTACCATAGAGCCACCATTCATCTACCATAGAGCCACCATTCATCTACCATAGAACCATCACTCATCTCCGATAGGGCTACCATTCCTCTCCCATACAGCCACCATAGGGCTACCATTCATCCACCATTCATCTACCATTCATCCACCACTCATCTACCATTCATCTACCATAGAGCCACCATTCATATACCGTAGAGCCACCATTCATCTACCATAGAGCTACCTTTCATCTAACATAGACCCACCATTCATTTCTACCATAGAGCCACCATTCTCCTACCATAGAGCCACCATTCATCTACCATAGAGCCACCATTCATCTACCATAGAGCCACCATTCATCTACCATAGAGCCACCATTCATCTACCATAGAGCCAACATTCATCTACCATAGAGCT
The DNA here is from genome assembly GCA_035222895.1 of Strongylocentrotus droebachiensis. Taxonomy (NCBI): domain Eukaryota; kingdom Metazoa; phylum Echinodermata; class Echinoidea; order Camarodonta; family Strongylocentrotidae; genus Strongylocentrotus; species Strongylocentrotus droebachiensis. The sequence continues at coordinate 213,838 of JAVYIG010000423.1, forward strand.
GCCATTCATCTACCATTCATCCACCACTCATCTACCATAGAGCCACCATTCATCTACCATAAAGCCACCATTCATCTATCATAGGGCCACATTTCATCTACCATGAAACTACCATTCATCTACCATTCATCCACCACTCATCTACCATTCATCTACCATAGAGCCACCATTCATCTACCATAGAGCCACCATTCATCTACCATAGAGCCACCATTCATCTACTATAGAGCCACCATTCATCTACCATAAGGCTACCATTCATCTACCATTCATCCACCACTCATCTATCATTCATCTACCATAGAGCCACTATTCATCTACCATAGAGCCACCATTCATATACCATAGAGCCACCATTCATCTACCATAGAGCCGCCATTCATCTACCATAGAACCACCATTCATCCACCACTCATCTACCATTCATCTACCATAGAGCCAACATTCATCTACCATAGAGCCGCCAATCATCTACCATAGAGCCACCATTCATCTACTATAGAGCCACCATTCATCTACCATAAGGCTACCATTCATCTACCATTCATCAACCACTCATCTACCATTCATCTACCATAGAGCCACCATTCATCTACCATAGAGCCGCCATTCATCTACCATAGAACCACCATTCATCCACCACTCATCTACCATTCATCTACCATAGAGCCACCATTCATCTACCATAGAGCCACCAATCATCTACCATAGAGCCACCATTCATCTACTATAGAGCCACCATTCATCTACCATAAGGCTACCGTTCATCTACCATTCATCAACCACTCATCTACCATTCAACTACCTTAGAGCCACCATTCATCTACCATAGAGCCACCAATCATTTACCATAGAGCCACCATTCATCTACTATAGAGCCACCATTCATCTACCATAAGGCTACCATTCATCTACCATTCATCTACCATAGAGCCACCATTCATCCACCACTCATCTACCATTCATCTACCATAGAGCCACCATTCATCTACCATAGAGCCACCATTCATCTACCATAGAGCCACCATTCATCTACCATAGAGCCGCCATTTATCTACCATAGAGCCACCATTCATCCACTACTCATCTACCATTCATCTACTATAGAGCCACCATTCATTTACCATAGAGCCACCATTCATCTACCATAGAGCCACCATTCATTTACCATAGAGCCACCATTCATCTACCATAGAGCCACCATTCATCTACCATAGAGCCACCATTCATCTACCATTGGGCTACCATTCATCTACCATTCATCCACCACTCATCTACCATTCATCCTACCATAGAGCCACCATTCATCTACCATAGAGCCACCATTCATCTACCATTGGGCTACCATTCATCTACCATTCATCCACCACTCATCTACCATTCATCTACCATGGAGCCACCATTCATTTACCATAGAGCCACCATTCATCTAACATAGAGCCACCATGAAGCTACCATTCATCTACCATTCATCCACCACTCATCTACCATTCATCTACCATAGAGCCACCATTCATCTACCATAGAGCCACCATTCATCTAACATAGAGCCACCATGAAGCTACCATTCATCTACCATTCATCCACCACTCATCTACCATTCATCTACCATAGAGCCACCATTCATCTACCATAGAGCCACCATTCATCTACCATAGAGCCACCATTCATCTACCATAGAGCCAACATTCATCTACCATAGAGCTGCCATTCATCTACCATTCATCCACCACTCATCTACCATAGAGCCACCATTCATCTACCATAAAGCCACCATTCATCTATCATAGGGCCACATTTCATCTACCATGAAACTACCATTCATCTACCATTCATCCACCACTCATCTACCATTCATCTACCATAGAGCCACCATTCATCTACCATAGAGCCACCATTCATCTACCATAGAGCCACCATACATATCTACCATAGAGCCACAATTCTCCTACCATAGAGCCACCATTCATCTACCATAGAGCCACCATTCATCTACCATAGAGCCACCATTCATCTACCATAGAGCCACCATTCATCTACCATAGAGCCACCATTCATCTACCATAGAGCTATCATTCATCTACCATAGAGTCGCCATTCATCTTCCATAGAGTCGCCATTCATCTACCATAGAGCCGCCATTCATCTACCATAGAGCCACCATTCATCTACCATAGAGCCACCATTCATCTACCATAGAGCCACCATTCATCTACCATAAGGCTACCATAGGGCTACCATTCATCTACCATTCATCCACTATTCATCTACCACAGAGCCACCATTTATCTACCATAGAGCCACCATTCATCTACCATAGAGCCACCATTCATCTACCATAGAGCCAACATTCATCTACCATAGAGCCACCATTCATCTACCATAGAGCCACCATTCATCAACCATAGAGCCACCATTCATCTACCATAGGGCTATCATTCATCTACCATTCATCCACCACTCATCTACCATTCAACTACCTTAGAGCCACCATTCATCTACCATAGAGCCACCAATCATTTACCATAGAGCCACCATTCATCTACTATAGAGCCACCATTCATCTACCATAAGGCTACCATTCATCTACCATTCATCCACCACTCATCTACCATTCAACTACCTTAGAGCCACCATTCATCTACCATAGAGCCACCAATCATTTACCATAGAGCCACCATTCATCTACTATAGAGCCACCATTCATCTACCATAAGGCTACCATTCATCTACCATTCATCAACCACTCATCTACCATTCATCTACCATAGAGCCACCATTCATCTACCATAGAGCCACCATTCATCTACCATAGAGCCACCATTCATCTACCATAGAGCCACCATTCATCTACCATAGAGCCACCATTCATCAACCATAGAGCCACCATTCATCTACCATAGGGCTATCATTCATCTACCATTCATCCACCACTCATCTACCATTCAAATACCTTAGAGCCACCATTCATCTACCATAGAGCCACCAATCATTTACCATAGAGCCACCATTCATCTACTATAGAGCCACCATTCATCTACCATAAGGCTACCATTCATCAACCATAGAGCCACCATTCATCTACCATAGAGCCACCATTCATCAACCATAGAGCCACCATTCATCTACCATAGGGCTATCATTCATCTACCATTCATCAACCACTCATCTACCATTCATCTACCATAGAGCCACCATTCATCTACCATAGAGCCACCATTCATCTACCATAGAGCCACCATTCATCTACCATAGAGCCACCATTCATCTACCATAGAGCCACCATTCATCAACCATAGAGCCACCATTCATCTACCATAGGGCTATCATTCATCTACCATTCATCCACCACTCATCTACCATTCAAATACCTTAGAGCCACCATTCATCTACCATAGAGCCACCAATCATTTACCATAGAGCCACCATTCATCTACCATAGAGCCACCATTCATCAACCATAGAGCCACCATTCATCTACCATAGGGCTATCATTCATCTACCATTCATCCACCACTCATCTACCATTCAAATACCTTAGAGCCACCATTCATCTACCATAGAGCCACCAATCATTTACCATAGAGCCACCATTCATCTACTATAGAGCCACCATTCATCTACCATAAGGCTACCATTCATCTACCATTCATCAACCACTCATCTACCATTCATCTACCATAGAGCCACCATTCATCTACCATAGAGCCACCATTCATCAACCATAGAGCCACCATTCATCTACCATAGGGCTACCATTCATCTACCATTCATCCACCACTCATCTACCATTCATCTACCTTAGAGCCACCATTCATCTACCATAGAGCCACCATTCATCTACCATAGAGCCACCATTCATCTACCATAAAGCCACCATTCATCTACCATAGAGCCACCATTCATCTACCATAGTGCCACCATTCATCTACCATAGGGCTACCATTCATCTACCATTCATCTACCATTCATCCACTATCCACCATTCATCTACCATTCATCTACCATTCATCCACTATCCACCATTCATCTACCATAGAGCCACCATTCATCCACCACTCATCTACCATTCATCTACCATAGAGCCACCATTCATCTACCATAGTGCTACCATTCATCTACCTTAGAGCCACCATTCATCTACCATAGAGCCATCATTCATCTACCATAGGGCTATCATTCATCTACCATTCATCCACCAATCATCTACCATTCATCTACCATAGAGCCACCATTCATATACCGTAGAGCCACCATTCATCTACCATAGAGCTACCTTTCATCTAACATAGACCCACCATTCATATCTACCATAGAGCCACCATTCTCCTACCATAGAGCCACCATTCATCTACCATAGAGCCACCATTCATCTAACATAGAGCCACCATTCATCTACCATAGAGCCACCATTCATCTACAATAGAGCCACAATTCATCTACCATAGAGCCACCATTCATCCACCACTCATCTACCATTCATCCACCATAGAGCCACCATTCATATACCATAGAGCCACCATTCATCTACCATAGAGCCACCATTCATCTATCATAGAGCCACCTTTCATCTACCAAAGCGCTACCATTCATCTACCATAGAGCCACCATTCATCTACCATAGAGCCAACATTCATCTACCATAGAGCCACCATTCATCTACCATAGAGCCACCATTCATCAACCATAGAGCCACCATTCATCTACCATAGGGCTATCATTCATCTACCATTCATCCACCACTCATCTACCATTCAACTACCTTAGAGCCACCATTCATCTACCATAGAGCCACCATTCATTTACCATAGAGCCACCATTCATCTACTATAGAGCCACCATTCATCTACCATAAGGCTACCATTCATCTACCATTCATCTACCATAGAGCCACCATTCATCTACCATAGAGCCACCATTCATCCACCACTCATCTACCATTCATCTACCATAGAGCCACCATTCATCTACCATAGAGCCACCATTCATCTACCATAGAGCCACCATTCATCTACCATAGAGCCGCCATTTATCTACCATAGAGCCACCATTCATCTACCATTGGGCTACCATTCATCTACCATTCATCCACCACTCATCTACCATTCATTTACCATAGAGCCACCATTCATCTAACATAGAGCCACCATTCATTTACCATAGAGCCACCATTCATCTACCATAGAGCCACCATTCATCTACCATAGAGCCACCATTCATCTACCATTGGGCTACCATTCATCTACCATTCATCCACCACTCATCTACCATTCATCCTACCATAGAGCCACCATTCATCTACCATAGAGCCACCATTCATCTACCATTGGGCTACCATTCATCTACCATTCATCCACCACTCATCTACCATTCATCTACCATAGAGCCACCATTCATCTAACATAGAGCCACCATGAAGCTACCATTCATCTACCATTAATCCACCACTCATCTACCATTCATCTACCATAGAGCCACCATTCATCTACCATAGAACCACCATTCATCTACCATAGAACCACCATTCATCCACCACTCATCTACCATTCATCTACCATAGAGCCACATTCATCTACCATAGAGCCACCATTCATCTACCATAGAGCCACCATTCATCTACCATAAAGCCACCATTCATCTACCATAGAGCCACCATTCATCTACCATAGAGCCACCATTCATCTACCATAGGGCTACCATTCATCTACCATTCATCTACCATTCATCCACTATCCACCATTCATCTACCATTCATCTACCATTCATCCACTATCCACCATTCATCTACCATAGAGCCACCATTCATCCACCACTCATCTACCATTCATCTACCATAGAGCGACCATTCATCTACCATAGTGCTACCATTCATCTACCTTAGAGCCACCATTCATCTACCATAGAGCCATCATTCATCTACCATAGGGCTACCATTCATCTACCATTCATCCACCAATCATCTACCATTCATCTACCATAGAGCCACCATTCATATACCGTAGAGCCACCATTCATCTACCATAGAGCTACCTTTCATCTAACATAGACCCACCATTCATATCTACCATAGAGCCACCATTCTCCTACCATAGAGCCACCATTCATCTACCATAGAGCCACCATTCATCTAACATAGAGCCACCATTCATCTACCATAGAGCCACCATTCATCTACAATAGAGCCACAATTCATCTACCATAGAGCCACCATTCATCCACCACTCATCTACCATTCATCCACCATAGAGCCACCATTCATATACCATAGAGCCACCATTCATCTACCATAGAGCCACCATTCATCTATCATAGAGCCACCTTTCATCTACCAAAGCGCTACCATTCATCTACCATAGAGCCACCATTCATCTACCATAGAGCCAACATTCATCTACCATAGAGCCACCATTCATCTACCATAGAGCCACCATTCATCAACCATAGAGCCACCATTCATCTACCATAGGGCTATCATTCATCTACCATTCATCCACCACTCATCTACCATTCAACTACCTTAGAGCATCCATTCATCTACCATAGAGCCACCAATCATTTACCATAGAGCCACCATTCATCTACTATAGAGCCACCATTCATCTACCATAAGGCTACCATTCATCTACCATTCATCTACCATAGAGCCACCATTCATCTACCATAGAGCCACCATTCATCCACCACTCATCTACCATTCATCTACCATAGAGCCACCATTCATCTACCATAGAGCCACCATTCATCTACCATAGAGCCACCATTCATCTACCATAGAGCCGCCATTTATCTACCATAGAGCCACCATTCATCTACCATTGGGCTACCATTCATCTACCATTCATCCACCACTCATCTACCATTCATTTACCATAGAGCCACCATTCATCTAACATAGAGCCACCATTCATTTACCATAGAGCCACCATTCATCTACCATAGAGCCACCATTCATCTACCATAGAGCCACCATTCATCTACCATTGGGCTACCATTCATCTACCATTCATCCACCACTCATCTACCATTCATCCTACCATAGAGCCACCATTCATCTACCATAGAGCCACCATTCATCTACCATTGGGCTACCATTCATCTACCATTCATCCACCACTCATCTACCATTCATCTACCATAGAGCCACCATTCATCTAACATAGAGCCACCATGAAGCTACCATTCATCTACCATTAATCCACCACTCATCTACCATTCATCTACCATAGAGCCACCATTCATCTACCATAGAACCACCATTCATCTACCATAGAACCACCATTCATCCACCACTCATCTACCATTCATCTACCATAGAGCCACATTCATCTACCATAGAGCCACCATTCATCTACAATAGAGCCACCATTCATCTACCATAGAGCCGCCATTTATCTACCATAGAGCCACCATTCATCCACTACTCATCTACCATTCATCTACTATAGAGCCACCATTCATTTACCATAGAGCCACCATTCATCTACCATAGAGCCACCATTCATTTACCATAGAGCCACCATTCATCTACCATAGAGCCACCATTCATCTACCATAGAGCCACCATTCATCTACCATTGGGCTACCATTCATCTACCATTCATCCACCACTCATCTACCATTCATCCTACCATAGAGCCACCATTCATCTACCATAGAGCCACCATTCATCTACCATTGGGCTACCATTCATCTACCATTCATCCACCACTCATCTACCATTCATCTACCATAGAGCCACCATTCATCTACCATAGAGCCACCATTCATCTAACATAGAGCCACCATGAAGCTACCATTCATCTACCATTCATCCACCACTCATCTACCATTCATCTACCATAGAGCCACCATTCATCTACCATAGAGCCACCATTCATCTACCATAGAGCCACCATTCATCTACCATAGAGCCAACATTCATCTACCATAGAGCTGCCATTCATCTACCATTCATCCACCACTCATCTACCATAGAGCCACCATTCATCTACCATAAAGCCACCATTCATCTATCATAGGGCCACATTTCATCTACCATGAAACTACCATTCATCTACCATTCATCCACCACTCATCTACCATTCATCTACCATAGAGCCACCATTCATCTACCATAGAGCCACCATTCATCTACCATAGAGCCACCATACATATCTACCATAGAGCCACAATTCTCCTACCATAGAGCCACCATTCATCTACCATAGAGCCACCATTCATCTACCATAGAGCCACCATTCATCTACCATAGAGCCACCATTCATCTACCATAGAGCCACCATTCATCTACCATAGAGCCATCATTCATCTACCATAGAGTCGCCATTCATCTTCCATAGAGTCGCCATTCATCTACCATAGAGCCGCCATTCATCTACCATAGAGCCACCATTCATCTACCATAGAGCCACCATTCATCTACCATAGAGCCACCATTCATCTACCATAGGGCTACCATAGGGCTACCATTCATCTACCATTCATCCACTATTCATCTACCAAAGAGCCACCATTTATCTACCAAAGCGCTACCATTCAGCTACCATAGAGCCACCATTCATCTACCATAGAGCCAACATTCATCTACCATAGAGCCACCATTCATCTACCATAGAGCCACCATTCATCAACCATAGAGCCACCATTCATCTACCATAGGGCTATCATTCATCTACCATTCATCCACCACTCATCTACCATTCAACTACCTTAGAGCCACCATTCATCTACCATAGAGCCACCAATCATTTACCATAGAGCCACCATTCATCTACTATAGAGCCACCATTCATCTACCATAAGGCTACCATTCATCTACCATTCATCTACCATAGAGCCACCATTCATCTACCATAGAGCCACCATTCATCTACCATAGAGCCACCATTCATCTACTATAGAGCCACCATTCATCTACCATAAGGCTACCATTCATCTACCATTCATCAACCACTCATCTATCATTCATCTACCATAGAGCCACTATTCATCTACCATAGAGCCACCATTCATATACCATAGAGCCACCATTCATCTACCATAGAGCCGCCATTCATCTACCATAGAACCACCATTCATCCACCACTCATCTACCATTCATCTACCATAGAGCCAACATTCATCTACCATAGAGCCGCCAATCATCTACCATAGAGCCACCATTCATCTACTATAGAGCCACCATTCATCTACCATAAGGCTACCATTCATCTACCATTCATCAACCACTCATCTACCATTCATCTACCATAGAGCCACCATTCATCTACCATAGAGCCGCCATTCATCTACCATAGAACCACCATTCATCCACCACTCATCTACCATTCATCTACCATAGAGCCACCATTCATCTACCATAGAGCCACCAATCATCTACCATAGAGCCACCATTCATCTACTATAGAGCCACCATTCATCTACCATAAGGCTACCGTTCATCTACCATTCATCAACCACTCATCTACCATTCAACTACCTTAGAGCCACCATTCATCTACCATAGAGCCACCAATCATTTACCATAGAGCCACCATTCATCTACTATAGAGCCACCATTCATCTACCATAAGGCTACCATTCATCTACCATTCATCTACCATAGAGCCACCATTCATCTACCATAGAGCCACCATTCATCCACCACTCATCTACCATTCATCTACCATAGAGCCACCATTCATCTACCATAGAGCCACCATTCATCTACCATAGAGCCACCATTCATCTACCATAGAGCCGCCATTTATCTACCATAGAGCCACCATTCATCCACTACTCATCTACCATTCATCTACTATAGAGCCACCATTCATTTACCATAGAGCCACCATTCATCTACCATAGAGCCACCATTCATTTACCATAGAGCCACCATTCATCTACCATAGAGCCACCATTCATCTACCATAGAGCCACCATTCATCTACCATTGGGCTACCATTCATATACCATTCATCCACCACTCATCTACCATTCATCCTACCATAGAGCCACCATTCATCTACCATAGAGCCACCATTCATCTACCATTGGGCTACCATTCATCTACCATTCATCCACCACATTTATCTACCATTCATCTACCATGGAGCCACCATTCATTTACCATAGAGCCACCATTCATCTAACATAGAGCCACCATGAAGCTACCATTCATCTACCATTCATCCACCACTCATCTACCATTCATCTACCATAGAGCCACCATTCATCTACCATAGAGCCACCATTCATCTAACATAGAGCCACCATGAAGCTACCATTCATCTACCATTCATCCACCACTCATCTACCATTCATCTACCATAGAGCCACCATTCATCTACCATAGAGCCACCATTCATCTACCATAGAGCCACCATTCATCTACCATAGAGCCAACATTCATCTACCATAGAGCTGCCATTCATCTACCATTCATCCACCACTCATCTACCATAGAGCCACCATTCATCTACCATAAAGCCACCATTCATCTATCATAGGGCCACATTTCATCTACCATGAAACTACCATTCATCTACCATTCATCCACCACTCATCTACCATTCATCTACCATAGAGCCACCATTCATCTACCATAAGGCTACCATTCATCTACCATTCATCAACCACTCATCTATCATTCATCTACCATAGAGCCACTATTCATCTACCATAGAGCCACCATTCATATACCATAGAGCCACCATTCATCTACCATAGAGCCGCCATTCATCTACCATAGAACCACCATTCATCCACCACTCATCTACCATTCATCTACCATAGAGCCAACATTCATCTACCATAGAGCCGCCAATCATCTACCATAGAGCCACCATTCATCTACTATAGAGCCACCATTCATCTACCATAAGGCTACCATTCATCTACCATTCATCAACCACTCATCTACCATTCATCTACCATAGAGCCACCATTCATCTACCATAGAGCCGCCATTCATCTACCATAGAACCACCATTCATCCACCACTCATCTACCATTCATCTACCATAGAGCCACCATTCATCTACCATAGAGCCACCAATCATCTACCATAGAGCCACCATTCATCTACTATAGAGCCACCATTCATCTACCATAAGGCTACCGTTCATCTACCATTCATCAACCACTCATCTACCATTCAACTACCTTAGAGCCACCATTCATCTACCATAGAGCCACCAATCATTTACCATAGAGCCACCATTCATCTACTATAGAGCCACCATTCATCTACCATAAGGCTACGATTCATCTACCATTCATCTACCATAGAGCCACCATTCATCTACCATAGAGCCACCATTCATCCACCACTCATCTACCATTCATCTACCATAGAGCCACCATTCATCTACCATAGAGCCACCATTCATCTACCATAGAGCCATCATTCATCTACCATAGGGCTACCATTCATCTACCATTCATCCACCACTCATCTACTATTCATCTACCCTAGAGCCACCATTCATCTAACATAGAGCCACCATTCATCTACCATAGAGCCACCATTCATCTACCATAATGCCACCATTCATCTACCATAGAGCCACCATTCATCTACCATAGAGCCACCATTCATCTACCATAGGGCTACCATTCATCTACCATTCATCTACCATTCATCCACTATCCACCATTCATCTACCATTCATCTACCATTCATCCACTATCCACCATTCATCTACCATAGAGCCACCATTCATCCACCACTCATCTACCATTCATCTACCATAGAGCCACCATTCATCTACCATAGAGCCATCATTCATCTACCATAGGGCTACCATTCATCTACCATTCATCCACCACTCATCTACCATTCATCTACCATAGAGCCACCATTCATCTACCGTAGAGCCACCATTCATCTACCATAGAGCTACCTTTCATCTAACATAGACCCACCATTAATATCTACCATAGATCCACCATTCTCCTACCATAGAGCCACCATTCATCTACCATAGAGCCACCATTCATCTACCATAGAGCCACCATTCATCTACCATAGAGCCACCATTCATCTACCATAGAACCATCACTCATCTCCGATAGGGCTACCATTCCTCTCCCATACAGCCACCATAGGGCTACCATTCATCCACCATTCATCTACCATTCATCCACCACTCATCTACCATTCATCTACCATAGAGCCACCATTCATATACCGTAGAGCCACCATTCATCTACCATAGAGCTACCTTTCATCTAACATAGACCCACCATTCATTTCTACCATAGAGCCACCATTCTCCTACCATAGAGCCACCATTCATCTACCATAGAGCCACCATTCATCTACCATAGAGCCACCATTCATCTACCATAGAGCCACCATTCATCTACCATAGAGCCAACATTCATCTACCATAGAGCTGCCATTCATCTACCATTCATCCACCACTCATCTACCATAGAGCCACCATTCATCTACCATAAAGCCACCATTCATCTATCATAGGGCCACATTTCATCTACCATGAAACTACCATTCATCTACCATTCATCCACCACTCATCTACCATTCATCTACCATAGAGCCACCATTCATCTACCATAGAGCCACCATTCATCTACTATAGAGCCACCATTCATCTACCATAAGGCTACCATTCATCTACCATTCATCAACCACTCATCTATCATTCATCTACCATAGAGCCACTATTCATCTACCATAGAGCCACCATTCATATACCATAGAGCCACCATTCATCTACCATAGAGCCGCCATTCATCTACCATAGAACCACCATTCATCCACCACTCATCTACCATTCATCTACCATAGAGCCAACATTCATCTACCATAGAGCCGCCAATCATCTACCATAGAGCCACCATTCATCTACTATAGAGCCACCATTCATCTACCATAAGGCTACCATTCATCTACCATTCATCAACCACTCATCTACCATTCATCTACCATAGAGCCACCATTCATCTACCATAGAGCCGCCATTCATCTACCATAGAACCACCATTCATCCACCACTCATCTACCATTCATCTACCATAGAGCCACCATTCATCTACCATAGAGCCACCAATCATCTACCATAGAGCCACCATTCATCTACTATAGAGCCACCATTCATCTACCATAAGGCTACCGTTCATCTACCATTCATCAACCACTCATCTACCATTCAACTACCTTAGAGCCACCATTCATCTACCATAGAGCCACCAATCATTTACCATAGAGCCACCATTCATCTACTATAGAGCCACCATTCATCTACCATAAGGCTACCATTCATCTACCATTCATCTACCATAGAGCCACCATTCATCCACCACTCATCTACCATTCATCTACCATAGAGCCACCATTCATCTACCATAGAGCCACCATTCATCTACCATAGAGCCACCATTCATCTACCATAGAGCCGCCATTTATCTACCATAGAGCCACCATTCATCCACTACTCATCTACCATTCATCTACTATAGAGCCACCATTCATTTACCATAGAGCCACCATTCATCTACCACAGAGCCACCATTCATTTACCATAGAGCCACCATTCATCTACCATAGAGCCACCATTCATCTACCATAGAGCCACCATTCATCTACCATTGGGCTACCATTCATCTACCATTCATCCACCACTCATCTACCATTCATCCTACCATAGAGCCACCATTCATCTACCATAGAGCCACCATTCATCTACCATTGGGCTACCATTCATCTACCATTCATCCACCACTCATCTACCATTCATCTACCATGGAGCCACCATTCATTTACCATAGAGCCACCATTCATCTAACATAGAGCCACCATGAAGCTACCATTCATCTACCATTCATCCACCACTCATCTACCATTCATCTACCATAGAGCCACCATTCATCTACCATAGAGCCACCATTCATCTAACATAGAGCCACCATGAAGCTACCATTCATCTACCATTCATCCACCACTCATCTACCATTCATCTACCATAGAGCCACCATTCATCTACCATAGAGCCACCATTCATCTACCATAGAGCCACCATTCATCTACCATAGAGCCAACATTCATCTACCATAGAGCTGCCATTCATCTACCATTCATCCACCACTCATCTACCATAGAGCCACCATTCATCTACCATAAAGCCACCATTCATCTATCATAGGGCCACATTTCATCTACCATGAAACTACCATTCATCTACCATTCATCCACCACTCATCTACCATTCATCTACCATAGAGCCACCATTCATCTACCATAGAGCCACCATTCATCTACCATAGAGCCACCATACATATCTACCATAGAGCCACAATTCTCCTACCATAGAGCCACCATTCATCTACCATAGAGCCACCATTCATCTACCATAGAGCCACCATTCATCTACCATAGAGCCACCATTCATCTACCATAGAGCCACCATTCATCTACCATAGAGCTATCATTCATCTACCATAGAGTCGCCATTCATCTTCCATAGAGTCGCCATTCATCTACCATAGAGCCGCCATTCATCTACCATAGAGCCACCATTCATCTACCATAGAGCCACCATTCATCTACCATAGAGCCACCATTCATCTACCATAAGGCTACCATAGGGCTACCATTCATCTACCATTCATCCACTATTCATCTACCACAGAGCCACCATTTATCTACCATAGAGCCACCATTCATCTACCATAGAGCCACCATTCATCTACCATAGAGCCAACATTCATCTACCATAGAGCCACCATTCATCTACCATAGAGCCACCATTCATCTACCATAGGGCTACCATTCATCTACCATTCATCTACCATTCATCCACTATCCACCATTCATCTACCATTCATCTACCATTCATCCACTATCCACCATTCATCTACCATAGAGCCACCATTCATCCACCACTCATCTACCATTCATCTACCATAGAGCCACCATTCATCTACCATAGAGCCATCATTCATCTACCATAGGGCTACCATTCATCTACCATTCATCTACCACTCATCTACCATTCATCTACCATAGAGCCACCATTCATCTACCGTAGAGCCACCATTCATCTACCATAGAGCTACCTTTCATCTAACATAGACCCACCATTAATATCTACCATAGATCCACCATTCTCCTACCATAGAGCCACCATTCATCTACCATAGAGCCACCATTCATCTACCATAGAGCCACCATTCATCTACCATAGAGCCACCATTCATCTACCATAGAACCATCACTCATCTCCGATAGGGCTACCATTCCTCTCCCATACAGCCACCATAGGGCTACCATTCATCCACCATTCATCTACCATTCATCCACCACTCATCTACCATTCATCTACCATAGAGCCACCATTCATATACCGTAGAGCCACCATTCATCTACCATAGAGCTACCTTTCATCTAACATAGACCCACCATTCATTTCTACCATAGAGCCACCATTCTCCTACCATAGAGCCACCATTCATCTACCATAGAGCCACCATTCATCTACCATAGAGCCACCATTCATCTACCATAGAGCCACCATTCATCTACCATAGAGCCAACATTCATCTACCATAGAGCTGCCATTCATCTACCATTCATCCACCACTCATCTACCATAGAGCCACCATTCATCTACCATAAAGCCACCATTCATCTATCATAGGGCCACATTTCATCTACCATGAAACTACCATTCATCTACCATTCATCCACCACTCATCTACCATTCATCTACCATAGAGCCACCATTCATCTACCATAGAGCCACCATTCATCTACCATAGAGCCACCATTCATCTACTATAGAGCCACCATTCATCTACCATAAGGCTACCATTCATCTACCATTCATCCACCACTCATCTATCATTCATCTACCATAGAGCCACTATTCATCTACCATAGAGCCACCATTCATATACCATAGAGCCACCATTCATCTACCATAGAGCCGCCATTCATCTACCATAGAACCACCATTCATCCACCACTCATCTACCATTCATCTACCATAGAGCCAACATTCATCTACCATAGAGCCGCCAATCATCTACCATAGAGCCACCATTCATCTACTATAGAGCCACCATTCATCTACCATAAGGCTACCATTCATCTACCATTCATCAACCACTCATCTACCATTCATCTACCATAGAGCCACCATTCATCTACCATAGAGCCGCCATTCATCTACCATAGAACCACCATTCATCCACCACTCATCTACCATTCATCTACCATAGAGCCACCATTCATCTACCATAGAGCCACCAATCATCTACCATAGAGCCACCATTCATCTACTATAGAGCCACCATTCATCTACCATAAGGCTACCGTTCATCTACCATTCATCAACCACTCATCTACCATTCAACTACCTTAGAGCCACCATTCATCTACCATAGAGCCACCAATCATTTACCATAGAGCCACCATTCATCTACTATAGAGCCACCATTCATCTACCATAAGGCTACCATTCATCTACCATTCATCTACCATAGAGCCACCATTCATCCACCACTCATCTACCATTCATCTACCATAGAGCCACCATTCATCTACCATAGAGCCACCATTCATCTACCATAGAGCCACCATTCATCTACCATAGAGCCGCCATTTATCTACCATAGAGCCACCATTCATCCACTACTCATCTACCATTCATCTACTATAGAGCCACCATTCATTTACCATAGAGCCACCATTCATCTACCATAGAGCCACCATTCATTTACCATAGAGCCACCATTCATCTACCATAGAGCCACCATTCATCTACCATAGAGCCACCATTCATCTACCATTGGGCTACCATTCATCTACCATTCATCCACCACTCATCTACCATTCATCCTACCATAGAGCCACCATTCATCTACCATAGAGCCACCATTCATCTACCATTGGGCTACCATTCATCTACCATTCATCCACCACTCATCTACCATTCATCTACCATGGAGCCACCATTCATTTACCATAGAGCCACCATTCATCTAACATAGAGCCACCATGAAGCTACCATTCATCTACCATTCATCCACCACTCATCTACCATTCATCTACCATAGAGCCACCATTCATCTACCATAGAGCCACCATTCATCTAACATAGAGCCACCATGAAGCTACCATTCATCTACCATTCATCCACCACTCATCTACCATTCATCTACCATAGAGCCACCATTCATCTACCATAGAGCCACCATTCATCTACCATAGAGCCACCATTCATCTACCATAGAGCCAACATTCATCTACCATAGAGCTGCCATTCATCTACCATTCATCCACCACTCATCTACCATAGAGCCACCATTCATCTACCATAAAGCCACCATTCATCTATCATAGGGCCACATTTCATCTACCATGAAACTACCATTCATCTACCATTCATCCACCACTCATCTACCATTCATCTACCATAGAGCCACCATTCATCTACCATAGAGCCACCATTCATCTACCATAGAGCCACCATACATATCTACCATAGAGCCACAATTCTCCTACCATAGAGCCACCATTCATCTACCATAGAGCCACCATTCATCTACCATAGAGCCACCATTCATCTACCATAGAGCCACCATTCATCTACCATAGAGCCACCATTCATCTACCATAGAGCTATCATTCATCTACCATAGAGTCGCCATTCATCTTCCATAGAGTCGCCATTCATCTACCATAGAGCCGCCATTCATCTACCATAGAGCCACCATTCATCTACCATAGAGCCACCATTCATCTACCATAGAGCCACCATTCATCTACCATAAGGCTACCATAGGGCTACCATTCATCTACCATTCATCCACTATTCATCTACCACAGAGCCACCATTTATCTACCATAGAGCCACCATTCATCTACCATAGAGCCACCATTCATCTACCATAGAGCCAACATTCATCTACCATAGAGCCACCATTCATCTACCATAGAGCCACCATTCATCAACCATAGAGCCACCATTCATCTACCATAGGGCTATCATTCATCTACCATTCATCCACCACTCATCTACCATTCAACTACCTTAGAGCCACCATTCATCTACCATAGAGCCACCAATCATTTACCATAGAGCCACCATTCATCTACTATAGAGCCACCATTCATCTACCATAAGGCTACCATTCATCTACCATTCATCCACCACTCATCTACCATTCAACTACCTTAGAGCCACCATTCATCTACCATAGAGCCACCAATCATTTACCATAGAGCCACCATTCATCTACTATAGAGCCACCATTCATCTACCATAAGGCTACCATTCATCTACCATTCATCAACCACTCATCTACCATTCATCTACCATAGAGCCACCATTCATCTACCATAGAGCCACCATTCATCTACCATAGAGCCACCATTCATCTACCATAGAGCCACCATTCATCTACCATAGAGCCACCATTCATCAACCATAGAGCCACCATTCATCTACCATAGGGCTATCATTCATCTACCATTCATCCACCACTCATCTACCATTCAACTACCTTAGAGCCACCATTCATCTACCATAGAGCCACCAATCATTTACCATAGAGCCACCATTCATCTACTATAGAGCCACCATTCATCTACCATAAGGCTACCATTCATCTACCATTCATCAACCACTCATCTACCATTCATCTACCATAGAGCCACCATTCATCTACCATAGAGCCACCATTCATCAACCATAGAGCCACCATTCATCTACCATAGGGCTACCATTCATCTACCATTCATCCACCACTCATCTACCATTCATCTACCTTAGAGCCACCATTCATCTACCATAGAGCCACCATTCATCTACCATAGAGCCACCATTCATCTACCATAAAGCCACCATTCATCTACCATAGAGCCACCATTCATCTACCATAGTGCCACCATTCATCTACCATAGGGCTACCATTCATCTACCATTCATCTACCATTCATCCACTATCCACCATTCATCTACCATTCATCTACCATTCATCCACTATCCACCATTCATCTACCATAGAGCCACCATTCATCCACCACTCATCTACCATTCATCTACCATAGAGCCACCATTCATCTACCATAGTGCTACCATTCATCTACCTTAGAGCCACCATTCATCTACCATAGAGCCATCATTCATCTACCATAGGGCTACCATTCATCTACCATTCATCCACCAATCATCTACCATTCATCTACCATAGAGCCACCATTCATATACCGTAGAGCCACCATTCATCTACCATAGAGCTACCTTTCATCTAACATAGACCCACCATTCATATCTACCATAGAGCCACCATTCTCCTACCATAGAGCCACCATTCATCTACCATAGAGCCACCATTCATCTAACATAGAGCCACCATTCATCTACCATAGAGCCACCATTCATCTACAATAGAGCCACAATTCATCTACTATAGAGCCACCATTCATCCACCACTCATCTACCATTCATCCACCATAGAGCCACCATTCATATACCATAGAGCCACCATTCATCTACCATAGAGCCACCATTCATCTATCATAGAGCCACCTTTCATCTACCAAAGCGCTACCATTCATCTACCATAGAGCCACCATTCATCTACCATAGAGCCAACATTCATCTACCATAGAGCCACCATTCATCTACCATAGAGCCACCATTCATCAACCATAGAGCCACCATTCATCTACCATAGGGCTATCATTCATCTACCATTCATCCACCACTCATCTACCATTCAACTACCTTAGAGCCACCATTCATCTACCATAGAGCCACCATTCATTTACCATAGAGCCACCATTCATCTACTATAGAGCCACCATTCATCTACCATAAGGCTACCATTCATCTACCATTCATCTACCATAGAGCCACCATTCATCTACCATAGAGCCACCATTCATCCACCACTCATCTACCATTCATCTACCATAGAGCCACCATTCATCTACCATAGAGCCACCATTCATCTACCATAGAGCCACCATTCATCTACCATAGAGCCGCCATTTATCTACCATAGAGCCACCATTCATCTACCATTGGGCTACCATTCATCTACCATTCATCCACCACTCATCTACCATTCATTTACCATAGAGCCACCATTCATCTAACATAGAGCCACCATTCATTTACCATAGAGCCACCATTCATCTACCATAGAGCCACCATTCATCTACCATAGAGCCACCATTCATCTACCATTGGGCTACCATTCATCTACCATTCATCCACCACTCATCTACCATTCATCCTACCATAGAGCCACCATTCATCTACCATAGAGCCACCATTCATCTACCATTGGGCTACCATTCATCTACCATTCATCCACCACTCATCTACCATTCATCTACCATAGAGCCACCATTCATCTAACATAGAGCCACCATGAAGCTACCATTCATCTACCATTAATCCACCACTCATCTACCATTCATCTACCATAGAGCCACCATTCATCTACCATAGAACCACCATTCATCTACCATAGAACCACCATTCATCCACCACTCATCTACCATTCATCTACCATAGAGCCACATTCATCTACCATAGAGCCACCATTCATCTACCATAGAGCCACCATTCATCTACCATAAAGCCACCATTCATCTACCATAGAGCCACCATTCATCTACCATAGAGCCACCATTCATCTACCATAGGGCTACCATTCATCTACCATTCATCTACCATTCATCCACTATCCACCATTCATCTACCATTCATCTACCATTCATCCACTATCCACCATTCATCTACCATAGAGCCACCATTCATCCACCACTCATCTACCATTCATCTACCATAGAGCCACCATTCATCTACCATAGTGCTACCATTCATCTACCTTAGAGCCACCATTCATCTACCATAGAGCCATCATTCATCTACCATAGGGCTACCATTCATCTACCATTCATCCACCAATCATCTACCATTCATCTACCATAGAGCCACCATTCATATACCGTAGAGCCACCATTCATCTACCATAGAGCTACCTTTCATCTAACATAGACCCACCATTCATATCTACCATAGAGCCACCATTCTCCTACCATAGAGCCACCATTCATCTACCATAGAGCCACCATTCATCTAACATAGAGCCACCATTCATCTACCATAGAGCCACCATTCATCTACAATAGAGCCACAATTCATCTACCATAGAGCCACCATTCATCCACCACTCATCTACCATTCATCCACCATAGAGCCACCATTCATATACCATAGAGCCACCATTCATCTACCATAGAGCCACCATTCATCTATCATAGAGCCACCTTTCATCTACCAAAGCGCTACCATTCATCTACCATAGAGCCACCATTCATCTACCATAGAGCCAACATTCATCTACCATAGAGCCACCATTCATCTACCATAGAGCCACCATTCATCAACCATAGAGCCACCATTCATCTACCATAGGGCTATCATTCATCTACCATTCATCCACCACTCATCTACCATTCAACTACCTTAGAGCCACCATTCATCTACCATAGAGCCACCAATCATTTACCATAGAGCCACCATTCATCTACTATAGAGCCACCATTCATCTACCATAAGGCTACCATTCATCTACCATTCATCTACCATAGAGCCACCATTCATCTACCATAGAGCCACCATTCATCCACCACTCATCTACCATTCATCTACCATAGAGCCACCATTCATCTACCATAGAGCCACCATTCATCTACCATAGAGCCACCATTCATCTACCATAGAGCCGCCATTTATCTACCATAGAGCCACCATTCATCTACCATTGGGCTACCATTCATCTACCATTCATCCACCACTCATCTACCATTCATTTACCATAGAGCCACCATTCATCTAACATAGAGCCACCATTAATTTACCATAGAGCCACCATTCATCTACCATAGAGCCACCATTCATCTACCATAGAGCCACCATTCATCTACCATTGGGCTACCATTCATCTACCATTCATCCACCACTCATCTACCATTCATCCTACCATAGAGCCACCATTCATCTACCATAGAGCCACCATTCATCTACCATTGGGCTACCATTCATCTACCATTCATCCACCACTCATCTACCATTCATCTACCATAGAGCCACCATTCATCTAACATAGAGCCACCATGAAGCTACCATTCATCTACCATTAATCCACCACTCATCTACCATTCATCTACCATAGAGCCACCATTCATCTACCATAGAACCACCATTCATCTACCATAGAACCACAATTCATCCACCACTCATCTACCATTCATCTACCATAGAGCCACATTCATCTACCATAGAGCCACCATTCATCTACCATAGAGCCACCATTCATCTACCATAGAGCCGCCATTTATCTACCATAGAGCCACCATTCATCCACTACTCATCTACCATTAATCTACTATAGAGCCACCATTCATTTACCATAGAGCCACCATTCATCTACCATAGAGCCACCATTCATTTACCATAGAGCCACCATTCATCTACCATAGAGCCACCATTCATCTACCATAGAGCCACCATTCATCTACCATTGGGCTACCATTCATCTACCATTCATCCACCACTCATCTACCATTCATCCTACCATAGAGCCACCATTCATCTACCATAGAGCCACCATTCATCTACCATTGGGCTACCATTCATCTACCATTCATCCACCACTCATCTACCATTCATCTACCATAGAGCCACCATTCATCTACCATAGAGCCACCATTCATCTAACATAGAGCCACCATGAAGCTACCATTCATCTACCATTCATCCACCACTCATCTACCATTCATCTACCATAGAGCCACCATTCATCTACCATAGAGCCACCATTCATCTACCATAGAGCCACCATTCATCTACCATAGAGCCAACATTCATCTACCATAGAGCTGCCATTCATCTACCATTCATCCACCACTCATCTACCATAGAGCCACCATTCATCTACCATAAAGCCACCATTCATCTATCATAGGGCCACATTTCATCTACCATGAAACTACCATTCATCTACCATTCATCCACCACTCATCTACCATTCATCTACCATAGAGCCACCATTCATCTACCATAGAGCCACCATTCATCTACCATAGAGCCACCATACATATCTACCATAGAGCCACAATTCTCCTACCATAGAGCCACCATTCATCTACCATAGAGCCACCATTCATCTACCATAGAGCCACCATTCATCTACCATAGAGCCACCATTCATCTACCATAGAGCCACCATTCATCTACCATAGAGCCATCATTCATCTACCATAGAGTCGCCATTCATCTTCCATAGAGTCGCCATTCATCTACCATAGAGCCGCCATTCATCTACCATAGAGCCACCATTCATCTACCATAGAGCCACCATTCATCTACCATAGAGCCACCATTCATCTACCATAGGGCTACCATAGGGCTACCATTCATCTACCATTCATCCACTATTCATCTACCAAAGAGCCACCATTTATCTACCATAGAGCCACCATTCATCTACCATAGAGCCACCATTCATCCACCACTCATCTACCATTCATCTACCATCGAGCCACCATTCATCTACCCTAGAGCCACCATTCATCTAACATAGAGCCACCATTCATCTACCATAGAGCCACCATTCTCCTACCATAGAGCCACCATTCATCTACCATAGAGCCACCATTCATCCACCATAGAGCCACCATTCATCTACCATAGAGCCACCATTCATCTACCATAGAGCCAACATTCATCTACCATAGAGCTGCCATTCATCTACCATTCATCCACCACTCATCTACCATAGAGCCACCATTCATCTACCATAAAGCCACCATTCATCTATCATAGGGCCACATTTCATCTACCATGAAACTACCATTCATCTACCATTCATCCACCACTCATCTACCATTCATCTACCATAGAGCCACCATTCATCTACCATAGAGCCACCATACATATCTACCATAGAGCCACAATTCTCCTACCATAGAGCCACCATTCATCTACCATAGAGCCACCATTCATCTACCATAGAGCCACCATTCATCTACCATAGAGCCACCATTCATCTACCATAGAGCCACCATTCATCTACCATAGAGCCATCATTCATCTACCATAGAGTCGCCATTCATCTTCCATAGAGTCGCCATTCATCTACCATAGAGCCGCCATTCATCTACCATAGAGCCACCATTCATCTACCATAGAGCCACCATTCATCTACCATAGAGCCACCATTCATCTACCATAGGGCTACCATAGGGCTACCATTCATCTACCATTCATCCACTATTCATCTACCAAAGAGCCACCATTTATCTACCATAGAGCCACCATTCATCTACCATAGAGCCACCATTCATCCACCACTCATCTACCATTCATCTACCATCGAGCCACCATTCATCTACCCTGGAGCCACCATTCATCTAACATAGAGCCACCATTCATCTACCATAGAGCCACCATTCATCTACCATAAAGCCACCATTCATCTACCATAGAGCCACCATTCATCTACCATAGAGCCACCATTCATCTACCATAGGGCTACCATTCATCTACCATTCATCTACCATTCATCCACTATCCACCATTCATCTACCATTCATCTACCATTCATCCACTATCCACCATTCATCTACCATAGAGCCACCATTCATCCACCACTCATCTACCATTCATCTACCATAGTGCCACCATTCATCTACCATAGAGACACCATTCATCTACCACTCATCTACCATTCATCTATTATAGAGCCACCATTCATCTACCATAGAGCCACCATTCATCTACCATAGAGCCATCATTCATCTACCATTCATCCACCACTCATCTACTATTCATCTACCCTAGAGCCACCATTCATCTAACATAGAGCCACCATTCATCTACCATAAAGCCACCATTCATCTACCATAGAGCCACCATTCATCTACCATAGAGCCACCATTCATCCACCACTCATCTACCATTCATCTACCATCGAGCCACCATTCATCTACCCTAGAGCCACCATTCATCTAACATAGAGCCACCATTCATCTACCATAGAGCCACCATTCTCCTACCATAGAGCCACCATTCATCTACCATAGAGCCACCATTCATCCACCATAGAGCCACCATTCATCTACCATAGAGCCACCATTCATCTACCATAGAGCCAACATTCATCTACCATAGAGCTGCCATTCATCTACCATTCATCCACCACTCATCTACCATAGAGCCACCATTCATCTACCATAAAGCCACCATACATCTATCATAGGGCCACATTTCATCTACCATGAAACTACCATTCATCTACCATTCATCCACCACTCATCTACCATTCATCTACCATAGAGCCACCATTCATCTACCATAGAGCCACCATACATATCTACCATAGAGCCACAATTCTCCTACCATAGAGCCACCATTCATCTACCATAGAGCCACCATTCATCTACCATAGAGCCACCATTCATCTACCATAGAGCCACCATTCATCTACCATAGAGCCACCATTCATCTACCATAGAGCCATCATTCATCTACCATAGAGTCGCCATTCATCTTCCATAGAGTCGCCATTCATCTACCATAGAGCCGCCATTCATCTACCATAGAGCCACCATTCATCTACCATAGAGCCACCATTCATCTACCATAGAGCCACCATTCATCTACCATAGGGCTACCATAGGGCTACCATTCATCTACCATTCATCCACTATTCATCTACCAAAGAGCCACCATTTATCTACCATAGAGCCACCATTCATCTACCATAGAGCCACCATTCATCCACCACTCATCTACCATTCATCTACCATCGAGCCACCATTCATCTACCCTGGAGCCACCATTCATCTAACATAGAGCCACCATTCATCTACCATAGAGCCACCATTCATCTACCATAAAGCCACCATTCATCTACCATAGAGCCACCATTCATCTACCATAGAGCCACCATTCATCTACCATAGGGCTACCATTCATCTACCATTCATCTACCATTCATCCACTATCCACCATTCATCTACCATTCATCTACCATTCATCCACTATCCACCATTCATCTACCATAGAGCCACCATTCATCCACCACTCATCTACCATTCATCTACCATAGTGCCACCATTCATCTACCATAGAGACACCATTCATCTACCACTCATCTACCATTCATCTATCATTCATCTACCATAGAGCCACTATTCATCTACCATAGAGCCACCATTCATATACCATAGAGCCACCATTCATCTACCATAGAGCCGCCATTCATCTACCATAGAACCACCATTCATCCACCACTCATCTACCATTCATCTACCATAGAGCCAACATTCATCTACCATAGAGCCGCCAATCATCTACCATAGAGCCACCATTCATCTACTATAGAGCCACCATTCATCTACCATAAGGCTACCATTCATCTACCATTCATCAACCACTCATCTACCATTCATCTACCATAGAGCCACCATTCATCTACCATAGAGCCGCCATTCATCTACCATAGAACCACCATTCATCCACCACTCATCTACCATTCATCTACCATAGAGCCACCATTCATCTACCATAGAGCCACCAATCATCTACCATAGAGCCACCATTCATCTACTATAGAGCCACCATTCATCTACCATAAGGCTACCGTTCATCTACCATTCATCAACCACTCATCTACCATTCAACTACCTTAGAGCCACCATTCATCTACCATAGAGCCACCAATCATTTACCATAGAGCCACCATTCATCTACTATAGAGCCACCATTCATCTACCATAAGGCTACCATTCATCTACCATTCATCTACCATAGAGCCACCATTCATCTACCATAGAGCCACCATTCATCCACCACTCATCTACCATTCATCTACCATAGAGCCACCATTCATCTACCATAGAGCCACCATTCATCTACCATAGAGCCATCATTCATCTACCATAGGGCTACCATTCATCTACCATTCATCCACCACTCATCTACTATTCATCTACCCTAGAGCCACCATTCATCTAACATAGAGCCACCATTCATCTACCATAGAGCCACCATTCATCTACCATAATGCCACCATTCATCTACCATAGAGCCACCATTCATCTACCATAGAGCCACCATTCATCTACCATAGGGCTACCATTCATCTACCATTCATCTACCATTCATCCACTATCCACCATTCATCTACCATTCATCTACCATTCATCCACTATCCACCATTCATCTACCATAGAGCCACCATTCATCCACCACTCATCTACCATTCATCTACCATAGAGCCACCATTCATCTACCATAGAGCCATCATTCATCTACCATAGGGCTACCATTCATCTACCATTCATCCACCACTCATCTACCATTCATCTACCATAGAGCCACCATTCATCTACCGTAGAGCCACCATTCATCTACCATAGAGCTACCTTTCATCTAACATAGACCCACCATTAATATCTACCATAGATCCACCATTCTCCTACCATAGAGCCACCATTCATCTACCATAGAGCCACCATTCATCTACCATAGAGCCACCATTCATCTACCATAGAGCCACCATTCATCTACCATAGAACCATCACTCATCTCCGATAGGGCTACCATTCCTCTCCCATACAGCCACCATAGGGCTACCATTCATCCACCATTCATCTACCATTCATCCACCACTCATCTACCATTCATCTACCATAGAGCCACCATTCATATACCGTAGAGCCACCATTCATCTACCATAGAGCTACCTTTCATCTAACATAGACCCACCATTCATTTCTACCATAGAGCCACCATTCTCCTACCATAGAGCCACCATTCATCTACCATAGAGCCACCATTCATCTACCATAGAGCCACCATTCATCTACCATAGAGCCACCATTCATCTACCATAGAGCCAACATTCATCTACCATAGAGCTGCCATTCATCTACCATTCATCCACCACTCATCTACCATAGAGCCACCATTCATCTACCATAAAGCCACCATTCATCTATCATAGGGCCACATTTCATCTACCATGAAACTACCATTCATCTACCATTCATCCACCACTCATCTACCATTCATCTACCATAGAGCCACCATTCATCTACCATAGAGCCACCATTCATCTACTATAGAGCCACCATTCATCTACCATAAGGCTACCATTCATCTACCATTCATCAACCACTCATCTATCATTCATCTACCATAGAGCCACTATTCATCTACCATAGAGCCACCATTCTTATACCATAGAGCCACCATTCATCTACCATAGAGCCGCCATTCATCTACCATAGAACCACCATTCATCCACCACTCATCTACCATTCATCTACCATAGAGCCAACATTCATCTACCATAGAGCCGCCAATCATCTACCATAGAGCCACCATTCATCTACTATAGAGCCACCATTCATCTACCATAAGGCTACCATTCATCTACCATTCATCAACCACTCATCTACCATTCATCTACCATAGAGCCACCATTCATCTACCATAGAGCCGCCATTCATCTACCATAGAACCACCATTCATCCACCACTCATCTACCATTCATCTACCATAGAGCCACCATTCATCTACCATAGAGCCACCAATCATCTACCATAGAGCCACCATTCATCTACTATAGAGCCACCATTCATCTACCATAAGGCTACCGTTCATCTACCATTCATCAACCACTCATCTACCATTCAACTACCTTAGAGCCACCATTCATCTACCATAGAGCCACCAATCATTTACCATAGAGCCACCATTCATCTACTATAGAGCCACCATTCATCTACCATAAGGCTACCATTCATCTACCATTCATCTACCATAGAGCCACCATTCATCCACCACTCATCTACCATTCATCTACCATAGAGCCACCATTCATCTACCATAGAGCCACCATTCATCTACCATAGAGCCACCATTCATCTACCATAGAGCCGCCATTTATCTACCATAGAGCCACCATTCATCCACTACTCATCTACCATTCATCTACTATAGAGCCACCATTCATTTACCATAGAGCCACCATTCATCTACCACAGAGCCACCATTCATTTACCATAGAGCCACCATTCATCTACCATAGAGCCACCATTCATCTACCATAGAGCCACCATTCATCTACCATTGGGCTACCATTCATCTACCATTCATCCACCACTCATCTACCATTCATCCTACCATAGAGCCACCATTCATCTACCATAGAGCCACCATTCATCTACCATTGGGCTACCATTCATCTACCATTCATCCACCACTCATCTACCATTCATCTACCATGGAGCCACCATTCATTTACCATAGAGCCACCATTCATCTAACATAGAGCCACCATGAAGCTACCATTCATCTACCATTCATCCACCACTCATCTACCATTCATCTACCATAGAGCCACCATTCATCTACCATAGAGCCACCATTCATCTAACATAGAGCCACCATGAAGCTACCATTCATCTACCATTCATCCACCACTCATCTACCATTCATCTACCATAGAGCCACCATTCATCTACCATAGAGCCACCATTCATCTACCATAGAGCCACCATTCATCTACCATAGAGCCAACATTCATCTACCATAGAGCTGCCATTCATCTACCATTCATCCACCACTCATCTACCATAGAGCCACCATTCATCTACCATAAAGCCACCATTCATCTATCATAGGGCCACATTTCATCTACCATGAAACTACCATTCATCTACCATTCATCCACCACTCATCTACCATTCATCTACCATAGAGCCACCATTCATCTACCATAGAGCCACCATTCATCTACCATAGAGCCACCATACATATCTACCATAGAGCCACAATTCTCCTACCATAGAGCCACCATTCATCTACCATAGAGCCACCATTCATCTACCATAGAGCCACCATTCATCTACCATAGAGCCACCATTCATCTACCATAGAGCCACCATTCATCTACCATAGAGCTATCATTCATCTACCATAGAGTCGCCATTCATCTTCCATAGAGTCGCCATTCATCTACCATAGAGCCGCCATTCATCTACCATAGAGCCACCATTCATCTACCATAGAGCCACCATTCATCTACCATAGAGCCACCATTCATCTACCATAAGGCTACCATAGGGCTACCATTCATCTACCATTCATCCACTATTCATCTACCACAGAGCCACCATTTATCTACCATAGAGCCACCATTCATCTACCATAGAGCCACCATTCATCTACCATAGAGCCAACATTCATCTACCATAGAGCCACCATTCATCTACCATAGAGCCACCATTCATCTACCATAGGGCTACCATTCATCTACCATTCATCTACCATTCATCCACTATCCACCATTCATCTACCATTCATCTACCATTCATCCACTATCCACCATTCATCTACCATAGAGCCACCATTCATCCACCACTCATCTACCATTCATCTACCATAGAGCCACCATTCATCTACCATAGAGCCACCATTCATCTACCATAGGGCTACCATTCATCTACCATTCATCTACCATTCATCCACTATCCACCATTCATCTACCATTCATCTACCATTCATCCACTATCCACCATTCATCTACCATAGGGCTACCATTCATCTACCATTCATCCACCACTCATCTACCATTCATCTACCATAGAGCCACCATTCATCTACCGTAGAGCCACCATTCATCTACCATAGAGCTACCTTTCATCTAACATAGACCCACCATTAATATCTACCATAGATCCACCATTCTCCTACCATAGAGCCACCATTCATCTACCATAGAGCCACCATTCATCTACCATAGAGCCACCATTCATCTACCATAGAGCCACCATTCATCTACCATAGAACCATCACTCATCTCCGATAGGGCTACCATTCCTCTCCCATACAGCCACCATAGGGCTACCATTCATCCACCATTCATCTACCATTCATCCACCACTCATCTACCATTCATCTACCATAGAGCCACCATTCATATACCGTAGAGCCACCATTCATCTACCATAGAGCTACCTTTCATCTAACATAGACCCACCATTCATTTCTACCATAGAGCCACCATTCTCCTACCATAGAGCCACCATTCATCTACCATAGAGCCACCATTCATCTACCATAGAGCCACCATTCATCTACCATAGAGCCACCATTCATCTACCATAGAGCCAACATTCATCTACCATAGAGCTGCCATTCATCTACCATTCATCCACCACTCATCTACCATAGAGCCACCATTCATCTACCATAAAGCCACCATTCATCTATCATAGGGCCACATTTCATCTACCATGAAACTACCATTCATCTACCATTCATCCACCACTCATCTACCATTCATCTACCATAGAGCCACCATTCATCTACCATAGAGCCACCATTCATCTACTATAGAGCCACCATTCATCTACCATAAGGCTACCATTCATCTACCATTCATCAACCACTCATCTATCATTCATCTACCATAGAGCCACTATTCATCTACCATAGAGCCACCATTCTTATACCATAGAGCCACCATTCATCTACCATAGAGCCGCCATTCATCTACCATAGAACCACCATTCATCCACCACTCATCTACCATTCATCTACCATAGAGCCAACATTCATCTACCATAGAGCCGCCAATCATCTACCATAGAGCCACCATTCATCTACTATAGAGCCACCATTCATCTACCATAAGGCTACCATTCATCTACCATTCATCAACCACTCATCTACCATTCATCTACCATAGAGCCACCATTCATCTACCATAGAGCCGCCATTCATCTACCATAGAACCACCATTCATCCACCACTCATCTACCATTCATCTACCATAGAGCCACCATTCATCTACCATAGAGCCACCAATCATCTACCATAGAGCCACCATTCATCTACTATAGAGCCACCATTCATCTACCATAAGGCTACCGTTCATCTACCATTCATCAACCACTCATCTACCATTCAACTACCTTAGAGCCACCATTCATCTACCATAGAGCCACCAATCATTTACCATAGAGCCACCATTCATCTACTATAGAGCCACCATTCATCTACCATAAGGCTACCATTCATCTACCATTCATCTACCATAGAGCCACCATTCATCCACCACTCATCTACCATTCATCTACCATAGAGCCACCATTCATCTACCATAGAGCCACCATTCATCTACCATAGAGCCACCATTCATCTACCATAGAGCCGCCATTTATCTACCATAGAGCCACCATTCATCCACTACTCATCTACCATTCATCTACTATAGAGCCACCATTCATTTACCATAGAGCCACCATTCATCTACCACAGAGCCACCATTCATTTACCATAGAGCCACCATTCATCTACCATAGAGCCACCATTCATCTACCATAGAGCCACCATTCATCTACCATTGGGCTACCATTCATCTACCATTCATCCACCACTCATCTACCATTCATCCTACCATAGAGCCACCATTCATCTACCATAGAGCCACCATTCATCTACCATTGGGCTACCATTCATCTACCATTCATCCACCACTCATCTACCATTCATCTACCATGGAGCCACCATTCATTTACCATAGAGCCACCATTCATCTAACATAGAGCCACCATGAAGCTACCATTCATCTACCATTCATCCACCACTCATCTACCATTCATCTACCATAGAGCCACCATTCATCTACCATAGAGCCACCATTCATCTAACATAGAGCCACCATGAAGCTACCATTCATCTACCATTCATCCACCACTCATCTACCATTCATCTACCATAGAGCCACCATTCATCTACCATAGAGCCACCATTCATCTACCATAGAGCCACCATTCATCTACCATAGAGCCAACATTCATCTACCATAGAGCTGCCATTCATCTACCATTCATCCACCACTCATCTACCATAGAGCCACCATTCATCTACCATAAAGCCACCATTCATCTATCATAGGGCCACATTTCATCTACCATGAAACTACCATTCATCTACCATTCATCCACCACTCATCTACCATTCATCTACCATAGAGCCACCATTCATCTACCATAGAGCCACCATTCATCTACCATAGAGCCACCATACATATCTACCATAGAGCCACAATTCTCCTACCATAGAGCCACCATTCATCTACCATAGAGCCACCATTCATCTACCATAGAGCCACCATTCATCTACCATAGAGCCACCATTCATCTACCATAGAGCCACCATTCATCTACCATAGAGCTATCATTCATCTACCATAGAGTCGCCATTCATCTTCCATAGAGTCGCCATTCATCTACCATAGAGCCGCCATTCATCTACCATAGAGCCACCATTCATCTACCATAGAGCCACCATTCATCTACCATAGAGCCACCATTCATCTACCATAAGGCTACCATAGGGCTACCATTCATCTACCATTCATCCACTATTCATCTACCACAGAGCCACCATTTATCTACCATAGAGCCACCATTCATCTACCATAGAGCCACCATTCATCTACCATAGAGCCAACATTCATCTACCATAGAGCCACCATTCATCTACCATAGAGCCACCATTCATCTACCATAGGGCTACCATTCATCTACCATTCATCTACCATTCATCCACTATCCACCATTCATCTACCATTCATCTACCATTCATCCACTATCCACCATTCATCTACCATAGAGCCACCATTCATCCACCACTCATCTACCATTCATCTACCATAGAGCCACCATTCATCTACCATAGAGCCATTATTCATCTACCATAGGGCTACCATTCATCTACCATTCATCTACCACTCATCTACCATTCATCTACCATAGAGCCACCATTCATCTACCGTAGAGCCACCATTCATCTACCATAGAGCTACCTTTCATCTAACATAGACCCACCATTAATATCTACCATAGAGCCACCATTCTCCTACCATAGAGCCACCATTCATCTACCATAGAGCCACCATTCATCTACCATAGAGCCACCATTCATCTACCATAGAGCCACCATTCATCTACCATAGAACCATCACTCATCTCCGATAGGGCTACCATTCCTCTCCCATACAGCCACCATAGGGCTACCATTCATCCACCATTCATCTACCATTCATCCACCACTCATCTACCATTCATCTACCATAGAGCCACCATTCATATACCGTAGAGCCACCATTCATCTACCATAGAGCTACCTTTCATCTAACATAGACCCACCATTCATTTCTACCATAGAGCCACCATTCTCCTACCATAGAGCCACCATTCATCTACCATAGAGCCACCATTCATCTACCATAGAGCCACCATTCATCTACCATAGAGCCACCATTCATCTACCATAGAGCCAACATTCATCTACCATAGAGCTGCCATTCATCTACCATTCATCCACCACTCATCTACCATAGAGCCACCATTCATCTACCATAAAGCCACCATTCATCTATCATAGGGCCACATTTCATCTACCATGAAACTACCATTCATCTACCATTCATCCACCACTCATCTACCATTCATCTACCATAGAGCCACCATTCATCTACCATAGAGCCACCATTCATCTACCATAGAGCCACCATTCATCTACTATAGAGCCACCATTCATCTACCATAAGGCTACCATTCATCTACCATTCATCCACCACTCATCTATCATTCATCTACCATAGAGCCACTATTCATCTACCATAGAGCCACCATTCATATACCATAGAGCCACCATTCATCTACCATAGAGCCGCCATTCATCTACCATAGAACCACCATTCATCCACCACTCATCTACCATTCATCTACCATAGAGCCAACATTCATCTACCATAGAGCCGCCAATCATCTACCATAGAGCCACCATTCATCTACTATAGAGCCACCATTCATCTACCATAAGGCTACCATTCATCTACCATTCATCAACCACTCATCTACCATTCATCTACCATAGAGCCACCATTCATCTACCATAGAGCCGCCATTCATCTACCATAGAACCACCATTCATCCACCACTCATATACCATTCATCTACCATAGAGCCACCATTCATCTACCATAGAGCCACCAATCATCTACCATAGAGCCACCATTCATCTACTATAGAGCCACCATTCATCTACCATAAGGCTACCGTTCATCTACCATTCATCAACCACTCATCTACCATTCAACTACCTTAGAGCCACCATTCATCTACCATAGAGCCACCAATCATTTACCATAGAGCCACCATTCATCTACTATAGAGCCACCATTCATCTACCATAAGGCTACCATTCATCTACCATTCATCTACCATAGAGCCACCATTCATCCACCACTCATCTACCATTCATCTACCATAGAGCCACCATTCATCTACCATAGAGCCACCATTCATCTACCATAGAGCCACCATTCATCTACCATAGAGCCGCCATTTATCTACCATAGAGCCACCATTCATCCACTACTCATCTACCATTCATCTACTATAGAGCCACCATTCATTTACCATAGAGCCACCATTCATCTACCATAGAGCCACCATTCATTTACCATAGAGCCACCATTCATCTACCATAGAGCCACCATTCATCTACCATAGAGCCACCATTCATCTACCATTGGGCTACCATTCATCTACCATTCATCCACCACTCATCTACCATTCATCCTACCATAGAGCCACCATTCATCTACCATAGAGCCACCATTCATCTACCATTGGGCTACCATTCATCTACCATTCATCCACCACTCATCTACCATTCATCTACCATGGAGCCACCATTCATTTACCATAGAGCCACCATTCATCTAACATAGAGCCACCATGAAGCTACCATTCATCTACCATTCGTCCACCACTCATCTACCATTCATCTACCATAGAGCCACCATTCATCTACCATAGAGCCACCATTCATCTAACATAGAGCCACCATGAAGCTACCATTCATCTACCATTCATCCACCACTCATCTACCATTCATCTACCATAGAGCCACCATTCATCTACCATAGAGCCACCATTCATCTACCATAGAGCCACCATTCATCTACCATAGAGCCAACATTCATCTACCATAGAGCTGCCATTCATCTACCATTCATCCACCACTCATCTACCATAGAGCCACCATTCATCTACCATAAAGCCACCATTCATCTATCATAGGGCCACATTTCATCTACCATGAAACTACCATTCATCTACCATTCATCCACCACTCATCTACCATTCATCTACCATAGAGCCACCATTCATCTACCATAGAGCCACCATTCATCTACCATAGAGCCACCATACATATCTACCATAGAGCCACAATTCTCCTACCATAGAGCCACCATTTATCTACCATAGAGCCACCATTCATCTACCATAGAGCCACCATTCATCTACCATAGAGCCACCATTCATCTACCATAGAGCCACCATTCATCTACCATAGAGCTATCATTCATCTACCATAGAGTCGCCATTCATCTTCCATAGAGTCGCCATTCATCTACCATAGAGCCGCCATTCATCTACCATAGAGCCACCATTCATCTACCATAGAGCCACCATTCATCTACCATAGAGCCACCATTCATCTACCATAAGGCTACCATAGGGCTACCATTCATCTACCATTCATCCACTATTCATCTACCACAGAGCCACCATTTATCTACCATAGAGCCACCATTCATCTACCATAGAGCCACCATTCATCTACCATAGAGCCAACATTCATCTACCATAGAGCCACCATTCATCTACCATAGAGCCACCATTCATCAACCATAGAGCCACCATTCATCTACCATAGGGCTATCATTCATCTACCATTCATCCACCACTCATCTACCATTCAACTACCTTAGAGCCACCATTCATCTACCATAGAGCCACCAATCATTTACCATAGAGCCACCATTCATCTACTATAGAGCCACCATTCATCTACCATAAGGCTACCATTCATCTACCATTCATCCACCACTCATCTACCATTCAACTACCTTAGAGCCACCATTCATCTACCATAGAGCCACCAATCATTTACCATAGAGCCACCATTCATCTACTATAGAGCCACCATTCATCTACCATAAGGCTACCATTCATCTACCATTCATCAACCACTCATCTACCATTCATCTACCATAGAGCCACCATTCATCTACCATAGAGCCACCATTCATCTACCATAGAGCCACCATTCATCTACCATAGAGCCACCATTCATCTACCATAGAGCCACCATTCATCAACCATAGAGCCACCAT
Organism: Strongylocentrotus droebachiensis; assembly: GCA_035222895.1. Classification (NCBI taxonomy): domain Eukaryota; kingdom Metazoa; phylum Echinodermata; class Echinoidea; order Camarodonta; family Strongylocentrotidae; genus Strongylocentrotus; species Strongylocentrotus droebachiensis. Next base: position 251,140 of record JAVYIG010000423.1, read on the forward strand.
TCATCTACCATAGGGCTATCATTCATCTACCATTCATCCACCACTCATCTACCATTCAACTACCTTAGAGCCACCATTCATCTACCATAGAGCCACCAATCATTTACCATAGAGCCACCATTCATCTACTATAGAGCCACCATTCATCTACCATAAGGCTACCATTCATCTACCATTCATCAACCACTCATCTACCATTCATCTACCATAGAGCCACCATTCATCTACCATAGAGCCACCATTCATCAACCATAGAGCCACCATTCATCTACCATAGGGCTACCATTCATCTACCATTCATCCACCACTCATCTACCATTCATCTACCTTAGAGCCACCATTCATCTACCATAGAGCCACCATTCATCTACCATAGAGCCACCATTCATCTACCATAAAGCCACCATTCATCTACCATAGAGCCACCATTCATCTACCATAGTGCCACCAATCATCTACCATAGGGCTACCATTCATCTACCATTCATCTACCATTCATCCACTATCCACCATTCATCTACCATTCATCTACCATTCATCCACTATCCACCATTCATCTACCATAGAGCCACCATTCATCCACCACTCATCTACCATTCATCTACCATAGAGCCACCATTCATCTACCATAGTGCTACCATTCATCTACCTTAGAGCCACCATTCATCTACCATAGAGCCATCATTCATCTACCATAGGGCTACCATTCATCTACCATTCATCCACCAATCATCTACCATTCATCTACCATAGAGCCACCATTCATATACCGTAGAGCCACCATTCATCTACCATAGAGCTACCTTTCATCTAACATAGACCCACCATTCATATCTACCATAGAGCCACCATTCTCCTACCATAGAGCCACCATTCATCTACCATAGAGCCACCATTCATCTAACATAGAGCCACCATTCATCTACCATAGAGCCACCATTCATCTACAATAGAGCCACAATTCATCTACCATAGAGCCACCATTCATCCACCACTCATCTACCATTCATCCACCATAGAGCCACCATTCATATACCATAGAGCCACCATTCATCTACCATAGAGCCACCATTCATCTATCATAGAGCCACCTTTCATCTACCAAAGCGCTACCATTCATCTACCATAGAGCCACCATTCATCTACCATAGAGCCACCATTCATCTACCATAGAGCCGCCATTTATCTACCATAGAGCCACCATTCATCTACCATAGGGCTATCATTCATCTACCATTCACCCACCACTCATCTACCATTCAACTACCTTAGAGCCACCATTCATCTACCATAGAGCCACCATTCATTTACCATAGAGCCACCATTCATCTACTATAGAGCCACCATTCATCTACCATAAGGCTACCATTCATCTACCATTCATCTACCATAGAGCCACCATTCATCTACCATAGAGCCACCATTCATCCACCACTCATCTACCATTCATCTACCATAGAGCCACCATTCATCTACCATAGAGCCACCATTCATCTACCATAGAGCCACCATTCATCTACCATAGAGCCGCCATTTATCTACCATAGAGCCACCATTCATCTACCATTGGGCTACCATTCATCTACCATTCATCCACCACTCATCTACCATTCATTTACCATAGAGCCACCATTCATCTAACATAGAGCCACCATTCATTTACCATAGAGCCACCATTCATCTACCATAGAGCCACCATTCATCTACCATAGAGCCACCATTCATCTACCATTGGGCTACCATTCATCTACCATTCATCCACCACTCATCTACCATTCATCCTACCATAGAGCCACCATTCATCTACCATAGAGCCACCATTCATCTACCATTGGGCTACCATTCATCTACCATTCATCCACCACTCATCTACCATTCATCTACCATAGAGCCACCATTCATCTAACATAGAGCCACCATGAAGCTACCATTCATCTACCATAGAGCCACCATTCATCTAACATAGAGCCACCATGAAGCTACCATTCATCTACCATTAATCCACCACTCATCTACCATTCATCTACCATAGAGCCACCATTCATCTACCATAGAACCACCATTCATCTACCATAGAACCACCATTCATCCACCACTCATCTACCATTCATCTACCATAGAGCCACATTCATCTACCATAGAGCCACCATTCATCTACCATAGAGCCACCATTCATCTACCATAAAGCCACCATTCATCTACCATAGAGCCACCATTCATCTACCATAGAGCCACCATTCATCTACCATAGGGCTACCATTCATCTACCATTCATCTACCATTCATCCACTATCCACCATTCATCTACCATTCATCTACCATTCATCCACTATCCACCATTCATCTACCATAGAGCCACCATTCATCCACCACTCATCTACCATTCATCTACCATAGAGCCACCATTCATCTACCATAGTGCTACCATTCATCTACCTTAGAGCCACCATTCATCTACCATAGAGCCATCATTCATCTACCATAGGGCTACCATTCATCTACCATTCATCCACCAATCATCTACCATTCATCTACCATAGAGCCACCATTCATATACCGTAGAGCCACCATTCATCTACCATAGAGCTACCTTTCATCTAACATAGACCCACCATTCATATCTACCATAGAGCCACCATTCTCCTACCATAGAGCCACCATTCATCTACCATAGAGCCACCATTCATCTAACATAGAGCCACCATTCATCTACCATAGAGCCACCATTCATCTACAATAGAGCCACAATTCATCTACCATAGAGCCACCATTCATCCACCACTCATCTACCATTCATCCACCATAGAGCCACCATTCATATACCATAGAGCCACCATTCATCTACCATAGAGCCACCATTCATCTATCATAGAGCCACCTTTCATCTACCAAAGCGCTACCATTCATCTACCATAGAGCCACCATTCATCTACCATAGAGCCAACATTCATCTACCATAGAGCCACCATTCATCTACCATAGAGCCACCATTCATCAACCATAGAGCCACCATTCATCTACCATAGGGCTATCATTCATCTACCATTCATCCACCACTCATCTACCATTCAACTACCTTAGAGCCACCATTCATCTACCATAGAGCCACCAATCATTTACCATAGAGCCACCATTCATCTACTATAGAGCCACCATTCATCTACCATAAGGCTACCATTCATCTACCATTCATCTACCATAGAGCCACCATTCATCTACCATAGAGCCACCATTCATCCACCACTCATCTACCATTCATCTACCATAGAGCCACCATTCATCTACCATAGAGCCACCATTCATCTACCATAGAGCCACCATTCATCTACCATAGAGCCGCCATTTATCTACCATAGAGCCACCATTCATCTACCATTGGGCTACCATTCATCTACCATTCATCCACCACTCATCTACCATTCATTTACCATAGAGCCACCATTCATCTAACATAGAGCCACCATTCATTTACCATAGAGCCACCATTCATCTACCATAGAGCCACCATTCATCTACCATAGAGCCACCATTCATCTACCATTGGGCTACCATTCATCTACCATTCATCCACCACTCATCTACCATTCATCCTACCATAGAGCCACCATTCATCTACCATAGAGCCACCATTCATCTACCATTGGGCTACCATTCATCTACCATTCATCCACCACTCATCTACCATTCATCTACCATAGAGCCACCATTCATCTAACATAGAGCCACCATGAAGCTACCATTCATCTACCATTAATCCACCACTCATCTACCATTCATCTACCATAGAGCCACCATTCATCTACCATAGAACCACCATTCATCTACCATAGAACCACCATTCATCCACCACTCATCTACCATTCATCTACCATAGAGCCACATTCATCTACCATAGAGCCACCATTCATCTACCATAGAGCCACCATTCATCTACCATAGAGCCGCCATTTATCTACCATAGAGCCACCATTCATCCACTACTCATCTACCATTCATCTACTATAGAGCCACCATTCATTTACCATAGAGCCACCATTCATCTACCATAGAGCCACCATTCATTTACCATAGAGCCACCATTCATCTACCATAGAGCCACCATTCATCTACCATAGAGCCACCATTCATCTACCATTGGGCTACCATTCATCTACCATTCATCCACCACTCATCTACCATTCATCCTACCATAGAGCCACCATTCATCTACCATAGAGCCACCATTCATCTACCATTGGGCTACCATTCATCTACCATTCATCCACCACTCATCTACCATTCATCTACCATAGAGCCACCATTCATCTACCATAGAGCCACCATTCATCTAACATAGAGCCACCATGAAGCTACCATTCATCTACCATTCATCCACCACTCATCTACCATTCATCTACCATAGAGCCACCATTCATCTACCATAGAGCCACCATTCATCTACCATAGAGCCACCATTCATCTACCATAGAGCCAACATTCATCTACCATAGAGCTGCCATTCATCTACCATTCATCCACCACTCATCTACCATAGAGCCACCATTCATCTACCATAAAGCCACCATTCATCTATCATAGGGCCACATTTCATCTACCATGAAACTACCATTCATCTACCATTCATCCACCACTCATCTACCATTCATCTACCATAGAGCCACCATTCATCTACCATAGAGCCACCATTCATCTACCATAGAGCCACCATACATATCTACCATAGAGCCACAATTCTCCTACCATAGAGCCACCATTCATCTACCATAGAGCCACCATTCATCTACCATAGAGCCACCATTCATCTACCATAGAGCCACCATTCATCTACCATAGAGCCACCATTCATCTACCATAGAGCCATCATTCATCTACCATAGAGTCGCCATTCATCTTCCATAGAGTCGCCATTCATCTACCATAGAGCCGCCATTCATCTACCATAGAGCCACCATTCATCTACCATAGAGCCACCATTCATCTACCATAGAGCCACCATTCATCTACCATAGGGCTACCATAGGGCTACCATTCATCTACCATTCATCCACTATTCATCTACCAAAGAGCCACCATTTATCTACCATAGAGCCACCATTCATCTACCATAGAGCCACCATTCATCCACCACTCATCTACCATTCATCTACCATCGAGCCACCATTCATCTACCCTAGAGCCACCATTCATCTAACATAGAGCCACCATTCATCTACCATAGAGCCACCATTCTCCTACCATAGAGCCACCATTCATCTACCATAGAGCCACCATTCATCCACCATAGAGCCACCATTCATCTACCATAGAGCCACCATTCATCTACCATAGAGCCAACATTCATCTACCATAGAGCTGCCATTCATCTACCATTCATCCACCACTCATCTACCATAGAGCCACCATTCATCTACCATAAAGCCACCATTCATCTATCATAGGGCCACATTTCATCTACCATGAAACTACCATTCATCTACCATTCATCCACCACTCATCTACCATTCATCTACCATAGAGCCACCATTCATCTACCATAGAGCCACCATACATATCTACCATAGAGCCACAATTCTCCTACCATAGAGCCACCATTCATCTACCATAGAGCCACCATTCATCTACCATAGAGCCACCATTCATCTACCATAGAGCCACCATTCATCTACCATAGAGCCACCATTCATCTACCATAGAGCCATCATTCATCTACCATAGAGTCGCCATTCATCTTCCATAGAGTCGCCATTCATCTACCATAGAGCCGCCATTCATCTACCATAGAGCCACCATTCATCTACCATAGAGCCACCATTCATCTACCATAGAGCCACCATTCATCTACCATAGGGCTACCATAGGGCTACCATTCATCTACCATTCATCCACTATTCATCTACCAAAGAGCCACCATTTATCTACCATAGAGCCACCATTCATCTACCATAGAGCCACCATTCATCCACCACTCATCTACCATTCATCTACCATCGAGCCACCATTCATCTACCCTGGAGCCACCATTCATCTAACATAGAGCCACCATTCATCTACCATAGAGCCACCATTCATCTACCATAAAGCCACCATTCATCTACCATAGAGCCACCATTCATCTACCATAGAGCCACCATTCATCTACCATAGGGCTACCATTCATCTACCATTCATCTACCATTCATCCACTATCCACCATTCATCTACCATTCATCTACCATTCATCCACTATCCACCATTCATCTACCATAGAGCCACCATTCATCCACCACTCATCTACCATTCATCTACCATAGTGCCACCATTCATCTACCATAGAGACACCATTCATCTACCACTCATCTACCATTCATCTATTATAGAGCCACCATTCATCTACCATAGAGCCACCATTCATCTACCATAGAGCCATCATTCATCTACCATTCATCCACCACTCATCTACTATTCATCTACCCTAGAGCCACCATTCATCTAACATAGAGCCACCATTCATCTACCATAAAGCCACCATTCATCTACCATAGAGCCACCATTCATCTACCATAGAGCCACCATTCATCCACCACTCATCTACCATTCATCTACCATCGAGCCACCATTCATCTACCCTAGAGCCACCATTCATCTAACATAGAGCCACCATTCATCTACCATAGAGCCACCATTCTCCTACCATAGAGCCACCATTCATCTACCATAGAGCCACCATTCATCCACCATAGAGCCACCATTCATCTACCATAGAGCCACCATTCATCTACCATAGAGCCAACATTCATCTACCATAGAGCTGCCATTCATCTACCATTCATCCACCACTCATCTACCATAGAGCCACCATTCATCTACCATAAAGCCACCATACATCTATCATAGGGCCACATTTCATCTACCATGAAACTACCATTCATCTACCATTCATCCACCACTCATCTACCATTCATCTACCATAGAGCCACCATTCATCTACCATAGAGCCACCATACATATCTACCATAGAGCCACAATTCTCCTACCATAGAGCCACCATTCATCTACCATAGAGCCACCATTCATCTACCATAGAGCCACCATTCATCTACCATAGAGCCACCATTCATCTACCATAGAGCCACCATTCATCTACCATAGAGCCATCATTCATCTACCATAGAGTCGCCATTCATCTTCCATAGAGTCGCCATTCATCTACCATAGAGCCGCCATTCATCTACCATAGAGCCACCATTCATCTACCATAGAGCCACCATTCATCTACCATAGAGCCACCATTCATCTACCATAGGGCTACCATAGGGCTACCATTCATCTACCATTCATCCACTATTCATCTACCAAAGAGCCACCATTTATCTACCATAGAGCCACCATTCATCTACCATAGAGCCACCATTCATCCACCACTCATCTACCATTCATCTACCATCGAGCCACCATTCATCTACCCTGGAGCCACCATTCATCTAACATAGAGCCACCATTCATCTACCATAGAGCCACCATTCATCTACCATAAAGCCACCATTCATCTACCATAGAGCCACCATTCATCTACCATAGAGCCACCATTCATCTACCATAGGGCTACCATTCATCTACCATTCATCTACCATTCATCCACTATCCACCATTCATCTACCATTCATCTACCATTCATCCACTATCCACCATTCATCTACCATAGAGCCACCATTCATCCACCACTCATCTACCATTCATCTACCATAGTGCCACCATTCATCTACCATAGAGACACCATTCATCTACCACTCATCTACCATTCATCTATTATAGAGCCACCATTCATCTACCATAGAGCCACCATTCATCTACCATAGAGCCATCATTCATCTACCATTCATCCACCACTCATCTACTATTCATCTACCCTAGAGCCACCATTCATCTAACATAGAGCCACCATTCATCTACCATAAAGCCACCATTCATCTACCATAGAGCCACCATTCATCTACCATAGAGCCACCATTCATCTACCATAGGGCTACCATTCATCTACCATTCATCTACCATTCATCCACTATCCACCATTCATCTACCATTCATCTACCATTCATCCACTATCCACCATTCATCTACCATAGAGCCACCATTCATCCACCACTCATCTACCATTCATCTACCATAGTGCCACCATTCATCTACCATAGAGACACCATTCATCTACCACTCATCTACCATTCATCTATTATAGAGCCACCATTCATCTACCATAGAGCCACCATTCATCTACCATAGAGCCATCATTCATCTACCACTCATCTACCATTAATCTATTATAGAGCCACCATTCATCTACCATAGAGCCACCATTCATCTACCATAGAGCCATCATTCATCTACCATTCATCCACCACTCATCTACTATTCATCTACCCTAGAGCCACCATTCATCTAACATAGAGCCACCATTCATCTACCATAGAGCCATCATTCATCTACCATTCATCCACCACTCATCTACTATTCATCTACCCTAGAGCCACCATTCATCTAACATAGAGCCACCATTCATCTACCATAAAGCCACCATTCATCTACCATAGAGCCACCATTCATCTACCATAGAGCCACCATTCATCTACCATAGGGCTACCATTCATCTACCATTCATCTACCATTCATCCACTATCCACCATTCATCTACCATTCATCTACCATTCATCCACTATCCACCATTCATCTACCATAGAGCCACCATTCATCCACCACTCATCTACCATTCATCTACCATAGTGCCACCATTCATCTACCATAGAGACACCATTCATCTACCACTCATCTACCATTCATCTATTATAGAGCCACCATTCATCTACCATAGAGCCACCATTCATCTACCATAGAGCCATCATTCATCTACCATTCATCCACCACTCATCTACTATTCATCTACCCTAGAGCCACCATTCATCTAACATAGAGCCACCATTCATCTACCATAAAGCCACCATTCATCTACCATAGAGCCACCATTCATCTACCATAGAGCCACCATTCATCTACCATAGAGCCACCATTCATCTACTATAGAGCCACCATTCATCTACCATAAGGCTACCATTCATCTACCATTCATCAACCACTCATCTACCATTCATCTACCATAGAGCCACCATTCATCTACCATAGAGCCGCCATTCATCTACCATAGAACCACCATTCATCCACCACTCATATACCATTCATCTACCATAGAGCCACCATTCATCTACCATAGAGCCACCAATCATCTACCATAGAGCCACCATTCATCTACTATAGAGCCACCATTCATCTACCATAAGGCTACCGTTCATCTACCATTCATCAACCACTCATCTACCATTCAACTACCTTAGAGCCACCATTCATCTACCATAGAGCCACCAATCATTTACCATAGAGCCACCATTCATCTACTATAGAGCCACCATTCATCTACCATAAGGCTACCATTCATCTACCATTCATCTACCATAGAGCCACCATTCATCCACCACTCATCTACCATTCATCTACCATAGAGCCACCATTCATCTACCATAGAGCCACCATTCATCTACCATAGAGCCACCATTCATCTACCATAGAGCCGCCATTTATCTACCATAGAGCCACCATTCATCCACTACTCATCTACCATTCATCTACTATAGAGCCACCATTCATTTACCATAGAGCCACCATTCATCTACCATAGAGCCACCATTCATTTACCATAGAGCCACCATTCATCTACCATAGAGCCACCATTCATCTACCATAGAGCCACCATTCATCTACCATTGGGCTACCATTCATCTACCATTCATCCACCACTCATCTACCATTCATCCTACCATAGAGCCACCATTCATCTACCATAGAGCCACCATTCATCTACCATTGGGCTACCATTCATCTACCATTCATCCACCACTCATCTACCATTCATCTACCATGGAGCCACCATTCATTTACCATAGAGCCACCATTCATCTAACATAGAGCCACCATGAAGCTACCATTCATCTACCATTCGTCCACCACTCATCTACCATTCATCTACCATAGAGCCACCATTCATCTACCATAGAGCCACCATTCATCTAACATAGAGCCACCATGAAGCTACCATTCATCTACCATTCATCCACCACTCATCTACCATTCATCTACCATAGAGCCACCATTCATCTACCATAGAGCCACCATTCATCTACCATAGAGCCACCATTCATCTACCATAGAGCCAACATTCATCTACCATAGAGCTGCCATTCATCTACCATTCATCCACCACTCATCTACCATAGAGCCACCATTCATCTACCATAAAGCCACCATTCATCTATCATAGGGCCACATTTCATCTACCATGAAACTACCATTCATCTACCATTCATCCACCACTCATCTACCATTCATCTACCATAGAGCCACCATTCATCTACCATAGAGCCACCATTCATCTACCATAGAGCCACCATACATATCTACCATAGAGCCACAATTCTCCTACCATAGAGCCACCATTTATCTACCATAGAGCCACCATTCATCTACCATAGAGCCACCATTCATCTACCATAGAGCCACCATTCATCTACCATAGAGCCACCATTCATCTACCATAGAGCTATCATTCATCTACCATAGAGTCGCCATTCATCTTCCATAGAGTCGCCATTCATCTACCATAGAGCCGCCATTCATCTACCATAGAGCCACCATTCATCTACCATAGAGCCACCATTCATCTACCATAGAGCCACCATTCATCTACCATAAGGCTACCATAGGGCTACCATTCATCTACCATTCATCCACTATTCATCTACCACAGAGCCACCATTTATCTACCATAGAGCCACCATTCATCTACCATAGAGCCACCATTCATCTACCATAGAGCCAACATTCATCTACCATAGAGCCACCATTCATCTACCATAGAGCCACCATTCATCAACCATAGAGCCACCATTCATCTACCATAGGGCTATCATTCATCTACCATTCATCCACCACTCATCTACCATTCAACTACCTTAGAGCCACCATTCATCTACCATAGAGCCACCAATCATTTACCATAGAGCCACCATTCATCTACTATAGAGCCACCATTCATCTACCATAAGGCTACCATTCATCTACCATTCATCCACCACTCATCTACCATTCAACTACCTTAGAGCCACCATTCATCTACCATAGAGCCACCAATCATTTACCATAGAGCCACCATTCATCTACTATAGAGCCACCATTCATCTACCATAAGGCTACCATTCATCTACCATTCATCAACCACTCATCTACCATTCATCTACCATAGAGCCACCATTCATCTACCATAGAGCCACCATTCATCTACCATAGAGCCACCATTCATCTACCATAGAGCCACCATTCATCTACCATAGAGCCACCATTCATCAACCATAGAGCCACCATTCATCTACCATAGGGCTATCATTCATCTACCATTCATCCACCACTCATCTACCATTCAACTACCTTAGAGCCACCATTCATCTACCATAGAGCCACCAATCATTTACCATAGAGCCACCATTCATCTACTATAGAGCCACCATTCATCTACCATAAGGCTACCATTCATCTACCATTCATCAACCACTCATCTACCATTCATCTACCATAGAGCCACCATTCATCTACCATAGAGCCACCATTCATCAACCATAGAGCCACCATTCATCTACCATAGGGCTACCATTCATCTACCATTCATCCACCACTCATCTACCATTCATCTACCTTAGAGCCACCATTCATCTACCATAGAGCCACCATTCATCTACCATAGAGCCACCATTCATCTACCATAAAGCCACCATTCATCTACCATAGAGCCACCATTCATCTACCATAGTGCCACCAATCATCTACCATAGGGCTACCATTCATCTACCATTCATCTACCATTCATCCACTATCCACCATTCATCTACCATTCATCTACCATTCATCCACTATCCACCATTCATCTACCATAGAGCCACCATTCATCCACCACTCATCTACCATTCATCTACCATAGAGCCACCATTCATCTACCATAGTGCTACCATTCATCTACCTTAGAGCCACCATTCATCTACCATAGAGCCATCATTCATCTACCATAGGGCTACCATTCATCTACCATTCATCCACCAATCATCTACCATTCATCTACCATAGAGCCACCATTCATATACCGTAGAGCCACCATTCATCTACCATAGAGCTACCTTTCATCTAACATAGACCCACCATTCATATCTACCATAGAGCCACCATTCTCCTACCATAGAGCCACCATTCATCTACCATAGAGCCACCATTCATCTAACATAGAGCCACCATTCATCTACCATAGAGCCACCATTCATCTACAATAGAGCCACAATTCATCTACCATAGAGCCACCATTCATCCACCACTCATCTACCATTCATCCACCATAGAGCCACCATTCATATACCATAGAGCCACCATTCATCTACCATAGAGCCACCATTCATCTATCATAGAGCCACCTTTCATCTACCAAAGCGCTACCATTCATCTACCATAGAGCCACCATTCATCTACCATAGAGCCACCATTCATCTACCATAGAGCCGCCATTTATCTACCATAGAGCCACCATTCATCTACCATAGGGCTATCATTCATCTACCATTCACCCACCACTCATCTACCATTCAACTACCTTAGAGCCACCATTCATCTACCATAGAGCCACCATTCATTTACCATAGAGCCACCATTCATCTACTATAGAGCCACCATTCATCTACCATAAGGCTACCATTCATCTACCATTCATCTACCATAGAGCCACCATTCATCTACCATAGAGCCACCATTCATCCACCACTCATCTACCATTCATCTACCATAGAGCCACCATTCATCTACCATAGAGCCACCATTCATCTACCATAGAGCCACCATTCATCTACCATAGAGCCGCCATTTATCTACCATAGAGCCACCATTCATCTACCATTGGGCTACCATTCATCTACCATTCATCCACCACTCATCTACCATTCATTTACCATAGAGCCACCATTCATCTAACATAGAGCCACCATTCATTTACCATAGAGCCACCATTCATCTACCATAGAGCCACCATTCATCTACCATAGAGCCACCATTCATCTACCATTGGGCTACCATTCATCTACCATTCATCCACCACTCATCTACCATTCATCCTACCATAGAGCCACCATTCATCTACCATAGAGCCACCATTCATCTACCATTGGGCTACCATTCATCTACCATTCATCCACCACTCATCTACCATTCATCTACCATAGAGCCACCATTCATCTAACATAGAGCCACCATGAAGCTACCATTCATCTACCATAGAGCCACCATTCATCTAACATAGAGCCACCATGAAGCTACCATTCATCTACCATTAATCCACCACTCATCTACCATTCATCTACCATAGAGCCACCATTCATCTACCATAGAACCACCATTCATCTACCATAGAACCACCATTCATCCACCACTCATCTACCATTCATCTACCATAGAGCCACATTCATCTACCATAGAGCCACCATTCATCTACCATAGAGCCACCATTCATCTACCATAAAGCCACCATTCATCTACCATAGAGCCACCATTCATCTACCATAGAGCCACCATTCATCTACCATAGGGCTACCATTCATCTACCATTCATCTACCATTCATCCACTATCCACCATTCATCTACCATTCATCTACCATTCATCCACTATCCACCATTCATCTACCATAGAGCCACCATTCATCCACCACTCATCTACCATTCATCTACCATAGAGCCACCATTCATCTACCATAGTGCTACCATTCATCTACCTTAGAGCCACCATTCATCTACCATAGAGCCATCATTCATCTACCATAGGGCTACCATTCATCTACCATTCATCCACCAATCATCTACCATTCATCTACCATAGAGCCACCATTCATATACCGTAGAGCCACCATTCATCTACCATAGAGCTACCTTTCATCTAACATAGACCCACCATTCATATCTACCATAGAGCCACCATTCTCCTACCATAGAGCCACCATTCATCTACCATAGAGCCACCATTCATCTAACATAGAGCCACCATTCATCTACCATAGAGCCACCATTCATCTACAATAGAGCCACAATTCATCTACCATAGAGCCACCATTCATCCACCACTCATCTACCATTCATCCACCATAGAGCCACCATTCATATACCATAGAGCCACCATTCATCTACCATAGAGCCACCATTCATCTATCATAGAGCCACCTTTCATCTACCAAAGCGCTACCATTCATCTACCATAGAGCCACCATTCATCTACCATAGAGCCAACATTCATCTACCATAGAGCCACCATTCATCTACCATAGAGCCACCATTCATCAACCATAGAGCCACCATTCATCTACCATAGGGCTATCATTCATCTACCATTCATCCACCACTCATCTACCATTCAACTACCTTAGAGCCACCATTCATCTACCATAGAGCCACCAATCATTTACCATAGAGCCACCATTCATCTACTATAGAGCCACCATTCATCTACCATAAGGCTACCATTCATCTACCATTCATCTACCATAGAGCCACCATTCATCTACCATAGAGCCACCATTCATCCACCACTCATCTACCATTCATCTACCATAGAGCCACCATTCATCTACCATAGAGCCACCATTCATCTACCATAGAGCCACCATTCATCTACCATAGAGCCGCCATTTATCTACCATAGAGCCACCATTCATCTACCATTGGGCTACCATTCATCTACCATTCATCCACCACTCATCTACCATTCATTTACCATAGAGCCACCATTCATCTAACATAGAGCCACCATTCATTTACCATAGAGCCACCATTCATCTACCATAGAGCCACCATTCATCTACCATAGAGCCACCATTCATCTACCATTGGGCTACCATTCATCTACCATTCATCCACCACTCATCTACCATTCATCCTACCATAGAGCCACCATTCATCTACCATAGAGCCACCATTCATCTACCATTGGGCTACCATTCATCTACCATTCATCCACCACTCATCTACCATTCATCTACCATAGAGCCACCATTCATCTAACATAGAGCCACCATGAAGCTACCATTCATCTACCATTAATCCACCACTCATCTACCATTCATCTACCATAGAGCCACCATTCATCTACCATAGAACCACCATTCATCTACCATAGAACCACCATTCATCCACCACTCATCTACCATTCATCTACCATAGAGCCACATTCATCTACCATAGAGCCACCATTCATCTACCATAGAGCCACCATTCATCTACCATAGAGCCGCCATTTATCTACCATAGAGCCACCATTCATCCACTACTCATCTACCATTCATCTACTATAGAGCCACCATTCATTTACCATAGAGCCACCATTCATCTACCATAGAGCCACCATTCATTTACCATAGAGCCACCATTCATCTACCATAGAGCCACCATTCATCTACCATAGAGCCACCATTCATCTACCATTGGGCTACCATTCATCTACCATTCATCCACCACTCATCTACCATTCATCCTACCATAGAGCCACCATTCATCTACCATAGAGCCACCATTCATCTACCATTGGGCTACCATTCATCTACCATTCATCCACCACTCATCTACCATTCATCTACCATAGAGCCACCATTCATCTACCATAGAGCCACCATTCATCTAACATAGAGCCACCATGAAGCTACCATTCATCTACCATTCATCCACCACTCATCTACCATTCATCTACCATAGAGCCACCATTCATCTACCATAGAGCCACCATTCATCTACCATAGAGCCACCATTCATCTACCATAGAGCCAACATTCATCTACCATAGAGCTGCCATTCATCTACCATTCATCCACCACTCATCTACCATAGAGCCACCATTCATCTACCATAAAGCCACCATTCATCTATCATAGGGCCACATTTCATCTACCATGAAACTACCATTCATCTACCATTCATCCACCACTCATCTACCATTCATCTACCATAGAGCCACCATTCATCTACCATAGAGCCACCATTCATCTACCATAGAGCCACCATACATATCTACCATAGAGCCACAATTCTCCTACCATAGAGCCACCATTCATCTACCATAGAGCCACCATTCATCTACCATAGAGCCACCATTCATCTACCATAGAGCCACCATTCATCTACCATAGAGCCACCATTCATCTACCATAGAGCCATCATTCATCTACCATAGAGTCGCCATTCATCTTCCATAGAGTCGCCATTCATCTACCATAGAGCCGCCATTCATCTACCATAGAGCCACCATTCATCTACCATAGAGCCACCATTCATCTACCATAGAGCCACCATTCATCTACCATAGGGCTACCATAGGGCTACCATTCATCTACCATTCATCCACTATTCATCTACCAAAGAGCCACCATTTATCTACCATAGAGCCACCATTCATCTACCATAGAGCCACCATTCATCCACCACTCATCTACCATTCATCTACCATCGAGCCACCATTCATCTACCCTAGAGCCACCATTCATCTAACATAGAGCCACCATTCATCTACCATAGAGCCACCATTCTCCTACCATAGAGCCACCATTCATCTACCATAGAGCCACCATTCATCCACCATAGAGCCACCATTCATCTACCATAGAGCCACCATTCATCTACCATAGAGCCAACATTCATCTACCATAGAGCTGCCATTCATCTACCATTCATCCACCACTCATCTACCATAGAGCCACCATTCATCTACCATAAAGCCACCATTCATCTATCATAGGGCCACATTTCATCTACCATGAAACTACCATTCATCTACCATTCATCCACCACTCATCTACCATTCATCTACCATAGAGCCACCATTCATCTACCATAGAGCCACCATACATATCTACCATAGAGCCACAATTCTCCTACCATAGAGCCACCATTCATCTACCATAGAGCCACCATTCATCTACCATAGAGCCACCATTCATCTACCATAGAGCCACCATTCATCTACCATAGAGCCACCATTCATCTACCATAGAGCCATCATTCATCTACCATAGAGTCGCCATTCATCTTCCATAGAGTCGCCATTCATCTACCATAGAGCCGCCATTCATCTACCATAGAGCCACCATTCATCTACCATAGAGCCACCATTCATCTACCATAGAGCCACCATTCATCTACCATAGGGCTACCATAGGGCTACCATTCATCTACCATTCATCCACTATTCATCTACCAAAGAGCCACCATTTATCTACCATAGAGCCACCATTCATCTACCATAGAGCCACCATTCATCCACCACTCATCTACCATTCATCTACCATCGAGCCACCATTCATCTACCCTGGAGCCACCATTCATCTAACATAGAGCCACCATTCATCTACCATAGAGCCACCATTCATCTACCATAAAGCCACCATTCATCTACCATAGAGCCACCATTCATCTACCATAGAGCCACCATTCATCTACCATAGGGCTACCATTCATCTACCATTCATCTACCATTCATCCACTATCCACCATTCATCTACCATTCATCTACCATTCATCCACTATCCACCATTCATCTACCATAGAGCCACCATTCATCCACCACTCATCTACCATTCATCTACCATAGTGCCACCATTCATCTACCATAGAGACACCATTCATCTACCACTCATCTACCATTCATCTATTATAGAGCCACCATTCATCTACCATAGAGCCACCATTCATCTACCATAGAGCCATCATTCATCTACCATTCATCCACCACTCATCTACTATTCATCTACCCTAGAGCCACCATTCATCTAACATAGAGCCACCATTCATCTACCATAAAGCCACCATTCATCTACCATAGAGCCACCATTCATCTACCATAGAGCCACCATTCATCCACCACTCATCTACCATTCATCTACCATCGAGCCACCATTCATCTACCCTAGAGCCACCATTCATCTAACATAGAGCCACCATTCATCTACCATAGAGCCACCATTCTCCTACCATAGAGCCACCATTCATCTACCATAGAGCCACCATTCATCCACCATAGAGCCACCATTCATCTACCATAGAGCCACCATTCATCTACCATAGAGCCAACATTCATCTACCATAGAGCTGCCATTCATCTACCATTCATCCACCACTCATCTACCATAGAGCCACCATTCATCTACCATAAAGCCACCATACATCTATCATAGGGCCACATTTCATCTACCATGAAACTACCATTCATCTACCATTCATCCACCACTCATCTACCATTCATCTACCATAGAGCCACCATTCATCTACCATAGAGCCACCATACATATCTACCATAGAGCCACAATTCTCCTACCATAGAGCCACCATTCATCTACCATAGAGCCACCATTCATCTACCATAGAGCCACCATTCATCTACCATAGAGCCACCATTCATCTACCATAGAGCCACCATTCATCTACCATAGAGCCATCATTCATCTACCATAGAGTCGCCATTCATCTTCCATAGAGTCGCCATTCATCTACCATAGAGCCGCCATTCATCTACCATAGAGCCACCATTCATCTACCATAGAGCCACCATTCATCTACCATAGAGCCACCATTCATCTACCATAGGGCTACCATAGGGCTACCATTCATCTACCATTCATCCACTATTCATCTACCAAAGAGCCACCATTTATCTACCATAGAGCCACCATTCATCTACCATAGAGCCACCATTCATCCACCACTCATCTACCATTCATCTACCATCGAGCCACCATTCATCTACCCTGGAGCCACCATTCATCTAACATAGAGCCACCATTCATCTACCATAGAGCCACCATTCATCTACCATAAAGCCACCATTCATCTACCATAGAGCCACCATTCATCTACCATAGAGCCACCATTCATCTACCATAGGGCTACCATTCATCTACCATTCATCTACCATTCATCCACTATCCACCATTCATCTACCATTCATCTACCATTCATCCACTATCCACCATTCATCTACCATAGAGCCACCATTCATCCACCACTCATCTACCATTCATCTACCATAGTGCCACCATTCATCTACCATAGAGACACCATTCATCTACCACTCATCTACCATTCATCTATTATAGAGCCACCATTCATCTACCATAGAGCCACCATTCATCTACCATAGAGCCATCATTCATCTACCATTCATCCACCACTCATCTACTATTCATCTACCCTAGAGCCACCATTCATCTAACATAGAGCCACCATTCATCTACCATAAAGCCACCATTCATCTACCATAGAGCCACCATTCATCTACCATAGAGCCACCATTCATCTACCATAGGGCTACCATTCATCTACCATTCATCTACCATTCATCCACTATCCACCATTCATCTACCATTCATCTACCATTCATCCACTATCCACCATTCATCTACCATAGAGCCACCATTCATCCACCACTCATCTACCATTCATCTACCATAGTGCCACCATTCATCTACCATAGAGACACCATTCATCTACCACTCATCTACCATTCATCTATTATAGAGCCACCATTCATCTACCATAGAGCCACCATTCATCTACCATAGAGCCATCATTCATCTACCACTCATCTACCATTAATCTATTATAGAGCCACCATTCATCTACCATAGAGCCACCATTCATCTACCATAGAGCCATCATTCATCTACCATTCATCCACCACTCATCTACTATTCATCTACCCTAGAGCCACCATTCATCTAACATAGAGCCACCATTCATCTACCATAGAGCCATCATTCATCTACCATTCATCCACCACTCATCTACTATTCATCTACCCTAGAGCCACCATTCATCTAACATAGAGCCACCATTCATCTACCATAAAGCCACCATTCATCTACCATAGAGCCACCATTCATCTACCATAGAGCCACCATTCATCTACCATAGGGCTACCATTCATCTACCATTCATCTACCATTCATCCACTATCCACCATTCATCTACCATTCATCTACCATTCATCCACTATCCACCATTCATCTACCATAGAGCCACCATTCATCCACCACTCATCTACCATTCATCTACCATAGTGCCACCATTCATCTACCATAGAGACACCATTCATCTACCACTCATCTACCATTCATCTATTATAGAGCCACCATTCATCTACCATAGAGCCACCATTCATCTACCATAGAGCCATCATTCATCTACCATTCATCCACCACTCATCTACTATTCATCTACCCTAGAGCCACCATTCATCTAACATAGAGCCACCATTCATCTACCATAAAGCCACCATTCATCTACCATAGAGCCACCATTCATCTACCATAGAGCCACCATTCATCCACCACTCATCTACCATTCATCTACCATCGAGCCACCATTCATCTACCCTAGAGCCACCATTCATCTAACATAGAGCCACCATTCATCTACCATAGAGCCACCATTCTCCTACCATAGAGCCACCATTCATCTACCATAGAGCCACCATTCATCCACCATAGAGCCACCATTCATCTACCATAGAGCCACCATTCATCTACCATAGAGCCAACATTCATCTACCATAGAGCTGCCATTCATCTACCATTCATCCACCACTCATCTACCATAGAGCCACCATTCATCTACCATAAAGCCACCATTCATCTATCATAGGGCCACATTTCATCTACCATGAAACTACCATTCATCTACCATAGAGCCACCATTCATCTACCATAGAGCCACCATTCATCTACCATTGGGCTACCATTCATCTACCATTCATCCACCACTCATCTACCATTCATCCTACCATAGAGCCACCATTCATCTACCATAGAGCCACCATTCATCTACCATTGGGCTACCATTCATCTACCATTCATCCACCACTCATCTACCATTCATCTACCATAGAGCCACCATTCATCTACCATAGAGCCACCATTCATCTAACATAGAGCCACCATGAAGCTACCATTCATCTACCATTCATCCACCACTCATCTACCATTCATCTACCATAGAGCCACCATTCATCTACCATAGAGCCACCATTCATCTACCATAGAGCCACCATTCATCTACCATAGAGCCAACATTCATCTACCATAGAGCTGCCATTCATCTACCATTCATCCACCACTCATCTACCATAGAGCCACCATTCATCTACCATAAAGCCACCATTCATCTATCATAGGGCCACATTTCATCTACCATGAAACTACCATTCATCTACCATTCATCCACCACTCATCTATCATTCATCTACCATAGAGCCACCATTCATCTACCATAGAGCCACCATTCATCTACCATAGAGCCACCATACATATCTACCATAGAGCCACAATTCTCCTACCATAGAGCCACCATTCATCTACCATAGAGCCACCATTCATCTACCATAGAGCCACCATTCATCTACCATAGAGCCACCATTCATCTACCATAGAGCCACCATTCATCTACCATAGAGCCATCATTCATCTACCATAGAGTCGCCATTCATCTTCCATAGAGTCGCCATTCATCTACCATAGAGCCGCCATTCATCTACCATAGAGCCACCATTCATCTACCATAGAGCCACCATTCATCTACCATAGAGCCACCATTCATCTACCATAGGGCTACCATAGGGCTACCATTCATCTACCATTCATCCACTATTCATCTACCAAAGAGCCACCATTTATCTACCATAGAGCCACCATTCATCTACCATAGAGCCACCATTCATCCACCACTCATCTACCATTCATCTACCATCGAGCCACCATTCATCTACCCTAGAGCCACCATTCATCTAACATAGAGCCACCATTCATCTACCATAGAGCCACCATTCTCCTACCATAGAGCCACCATTCATCTACCATAGAGCCACCATTCATCCACCATAGAGCCACCATTCATCTACCATAGAGCCACCATTCATCTACCATAGAGCCAACATTCATCTACCATAGAGCTGCCATTCATCTACCATTCATCCACCACTCATCTACCATAGAGCCACCATTCATCTACCATAAAGCCACCATTCATCTATCATAGGGCCACATTTCATCTACCATGAAACTACCATTCATCTACCATTCATCCACCACTCATCTACCATTCATCTACCATAGAGCCACCATTCATCTACCATAGAGCCACCATACATATCTACCATAGAGCCACAATTCTCCTACCATAGAGCCACCATTCATCTACCATAGAGCCACCATTCATCTACCATAGAGCCACCATTCATCTACCATAGAGCCACCATTCATCTACCATAGAGCCACCATTCATCTACCATAGAGCCATCATTCATCTACCATAGAGTCGCCATTCATCTTCCATAGAGTCGCCATTCATCTACCATAGAGCCGCCATTCATCTACCATAGAGCCACCATTCATCTACCATAGAGCCACCATTCATCTACCATAGAGCCACCATTCATCTACCATAGGGCTACCATAGGGCTACCATTCATCTACCATTCATCCACTATTCATCTACCAAAGAGCCACCATTTATCTACCATAGAGCCACCATTCATCTACCATAGAGCCACCATTCATCCACCACTCATCTACCATTCATCTACCATCGAGCCACCATTCATCTACCCTGGAGCCACCATTCATCTAACATAGAGCCACCATTCATCTACCATAGAGCCACCATTCATCTACCATAAAGCCACCATTCATCTACCATAGAGCCACCATTCATCTACCATAGAGCCACCATTCATCTACCATAGGGCTACCATTCATCTACCATTCATCTACCATTCATCCACTATCCACCATTCATCTACCATTCATCTACCATTCATCCACTATCCACCATTCATCTACCATAGAGCCACCATTCATCCACCACTCATCTACCATTCATCTACCATAGTGCCACCATTCATCTACCATAGAGACACCATTCATCTACCACTCATCTACCATTCATCTATTATAGAGCCACCATTCATCTACCATAGAGCCACCATTCATCTACCATAGAGCCATCATTCATCTACCATTCATCCACCACTCATCTACTATTCATCTACCCTAGAGCCACCATTCATCTAACATAGAGCCACCATTCATCTACCATAAAGCCACCATTCATCTACCATAGAGCCACCATTCATCTACCATAGAGCCACCATTCATCTACCATAGGGCTACCATTCATCTACCATTCATCTACCATTCATCCACTATCCACCATTCATCTACCATTCATCTACCATTCATCCACTATCCACCATTCATCTACCATAGAGCCACCATTCATCCACCACTCATCTACCATTCATCTACCATAGTGCCACCATTCATCTACCATAGAGACACCATTCATCTACCACTCATCTACCATTCATCTATTATAGAGCCACCATTCATCTACCATAGAGCCACCATTCATCTACCATAGAGCCATCATTCATCTACCACTCATCTACCATTCATCTATTATAGAGCCACCATTCATCTACCATAGAGCCACCATTCATCTACCATAGAGCCATCATTCATCTACCATTCATCCACCACTCATCTACTATTCATCTACCCTAGAGCCACCATTCATCTAACATAGAGCCACCATTCATCTACCATAGAGCCATCATTCATCTACCATTCATCCACCACTCATCTACTATTCATCTACCCTAGAGCCACCATTCATCTAACATAGAGCCACCATTCATCTACCATAGAGCCACCATTCATCTACCATAGAGCCAACATTCATCTACCATAGAGCTGCCATTCATCTACCATTCATCCACCACTCATCTACCATAGAGCCACCATTCATCTACCATAAAGCCACCATTCATCTATCATAGGGCCACATTTCATCTACCATGAAACTACCATTCATCTACCATTCATCCACCACTCATCTACCATTCATCTACCATAGAGCCACCATTCATCTACCATAGAGCCACCATTCATCTACCATAGAGCCACCATACATATCTACCATAGAGCCACAATTCTCCTACCATAGAGCCACCATTCATCTACCATAGAGCCACCATTCATCTACCATAGAGCCACCATTCATCTACCATAGAGCCACCATTCATCTACCATAGAGCCACCATTCATCTACCATAGAGCCATCATTCATCTACCATAGAGTCGCCATTCATCTTCCATAGAGTCGCCATTCATCTACCATAGAGCCGCCATTCATCTACCATAGAGCCACCATTCATCTACCATAGAGCCACCATTCATCTACCATAGAGCCACCATTCATCTACCATAGGGCTACCATAGGGCTACCATTCATCTACCATTCATCCACTATTCATCTACCAAAGAGCCACCATTTATCTACCATAGAGCCACCATTCATCTACCATAGAGCCACCATTCATCCACCACTCATCTACCATTCATCTACCATCGAGCCACCATTCATCTACCCTAGAGCCACCATTCATCTAACATAGAGCCACCATTCATCTACCATAGAGCCACCATTCTCCTACCATAGAGCCACCATTCATCTACCATAGAGCCACCATTCATCCACCATAGAGCCACCATTCATCTACCATAGAGCCACCATTCATCTACCATAGAGCCAACATTCATCTACCATAGAGCTGCCATTCATCTACCATTCATCCACCACTCATCTACCATAGAGCCACCATTCATCTACCATAAAGCCACCATTCATCTATCATAGGGCCACATTTCATCTACCATGAAACTACCATTCATCTACCATTCATCCACCACTCATCTACCATTCATCTACCATAGAGCCACCATTCATCTACCATAGAGCCACCATACATATCTACCATAGAGCCACAATTCTCCTACCATAGAGCCACCATTCATCTACCATAGAGCCACCATTCATCTACCATAGAGCCACCATTCATCTACCATAGAGCCACCATTCATCTACCATAGAGCCACCATTCATCTACCATAGAGCCATCATTCATCTACCATAGAGTCGCCATTCATCTTCCATAGAGTCGCCATTCATCTACCATAGAGCCGCCATTCATCTACCATAGAGCCACCATTCATCTACCATAGAGCCACCATTCATCTACCATAGAGCCACCATTCATCTACCATAGGGCTACCATAGGGCTACCATTCATCTACCATTCATCCACTATTCATCTACCAAAGAGCCACCATTTATCTACCATAGAGCCACCATTCATCTACCATAGAGCCACCATTCATCCACCACTCATCTACCATTCATCTACCATCGAGCCACCATTCATCTACCCTGGAGCCACCATTCATCTAACATAGAGCCACCATTCATCTACCATAGAGCCACCATTCATCTACCATAAAGCCACCATTCATCTACCATAGAGCCACCATTCATCTACCATAGAGCCACCATTCATCTACCATAGGGCTACCATTCATCTACCATTCATCTACCATTCATCCACTATCCACCATTCATCTACCATTCATCTACCATTCATCCACTATCCACCATTCATCTACCATAGAGCCACCATTCATCCACCACTCATCTACCATTCATCTACCATAGTGCCACCATTCATCTACCATAGAGACACCATTCATCTACCACTCATCTACCATTCATCTATTATAGAGCCACCATTCATCTACCATAGAGCCACCATTCATCTACCATAGAGCCATCATTCATCTACCATTCATCCACCACTCATCTACTATTCATCTACCCTAGAGCCACCATTCATCTAACATAGAGCCACCATTCATCTACCATAAAGCCACCATTCATCTACCATAGAGCCACCATTCATCTACCATAGAGCCACCATTCATCCACCACTCATCTACCATTCATCTACCATCGAGCCACCATTCATCTACCCTAGAGCCACCATTCATCTAACATAGAGCCACCATTCATCTACCATAGAGCCACCATTCTCCTACCATAGAGCCACCATTCATCTACCATAGAGCCACCATTCATCCACCATAGAGCCACCATTCATCTACCATAGAGCCACCATTCATCTACCATAGAGCCAACATTCATCTACCATAGAGCTGCCATTCATCTACCATTCATCCACCACTCATCTACCATAGAGCCACCATTCATCTACCATAAAGCCACCATACATCTATCATAGGGCCACATTTCATCTACCATGAAACTACCATTCATCTACCATTCATCCACCACTCATCTACCATTCATCTACCATAGAGCCACCATTCATCTACCATAGAGCCACCATACATATCTACCATAGAGCCACAATTCTCCTACCATAGAGCCACCATTCATCTACCATAGAGCCACCATTCATCTACCATAGAGCCACCATTCATCTACCATAGAGCCACCATTCATCTACCATAGAGCCACCATTCATCTACCATAGAGCCATCATTCATCTACCATAGAGTCGCCATTCATCTTCCATAGAGTCGCCATTCATCTACCATAGAGCCGCCATTCATCTACCATAGAGCCACCATTCATCTACCATAGAGCCACCATTCATCTACCATAGAGCCACCATTCATCTACCATAGGGCTACCATAGGGCTACCATTCATCTACCATTCATCCACTATTCATCTACCAAAGAGCCACCATTTATCTACCATAGAGCCACCATTCATCTACCATAGAGCCACCATTCATCCACCACTCATCTACCATTCATCTACCATCGAGCCACCATTCATCTACCCTGGAGCCACCATTCATCTAACATAGAGCCACCATTCATCTACCATAGAGCCACCATTCATCTACCATAAAGCCACCATTCATCTACCATAGAGCCACCATTCATCTACCATAGAGCCACCATTCATCTACCATAGGGCTACCATTCATCTACCATTCATCTACCATTCATCCACTATCCACCATTCATCTACCATTCATCTACCATTCATCCACTATCCACCATTCATCTACCATAGAGCCACCATTCATCCACCACTCATCTACCATTCATCTACCATAGTGCCACCATTCATCTACCATAGAGACACCATTCATCTACCACTCATCTACCATTCATCTATTATAGAGCCACCATTCATCTACCATAGAGCCACCATTCATCTACCATAGAGCCATCATTCATCTACCATTCATCCACCACTCATCTACTATTCATCTACCCTAGAGCCACCATTCATCTAACATAGAGCCACCATTCATCTACCATAAAGCCACCATTCATCTACCATAGAGCCACCATTCATCTACCATAGAGCCACCATTCATCTACCATAGGGCTACCATTCATCTACCATTCATCTACCATTCATCCACTATCCACCATTCATCTACCATTCATCTACCATTCATCCACTATCCACCATTCATCTACCATAGAGCCACCATTCATCCACCACTCATCTACCATTCATCTACCATAGTGCCACCATTCATCTACCATAGAGACACCATTCATCTACCACTCATCTACCATTCATCTATTATAGAGCCACCATTCATCTACCATAGAGCCACCATTCATCTACCATAGAGCCATCATTCATCTACCACTCATCTACCATTCATCTATTATAGAGCCACCATTCATCTACCATAGAGCCACCATTCATCTACCATAGAGCCATCATTCATCTACCATTCATCCACCACTCATCTACTATTCATCTACCCTAGAGCCACCATTCATCTACCATAGAGACACCATTCATCTACCACTCATCTACCATTCATCTATTATAGAGCCACCATTCATCTACCATAGAGCCACCATTCATCTACCATAGAGCCATCATTCATCTACCATTCATCCACCACTCATCTACTATTCATCTACCCTAGAGCCACCATTCATCTAACATAGAGCCACCATTCATCTACCATAAAGCCACCATTCATCTACCATAGAGCCACCATTCATCTACCATAGAGCCACCATTCATCCACCACTCATCTACCATTCATCTACCATCGAGCCACCATTCATCTACCCTAGAGCCACCATTCATCTAACATAGAGCCACCATTCATCTACCATAGAGCCACCATTCTCCTACCATAGAGCCACCATTCATCTACCATAGAGCCACCATTCATCCACCATAGAGCCACCATTCATCTACCATAGAGCCACCATTCATCTACCATAGAGCCAACATTCATCTACCATAGAGCTGCCATTCATCTACCATTCATCCACCACTCATCTACCATAGAGCCACCATTCATCTACCATAAAGCCACCATTCATCTATCATAGGGCCACATTTCATCTACCATGAAACTACCATTCATCTACCATTCATCCACCACTCATCTACCATTCATCTACCATAGAGCCACCATTCATCTACCATAGAGCCACCATACATATCTACCATAGAGCCACAATTCTCCTACCATAGAGCCACCATTCATCTACCATAGAGCCACCATTCATCTACCATAGAGCCACCATTCATCTACCATAGAGCCACCATTCATCTACCATAGAGCCACCATTCATCTACCATAGAGCCATCATTCATCTACCATAGAGTCGCCATTCATCTTCCATAGAGTCGCCATTCATCTACCATAGAGCCGCCATTCATCTACCATAGAGCCACCATTCATCTACCATAGAGCCACCATTCATCTACCATAGAGCCACCATTCATCTACCATAGGGCTACCATAGGGCTACCATTCATCTACCATTCATCCACTATTCATCTACCAAAGAGCCACCATTTATCTACCATAGAGCCACCATTCATCTACCATAGAGCCACCATTCATCCACCACTCATCTACCATTCATCTACCATCGAGCCACCATTCATCTACCCTGGAGCCACCATTCATCTAACATAGAGCCACCATTCATCTACCATAGAGCCACCATTCATCTACCATAAAGCCACCATTCATCTACCATAGAGCCACCATTCATCTACCATAGAGCCACCATTCATCTTCCATAGGGCTACCATTCATCTACCATTCATCTACCATTCATCCACTATCCACCATTCATCTACCATTCATCTACCATTCATCCACTATCCACCATTCATCTACCATAGAGCCACCATTCATCCACCACTCATCTACCATTCATCTACCATAGTGCCACCATTCATCTACCATAGAGACACCATTCATCTACCACTCATCTACCATTCATCTATTATAGAGCCACCATTCATCTACCATAGAGCCACCATTCATCTACCATAGAGCCATCATTCATCTACCATTCATCCACCACTCATCTACTATTCATCTACCCTAGAGCCACCATTCATCTAACATAGAGCCACCATTCATCTACCATAAAGCCACCATTCATCTACCATAGAGCCACCATTCATCTACCATAGAGCCACCATTCATCTACCATAGGGCTACCATTCATCTACCATTCATCTACCATTCATCCACTATCCACCATTCATCTACCATTCATCCACTATCCACCATTCATCTACCATAGAGCCACCATTCACCCACCACTCATCTACCATTCATCTACCATAGAGCCACCATTCATCTACCATAGAGCCACCATTCATCTACCACTCATCTACCATTCATCTACCATAGAGCCACCATTCATCTACCATAGAGCCACCATTCATCTACCATAGAGCCACCATTCATCTACCATAGGGCTACCATTCATCTACCATTCATCCACCACTCATCTACTATTCATCTACCCTAGAGCCACCATTCATCTAACATAGAGCCACCATTCATCTACCATAGAGCCACCATTCATCTACCATAGAGCCATCATTCATCTACCATTCATCCACCACTCATCTACTATTCATCTACCCTAGAGCCACCATTCATCTAACATAGAGCCACCATTCATCTACCATAGAGCCATCATTCATCTACCATTCATCCACCACTCATCTACTATTCATCTACCCTAGAGCCACCATTCATCTAACATAGAGCCACCATTCATCTACCATAAAGCCACCATTCATCTACCATAGAGCCACCATTCATCTACCATAGAGCCACCATTCATCTACCATAGGGCTACCATTCATCTACCATTCATCTACCATTCATCCACTATCCACCATTCATCTACCATTCATCTACCATTCATCCACTATCCACCATTCATCTACCATAGAGCCACCATTCATCCACCACTCATCTACCATTCATCTACCATAGTGCCACCATTCATCTACCATAGAGACACCATTCATCTACCACTCATCTACCATTCATCTATTATAGAGCCACCATTCATCTACCATAGAGCCACCATTCATCTACCATAGAGCCATCATTCATCTACCATTCATCCACCACTCATCTACTATTCATCTACCCTAGAGCCACCATTCATCTAACATAGAGCCACCATTCATCTACCATAAAGCCACCATTCATCTACCATAGAGCCACCATTCATCTACCATAGAGCCACCATTCATCCACCACTCATCTACCATTCATCTACCATCGAGCCACCATTCATCTACCCTAGAGCCACCATTCATCTAACATAGAGCCACCATTCATCTACCATAGAGCCACCATTCTCCTACCATAGAGCCACCATTCATCTACCATAGAGCCACCATTCATCCACCATAGAGCCACCATTCATCTACCATAGAGCCACCATTCATCTACCATAGAGCCAACATTCATCTACCATAGAGCTGCCATTCATCTACCATGCATCCACCACTCATCTACCATAGAGCCACCATTCATCTACCATAAAGCCACCATTCATCTATCATAGGGCCACATTTCATCTACCATGAAACTACCATTCATCTACCATAGAGCCACCATTCATCTACCATAGAGCCACCATTCATCTACCATTGGGCTACCATTCATCTACCATTCATCCACCACTCATCTACCATTCATCCTACCATAGAGCCACCATTCATCTACCATAGAGCCACCATTCATCTACCATTGGGCTACCATTCATCTACCATTCATCCACCACTCATCTACCATTCATCTACCATAGAGCCACCATTCATCTACCATAGAGCCACCATTCATCTAACATAGAGCCACCATGAAGCTACCATTCATCTACCATTCATCCACCACTCATCTACCATTCATCTACCATAGAGCCACCATTCATCTACCATAGAGCCACCATTCATCTACCATAGAGCCACCATTCATCTACCATAGAGCCAACATTCATCTACCATAGAGCTGCCATTCATCTACCATTCATCCACCACTCATCTACCATAGAGCCACCATTCATCTACCATAAAGCCACCATTCATCTATCATAGGGCCACATTTCATCTACCATGAAACTACCATTCATCTACCATTCATCCACCACTCATCTACCATTCATCTACCATAGAGCCACCATTCATCTACCATAGAGCCACCATTCATCTACCATAGAGCCACCATACATATCTACCATAGAGCCACAATTCTCCTACCATAGAGCCACCATTCATCTACCATAGAGCCACCATTCATCTACCATAGAGCCACCATTCATCTACCATAGAGCCACCATTCATCTACCATAGAGCCACCATTCATCTACCATAGAGCCATCATTCATCTACCATAGAGTCGCCATTCATCTTCCATAGAGTCGCCATTCATCTACCATAGAGCCGCCATTCATCTACCATAGAGCCACCATTCATCTACCATAGAGCCACCATTCATCTACCATAGAGCCACCATTCATCTACCATAGGGCTACCATAGGGCTACCATTCATCTACCATTCATCCACTATTCATCTACCAAAGAGCCACCATTTATCTACCATAGAGCCACCATTCATCTACCATAGAGCCACCATTCATCCACCACTCATCTACCATTCATCTACCATCGAGCCACCATTCATCTACCCTAGAGCCACCATTCATCTAACATAGAGCCACCATTCATCTACCATAGAGCCACCATTCTCCTACCATAGAGCCACCATTCATCTACCATAGAGCCACCATTCATCCACCATAGAGCCACCATTCATCTACCATAGAGCCACCATTCATCTACCATAGAGCCAACATTCATCTACCATAGAGCTGCCATTCATCTACCATTCATCCACCACTCATCTACCATAGAGCCACCATTCATCTACCATAAAGCCACCATTCATCTATCATAGGGCCACATTTCATCTACCATGAAACTACCATTCATCTACCATTCATCCACCACTCATCTACCATTCATCTACCATAGAGCCACCATTCATCTACCATAGAGCCACCATACATATCTACCATAGAGCCACAATTCTCCTACCATAGAGCCACCATTCATCTACCATAGAGCCACCATTCATCTACCATAGAGCCACCATTCATCTACCATAGAGCCACCATTCATCTACCATAGAGCCACCATTCATCTACCATAGAGCCATCATTCATCTACCATAGAGTCGCCATTCATCTTCCATAGAGTCGCCATTCATCTACCATAGAGCCGCCATTCATCTACCATAGAGCCACCATTCATCTACCATAGAGCCACCATTCATCTACCATAGAGCCACCATTCATCTACCATAGGGCTACCATAGGGCTACCATTCATCTACCATTCATCCACTATTCATCTACCAAAGAGCCACCATTTATCTACCATAGAGCCACCATTCATCTACCATAGAGCCACCATTCATCCACCACTCATCTACCATTCATCTACCATCGAGCCACCATTCATCTACCCTGGAGCCACCATTCATCTAACATAGAGCCACCATTCATCTACCATAGAGCCACCATTCATCTACCATAAAGCCACCATTCATCTACCATAGAGCCACCATTCATCTACCATAGAGCCACCATTCATCTACCATAGAGCCACCATTCATCTACCATAGGGCTACCATTCATCTACCATTCATCTACCATTCATCCACTATCCACCATTCATCTACCATTCATCTACCATTCATCCACTATCCACCATTCATCTACCATAGAGCCACCATTCATCCACCACTCATCTACCATTCATCTACCATAGTGCCACCATTCATCTACCATAGAGACACCATTCATCTACCACTCATCTACCATTCATCTATTATAGAGCCACCATTCATCTACCATAGAGCCACCATTCATCTACCATAGAGCCATCATTCATCTACCATTCATCCACCACTCATCTACTATTCATCTACCCTAGAGCCACCATTCATCTAACATAGAGCCACCATTCATCTACCATAAAGCCACCATTCATCTACCATAGAGCCACCATTCATCTACCATAGAGCCACCATTCATCTACCATAGGGCTACCATTCATCTACCATTCATCTACCATTCATCCACTATCCACCATTCATCTACCATTCATCTACCATTCATCCACTATCCACCATTCATCTACCATAGAGCCACCATTCATCCACCACTCATCTACCATTCATCTACCATAGTGCCACCATTCATCTACCATAGAGACACCATTCATCTACCACTCATCTACCATTCATCTATTATAGAGCCACCATTCATCTACCATAGAGCCACCATTCATCTACCATAGAGCCATCATTCATCTACCACTCATCTACCATTCATCTATTATAGAGCCACCATTCATCTACCATAGAGCCACCATTCATCTACCATAGAGCCATCATTCATCTACCATTCATCCACCACTCATCTACTATTCATCTACCCTAGAGCCACCATTCATCTACCATAGAGACACCATTCATCTACCACTCATCTACCATTCATCTATTATAGAGCCACCATTCATCTACCATAGAGCCACCATTCATCTACCATAGAGCCATCATTCATCTACCATTCATCCACCACTCATCTACTATTCATCTACCCTAGAGCCACCATTCATCTAACATAGAGCCACCATTCATCTACCATAAAGCCACCATTCATCTACCATAGAGCCACCATTCATCTACCATAGAGCCACCATTCATCCACCACTCATCTACCATTCATCTACCATCGAGCCACCATTCATCTACCCTAGAGCCACCATTCATCTAACATAGAGCCACCATTCATCTACCATAGAGCCACCATTCTCCTACCATAGAGCCACCATTCATCTACCATAGAGCCACCATTCATCCACCATAGAGCCACCATTCATCTACCATAGAGCCACCATTCATCTACCATAGAGCCAACATTCATCTACCATAGAGCTGCCATTCATCTACCATTCATCCACCACTCATCTACCATAGAGCCACCATTCATCTACCATAAAGCCACCATTCATCTATCATAGGGCCACATTTCATCTACCATGAAACTACCATTCATCTACCATTCATCCACCACTCATCTACCATTCATCTACCATAGAGCCACCATTCATCTACCATAGAGCCACCATACATATCTACCATAGAGCCACAATTCTCCTACCATAGAGCCACCATTCATCTACCATAGAGCCACCATTCATCTACCATAGAGCCACCATTCATCTACCATAGAGCCACCATTCATCTACCATAGAGCCACCATTCATCTACCATAGAGCCATCATTCATCTACCATAGAGTCGCCATTCATCTTCCATAGAGTCGCCATTCATCTACCATAGAGCCGCCATTCATCTACCATAGAGCCACCATTCATCTACCATAGAGCCACCATTCATCTACCATAGAGCCACCATTCATCTACCATAGGGCTACCATAGGGCTACCATTCATCTACCATTCATCCACTATTCATCTACCAAAGAGCCACCATTTATCTACCATAGAGCCACCATTCATCTACCATAGAGCCACCATTCATCCACCACTCATCTACCATTCATCTACCATCGAGCCACCATTCATCTACCCTGGAGCCACCATTCATCTAACATAGAGCCACCATTCATCTACCATAGAGCCACCATTCATCTACCATAAAGCCACCATTCATCTACCATAGAGCCACCATTCATCTACCATAGAGCCACCATTCATCTTCCATAGGGCTACCATTCATCTACCATTCATCTACCATTCATCCACTATCCACCATTCATCTACCATTCATCTACCATTCATCCACTATCCACCATTCATCTACCATAGAGCCACCATTCATCCACCACTCATCTACCATTCATCTACCATAGTGCCACCATTCATCTACCATAGAGACACCATTCATCTACCACTCATCTACCATTCATCTATTATAGAGCCACCATTCATCTACCATAGAGCCACCATTCATCTACCATAGAGCCATCATTCATCTACCATTCATCCACCACTCATCTACTATTCATCTACCCTAGAGCCACCATTCATCTAACATAGAGCCACCATTCATCTACCATAAAGCCACCATTCATCTACCATAGAGCCACCATTCATCTACCATAGAGCCACCATTCATCTACCATAGGGCTACCATTCATCTACCATTCATCTACCATTCATCCACTATCCACCATTCATCTACCATTCATCCACTATCCACCATTCATCTACCATAGAGCCACCATTCACCCACCACTCATCTACCATTCATCTACCATAGAGCCACCATTCATCTACCATAGAGCCACCATTCATCTACCACTCATCTACCATTCATCTACCATAGAGCCACCATTCATCTACCATAGAGCCACCATTCATCTACCATAGAGCCACCATTCATCTACCATAGGGCTACCATTCATCTACCATTCATCCACCACTCATCTACTATTCATCTACCCTAGAGCCACCATTCATCTAACATAGAGCCACCATTCATCTACCATAGAGCCACCATTCATCTACCATAGAGCCATCATTCATCTACCATTCATCCACCACTCATCTACTATTCATCTACCCTAGAGCCACCATTCATCTAACATAGAGCCACCATTCATCTACCATAGAGCCATCATTCATCTACCATTCATCCACCACTCATCTACTATTCATCTACCCTAGAGCCACCATTCATCTAACATAGAGCCACCATTCATCTACCATAAAGCCACCATTCATCTACCATAGAGCCACCATTCATCTACCATAGAGCCACCATTCATCTACCATAGGGCTACCATTCATCTACCATTCATCTACCATTCATCCACTATCCACCATTCATCTACCATTCATCTACCATTCATCCACTATCCACCATTCATCTACCATAGAGCCACCATTCATCCACCACTCATCTACCATTCATCTACCATAGTGCCACCATTCATCTACCATAGAGACACCATTCATCTACCACTCATCTACCATTCATCTATTATAGAGCCACCATTCATCTACCATAGAGCCACCATTCATCTACCATAGAGCCATCATTCATCTACCATTCATCCACCACTCATCTACTATTCATCTACCCTAGAGCCACCATTCATCTAACATAGAGCCACCATTCATCTACCATAAAGCCACCATTCATCTACCATAGAGCCACCATTCATCTACCATAGAGCCACCATTCATCCACCACTCATCTACCATTCATCTACCATCGAGCCACCATTCATCTACCCTAGAGCCACCATTCATCTAACATAGAGCCACCATTCATCTACCATAGAGCCACCATTCTCCTACCATAGAGCCACCATTCATCTACCATAGAGCCACCATTCATCCACCATAGAGCCACCATTCATCTACCATAGAGCCACCATTCATCTACCATAGAGCCAACATTCATCTACCATAGAGCTGCCATTCATCTACCATGCATCCACCACTCATCTACCATAGAGCCACCATTCATCTACCATAAAGCCACCATTCATCTATCATAGGGCCACATTTCATCTACCATGAAACTACCATTCATCTACCATAGAGCCACCATTCATCTACCATAGAGCCACCATTCATCTACCATTGGGCTACCATTCATCTACCATTCATCCACCACTCATCTACCATTCATCCTACCATAGAGCCACCATTCATCTACCATAGAGCCACCATTCATCTACCATTGGGCTACCATTCATCTACCATTCATCCACCACTCATCTACCATTCATCTACCATAGAGCCACCATTCATCTACCATAGAGCCACCATTCATCTAACATAGAGCCACCATGAAGCTACCATTCATCTACCATTCATCCACCACTCATCTACCATTCATCTACCATAGAGCCACCATTCATCTACCATAGAGCCACCATTCATCTACCATAGAGCCACCATTCATCTACCATAGAGCCAACATTCATCTACCATAGAGCTGCCATTCATCTACCATTCATCCACCACTCATCTACCATAGAGCCACCATTCATCTACCATAAAGCCACCATTCATCTATCATAGGGCCACATTTCATCTACCATGAAACTACCATTCATCTACCATTCATCCACCACTCATCTACCATTCATCTACCATAGAGCCACCATTCATCTACCATAGAGCCACCATTCATCTACCATAGAGCCACCATACATATCTACCATAGAGCCACAATTCTCCTACCATAGAGCCACCATTCATCTACCATAGAGCCACCATTCATCTACCATAGAGCCACCATTCATCTACCATAGAGCCACCATTCATCTACCATAGAGCCACCATTCATCTACCATAGAGCCATCATTCATCTACCATAGAGTCGCCATTCATCTTCCATAGAGTCGCCATTCATCTACCATAGAGCCGCCATTCATCTACCATAGAGCCAC
The DNA here is from genome assembly GCA_035222895.1 of Strongylocentrotus droebachiensis. Lineage (NCBI taxonomy): Eukaryota > Metazoa > Echinodermata > Echinoidea > Camarodonta > Strongylocentrotidae > Strongylocentrotus > Strongylocentrotus droebachiensis. Next base: position 288,946 of record JAVYIG010000423.1, read on the forward strand.
CATTCATCTACCATAGAGCCACCATTCATCTACCATAGAGCCACCATTCATCTACCATAGGGCTACCATAGGGCTACCATTCATCTACCATTCATCCACTATTCATCTACCAAAGAGCCACCATTTATCTACCATAGAGCCACCATTCATCTACCATAGAGCCACCATTCATCCACCACTCATCTACCATTCATCTACCATCGAGCCACCATTCATCTACCCTAGAGCCACCATTCATCTAACATAGAGCCACCATTCATCTACCATAGAGCCACCATTCTCCTACCATAGAGCCACCATTCATCTACCATAGAGCCACCATTCATCCACCATAGAGCCACCATTCATCTACCATAGAGCCACCATTCATCTACCATAGAGCCAACATTCATCTACCATAGAGCTGCCATTCATCTACCATTCATCCACCACTCATCTACCATAGAGCCACCATTCATCTACCATAAAGCCACCATTCATCTATCATAGGGCCACATTTCATCTACCATGAAACTACCATTCATCTACCATTCATCCACCACTCATCTACCATTCATCTACCATAGAGCCACCATTCATCTACCATAGAGCCACCATACATATCTACCATAGAGCCACAATTCTCCTACCATAGAGCCACCATTCATCTACCATAGAGCCACCATTCATCTACCATAGAGCCACCATTCATCTACCATAGAGCCACCATTCATCTACCATAGAGCCACCATTCATCTACCATAGAGCCATCATTCATCTACCATAGAGTCGCCATTCATCTTCCATAGAGTCGCCATTCATCTACCATAGAGCCGCCATTCATCTACCATAGAGCCACCATTCATCTACCATAGAGCCACCATTCATCTACCATAGAGCCACCATTCATCTACCATAGGGCTACCATAGGGCTACCATTCATCTACCATTCATCCACTATTCATCTACCAAAGAGCCACCATTTATCTACCATAGAGCCACCATTCATCTACCATAGAGCCACCATTCATCCACCACTCATCTACCATTCATCTACCATCGAGCCACCATTCATCTACCCTGGAGCCACCATTCATCTAACATAGAGCCACCATTCATCTACCATAGAGCCACCATTCATCTACCATAAAGCCACCATTCATCTACCATAGAGCCACCATTCATCTACCATAGAGCCACCATTCATCTACCATAGGGCTACCATTCATCTACCATTCATCTACCATTCATCCACTATCCACCATTCATCTACCATTCATCTACCATTCATCCACTATCCACCATTCATCTACCATAGAGCCACCATTCATCCACCACTCATCTACCATTCATCTACCATAGTGCCACCATTCATCTACCATAGAGACACCATTCATCTACCACTCATCTACCATTCATCTATTATAGAGCCACCATTCATCTACCATAGAGCCACCATTCATCTACCATAGAGCCATCATTCATCTACCATTCATCCACCACTCATCTACTATTCATCTACCCTAGAGCCACCATTCATCTAACATAGAGCCACCATTCATCTACCATAAAGCCACCATTCATCTACCATAGAGCCACCATTCATCTACCATAGAGCCACCATTCATCTACCATAGGGCTACCATTCATCTACCATTCATCTACCATTCATCCACTATCCACCATTCATCTACCATTCATCCACTATCCACCATTCATCTACCATAGAGCCACCATTCACCCACCACTCATCTACCATTCATCTACCATAGAGCCACCATTCATCTACCATAGAGCCACCATTCATCTACCACTCATCTACCATTCATCTACCATAGAGCCACCATTCATCTACCATAGAGCCACCATTCATCTACCATAGAGCCACCATTCATCTACCATAGGGCTACCATTCATCTACCATTCATCCACCACTCATCTACTATTCATCTACCCTAGAGCCACCATTCATCTAACATAGAGCCACCATTCATCTACCATAGAGCCACCATTCATCTACCATAGAGCCATCATTCATCTACCATTCATCCACCACTCATCTACTATTCATCTACCCTAGAGCCACCATTCATCTAACATAGAGCCACCATTCATCTACCATAGAGCCATCATTCATCTACCATTCATCCACCACTCATCTACTATTCATCTACCCTAGAGCCACCATTCATCTAACATAGAGCCACCATTCATCTACCATAAAGCCACCATTCATCTACCATAGAGCCACCATTCATCTACCATAGAGCCACCATTCATCTACCATAGGGCTACCATTCATCTACCATTCATCTACCATTCATCCACTATCCACCATTCATCTACCATTCATCTACCATTCATCCACTATCCACCATTCATCTACCATAGAGCCACCATTCATCCACCACTCATCTACCATTCATCTACCATAGTGCCACCATTCATCTACCATAGAGACACCATTCATCTACCACTCATCTACCATTCATCTATTATAGAGCCACCATTCATCTACCATAGAGCCACCATTCATCTACCATAGAGCCATCATTCATCTACCATTCATCCACCACTCATCTACTATTCATCTACCCTAGAGCCACCATTCATCTAACATAGAGCCACCATTCATCTACCATAAAGCCACCATTCATCTACCATAGAGCCACCATTCATCTACCATAGAGCCACCATTCATCCACCACTCATCTACCATTCATCTACCATCGAGCCACCATTCATCTACCCTAGAGCCACCATTCATCTAACATAGAGCCACCATTCATCTACCATAGAGCCACCATTCTCCTACCATAGAGCCACCATTCATCTACCATAGAGCCACCATTCATCCACCATAGAGCCACCATTCATCTACCATAGAGCCACCATTCATCTACCATAGAGCCAACATTCATCTACCATAGAGCTGCCATTCATCTACCATTCATCCACCACTCATCTACCATAGAGCCACCATTCATCTACCATAAAGCCACCATTCATCTATCATAGGGCCACATTTCATCTACCATGAAACTACCATTCATCTACCATAGAGCCACCATTCATCTACCATAGAGCCACCATTCATCTACCATTGGGCTACCATTCATCTACCATTCATCCACCACTCATCTACCATTCATCCTACCATAGAGCCACCATTCATCTACCATAGAGCCACCATTCATCTACCATTGGGCTACCATTCATCTACCATTCATCCACCACTCATCTACCATTCATCTACCATAGAGCCACCATTCATCTACCATAGAGCCACCATTCATCTAACATAGAGCCACCATGAAGCTACCATTCATCTACCATTCATCCACCACTCATCTACCATTCATCTACCATAGAGCCACCATTCATCTACCATAGAGCCACCATTCATCTACCATAGAGCCACCATTCATCTACCATAGAGCCAACATTCATCTACCATAGAGCTGCCATTCATCTACCATTCATCCACCACTCATCTACCATAGAGCCACCATTCATCTACCATAAAGCCACCATTCATCTATCATAGGGCCACATTTCATCTACCATGAAACTACCATTCATCTACCATTCATCCACCACTCATCTACCATTCATCTACCATAGAGCCACCATTCATCTACCATAGAGCCACCATTCATCTACCATAGAGCCACCATACATATCTACCATAGAGCCACAATTCTCCTACCATAGAGCCACCATTCATCTACCATAGAGCCACCATTCATCTACCATAGAGCCACCATTCATCTACCATAGAGCCACCATTCATCTACCATAGAGCCACCATTCATCTACCATAGAGCCATCATTCATCTACCATAGAGTCGCCATTCATCTTCCATAGAGTCGCCATTCATCTACCATAGAGCCGCCATTCATCTACCATAGAGCCACCATTCATCTACCATAGAGCCACCATTCATCTACCATAGAGCCACCATTCATCTACCATAGGGCTACCATAGGGCTACCATTCATCTACCATTCATCCACTATTCATCTACCAAAGAGCCACCATTTATCTACCATAGAGCCACCATTCATCTACCATAGAGCCACCATTCATCCACCACTCATCTACCATTCATCTACCATCGAGCCACCATTCATCTACCCTAGAGCCACCATTCATCTAACATAGAGCCACCATTCATCTACCATAGAGCCACCATTCTCCTACCATAGAGCCACCATTCAACTACCATAGAGCCACCATTCATCCACCATAGAGCCACCATTCATCTACCATAGAGCCACCATTCATCTACCATAGAGCCAACATTCATCTACCATAGAGCTGCCATTCATCTACCATTCATCCACCACTCATCTACCATAGAGCCACCATTCATCTACCATAAAGCCACCATTCATCTATCATAGGGCCACATTTCATCTACCATGAAACTACCATTCATCTACCATTCATCCACCACTCATCTACCATTCATCTACCATAGAGCCACCATTCATCTACCATAGAGCCACCATACATATCTACCATAGAGCCACAATTCTCCTACCATAGAGCCACCATTCATCTACCATAGAGCCACCATTCATCTACCATAGAGCCACCATTCATCTACCATAGAGCCACCATTCATCTACCATAGAGCCACCATTCATCTACCATAGAGCCATCATTCATCTACCATAGAGTCGCCATTCATCTTCCATAGAGTCGCCATTCATCTACCATAGAGCCGCCATTCATCTACCATAGAGCCACCATTCATCTACCATAGAGCCACCATTCATCTACCATAGAGCCACCATTCATCTACCATAGGGCTACCATAGGGCTACCATTCATCTACCATTCATCCACTATTCATCTACCAAAGAGCCACCATTTATCTACCATAGAGCCACCATTCATCTACCATAGAGCCACCATTCATCCACCACTCATCTACCATTCATCTACCATCGAGCCACCATTCATCTACCCTGGAGCCACCATTCATCTAACATAGAGCCACCATTCATCTACCATAGAGCCACCATTCATCTACCATAAAGCCACCATTCATCTACCATAGAGCCACCATTCATCTACCATAGAGCCACCATTCATCTACCATAGGGCTACCATTCATCTACCATTCATCTACCATTCATCCACTATCCACCATTCATCTACCATTCATCTACCATTCATCCACTATCCACCATTCATCTACCATAGAGCCACCATTCATCCACCACTCATCTACCATTCATCTACCATAGTGCCACCATTCATCTACCATAGAGACACCATTCATCTACCACTCATCTACCATTCATCTATTATAGAGCCACCATTCATCTACCATAGAGCCACCATTCATCTACCATAGAGCCATCATTCATCTACCATTCATCCACCACTCATCTACTATTCATCTACCCTAGAGCCACCATTCATCTAACATAGAGCCACCATTCATCTACCATAAAGCCACCATTCATCTACCATAGAGCCACCATTCATCTACCATAGAGCCACCATTCATCCACCACTCATCTACCATTCATCTACCATCGAGCCACCATTCATCTACCCTAGAGCCACCATTCATCTAACATAGAGCCACCATTCATCTACCATAGAGCCACCATTCTCCTACCATAGAGCCACCATTCATCTACCATAGAGCCACCATTCATCCACCATAGAGCCACCATTCATCTACCATAGAGCCACCATTCATCTACCATAGAGCCAACATTCATCTACCATAGAGCTGCCATTCATCTACCATTCATCCACCACTCATCTACCATAGAGCCACCATTCATCTACCATAAAGCCACCATACATCTATCATAGGGCCACATTTCATCTACCATGAAACTACCATTCATCTACCATTCATCCACCACTCATCTACCATTCATCTACCATAGAGCTACCATTCATCTACCATAGAGCCACCATACATATCTACCATAGAGCCACAATTCTCCTACCATAGAGCCACCATTCATCTACCATAGAGCCACCATTCATCTACCATAGAGCCACCATTCATCTACCATAGAGCCACCATTCATCTACCATAGAGCCACCATTCATCTACCATAGAGCCATCATTCATCTACCATAGAGTCGCCATTCATCTTCCATAGAGTCGCCATTCATCTACCATAGAGCCGCCATTCATCTACCATAGAGCCACCATTCATCTACCATAGAGCCACCATTCATCTACCATAGAGCCACCATTCATCTACCATAGGGCTACCATAGGGCTACCATTCATCTACCATTCATCCACTATTCATCTACCAAAGAGCCACCATTTATCTACCATAGAGCCACCATTCATCTACCATAGAGCCACCATTCATCCACCACTCATCTACCATTCATCTACCATCGAGCCACCATTCATCTACCCTGGAGCCACCATTCATCTAACATAGAGCCACCATTCATCTACCATAGAGCCACCATTCATCTACCATAAAGCCACCATTCATCTACCATAGAGCCACCATTCATCTACCATAGAGCCACCATTCATCTACCATAGGGCTACCATTCATCTACCATTCATCTACCATTCATCCACTATCCACCATTCATCTACCATTCATCTACCATTCATCCACTATCCACCATTCATCTACCATAGAGCCACCATTCATCCACCACTCATCTACCATTCATCTACCATAGTGCCACCATTCATCTACCATAGAGACACCATTCATCTACCACTCATCTACCATTCATCTATTATAGAGCCACCATTCATCTACCATAGAGCCACCATTCATCTACCATAGAGCCATCATTCATCTACCATTCATCCACCACTCATCTACTATTCATCTACCCTAGAGCCACCATTCATCTAACATAGAGCCACCATTCATCTACCATAAAGCCACCATTCATCTACCATAGAGCCACCATTCATCTACCATAGAGCCACCATTCATCTACCATAGGGCTACCATTCATCTACCATTCATCTACCATTCATCCACTATCCACCATTCATCTACCATTCATCTACCATTCATCCACTATCCACCATTCATCTACCATAGAGCCACCATTCATCCACCACTCATCTACCATTCATCTACCATAGTGCCACCATTCATCTACCATAGAGACACCATTCATCTACCACTCATCTACCATTCATCTATTATAGAGCCACCATTCATCTACCATAGAGCCACCATTCATCTACCATAGAGCCATCATTCATCTACCATTCATCCACCACTCATCTACTATTCATCTACCCTAGAGCCACCATTCATCTAACATAGAGCCACCATTCATCTACCATAGAGCCATCATTCATCTACCATTCATCCACCACTCATCTACTATTCATCTACCCTAGAGCCACCATTCATCTAACATAGAGCCACCATTCATCTACCATAGAGCCACCATTCATCTACCATAGAGCCACCATTCATCTACCATAGAGCCACCATTCATCTACCATAGGGCTACCATAGGGCTACCATTCATCTACCATTCATCCACTATTCATCTACCAAAGAGCCACCATTTATCTACCATAGAGCCACCATTCATCTACCATAGAGCCACCATTCATCCACCACTCATCTACCATTCATCTACCATCGAGCCACCATTCATCTACCCTAGAGCCACCATTCATCTAACATAGAGCCACCATTCATCTACCATAGAGCCACCATTCTCCTACCATAGAGCCACCATTCATCTACCATAGAGCCACCATTCATCCACCATAGAGCCACCATTCATCTACCATAGAGCCACCATTCATCTACCATAGAGACAACATTCATCTACCATAGAGCTGCCATTCATCTACCATTCATCCACCACTCATCTACCATAGAGCCACCATTCATCTACCATAAAGCCACCATTCATCTATCATAGGGCCACATTTCATCTACCATGAAACTACCATTCATCTACCATTCATCCACCACTCATCTACCATTCATCTACCATAGAGCCACCATTCATCTACCATAGAGCCACCATACATATCTACCATAGAGCCACAATTCTCCTACCATAGAGCCACCATTCATCTACCATAGAGCCACCATTCATCTACCATAGAGCCACCATTCATCTACCATAGAGCCACCATTCATCTACCATAGAGCCACCATTCATCTACCATAGAGCCATCATTCATCTACCATAGAGTCGCCATTCATCTTCCATAGAGTCGCCATTCATCTACCATAGAGCCGCCATTCATCTACCATAGAGCCACCATTCATCTACCATAGAGCCACCATTCATCTACCATAGAGCCACCATTCATCTACCATAGGGCTACCATAGGGCTACCATTCATCTACCATTCATCCACTATTCATCTACCAAAGAGCCACCATTTATCTACCATAGAGCCACCATTCATCTACCATAGAGCCACCATTCATCCACCACTCATCTACCATTCATCTACCATCGAGCCACCATTCATCTACCCTGGAGCCACCATTCATCTAACATAGAGCCACCATTCATCTACCATAGAGCCACCATTCATCTACCATAAAGCCACCATTCATCTACCATAGAGCCACCATTCATCTACCATAGAGCCACCATTCATCTACCATAGGGCTACCATTCATCTACCATTCATCTACCATTCATCCACTATCCACCATTCATCTACCATTCATCTACCATTCATCCACTATCCACCATTCATCTACCATAGAGCCACCATTCATCCACCACTCATCTACCATTCATCTACCATAGTGCCACCATTCATCTACCATAGAGACACCATTCATCTACCACTCATCTACCATTCATCTATTATAGAGCCACCATTCATCTACCATAGAGCCACCATTCATCTACCATAGAGCCATCATTCATCTACCATTCATCCACCACTCATCTACTATTCATCTACCCTAGAGCCACCATTCATCTAACATAGAGCCACCATTCATCTACCATAAAGCCACCATTCATCTACCATAGAGCCACCATTCATCTACCATAGAGCCACCATTCATCCACCACTCATCTACCATTCATCTACCATCGAGCCACCATTCATCTACCCTAGAGCCACCATTCATCTAACATAGAGCCACCATTCATCTACCATAGAGCCACCATTCTCCTACCATAGAGCCACCATTCATCTACCATAGAGCCACCATTCATCCACCATAGAGCCACCATTCATCTACCATAGAGCCACCATTCATCTACCATAGAGCCAACATTCATCTACCATAGAGCTGCCATTCATCTACCATTCATCCACCACTCATCTACCATAGAGCCACCATTCATCTACCATAAAGCCACCATACATCTATCATAGGGCCACATTTCATCTACCATGAAACTACCATTCATCTACCATTCATCCACCACTCATCTACCATTCATCTACCATAGAGCCACCATTCATCTACCATAGAGCCACCATACATATCTACCATAGAGCCACAATTCTCCTACCATAGAGCCACCATTCATCTACCATAGAGCCACCATTCATCTACCATAGAGCCACCATTCATCTACCATAGAGCCACCATTCATCTACCATAGAGCCACCATTCATCTACCATAGAGCCATCATTCATCTACCATAGAGTCGCCATTCATCTTCCATAGAGTCGCCATTCATCTACCATAGAGCCGCCATTCATCTACCATAGAGCCACCATTCATCTACCATAGAGCCACCATTCATCTACCATAGAGCCACCATTCATCTACCATAGGGCTACCATAGGGCTACCATTCATCTACCATTCATCCACTATTCATCTACCAAAGAGCCACCATTTATCTACCATAGAGCCACCATTCATCTACCATAGAGCCACCATTCATCCACCACTCATCTACCATTCATCTACCATCGAGCCACCATTCATCTACCCTGGAGCTACCATTCATCTAACATAGAGCCACCATTCATCTACCATAGAGCCACCATTCATCTACCATAAAGCCACCATTCATCTACCATAGAGCCACCATTCATCTACCATAGAGCCACCATTCATCTACCATAGGGCTACCATTCATCTACCATTCATCTACCATTCATCCACTATCCACCATTCATCTACCATTCATCTACCATTCATCCACTATCCACCATTCATCTACCATAGAGCCACCATTCATCCACCACTCATCTACCATTCATCTACCATAGTGCCACCATTCATCTACCATAGAGACACCATTCATCTACCACTCATCTACCATTCATCTATTATAGAGCCACCATTCATCTACCATAGAGCCACCATTCATCTACCATAGAGCCATCATTCATCTACCATTCATCCACCACTCATCTACTATTCATCTACCCTAGAGCCACCATTCATCTAACATAGAGCCACCATTCATCTACCATAAAGCCACCATTCATCTACCATAGAGCCACCATTCATCTACCATAGAGCCACCATTCATCTACCATAGGGCTACCATTCATCTACCATTCATCTACCATTCATCCACTATCCACCATTCATCTACCATTCATCTACCATTCATCCACTATCCACCATTCATCTACCATAGAGCCACCATTCATCCACCACTCATCTACCATTCATCTACCATAGTGCCACCATTCATCTACCATAGAGACACCATTCATCTACCACTCATCTACCATTCATCTATTATAGAGCCACCATTCATCTACCATAGAGCCACCATTCATCTACCATAGAGCCATCATTCATCTACCACTCATCTACCATTCATCTATTATAGAGCCACCATTCATCTACCATAGAGCCACCATTCATCTACCATAGAGCCATCATTCATCTACCATTCATCCACCACTCATCTACTATTCATCTACCCTAGAGCCACCATTCATCTAACATAGAGCCACCATTCATCTACCATAGAGCCATCATTCATCTACCATTCATCCACCACTCATCTACTATTCATCTACCCTAGAGCCACCATTCATCTAACATAGAGCCACCATTCATCTACCATAAAGCCACCATTCATCTACCATAGAGCCACCATTCATCTACCATAGAGCCACCATTCATCTACCATAGGGCTACCATTCATCTACCATTCATCTACCATTCATCCACTATCCACCATTCATCTACCATTCATCTACCATTCATCCACTATCCACCATTCATCTACCATAGAGCCACCATTCATCCACCACTCATCTACCATTCATCTACCATAGTGCCACCATTCATCTACCATAGAGACACCATTCATCTACCACTCATCTACCATTCATCTATTATAGAGCCACCATTCATCTACCATAGAGCCACCATTCATCTACCATAGAGCCATCATTCATCTACCATTCATCCACCACTCATCTACTATTCATCTACCCTAGAGCCACCATTCATCTAACATAGAGCCACCATTCATCTACCATAAAGCCACCATTCATCTACCATAGAGCCACCATTCATCTACCATAGAGCCACCATTCATCCACCACTCATCTACCATTCATCTACCATCGAGCCACCATTCATCTACCCTAGAGCCACCATTCATCTAACATAGAGCCACCATTCATCTACCATAGAGCCACCATTCTCCTACCATAGAGCCACCATTCATCTACCATAGAGCCACCATTCATCCACCATAGAGCCACCATTCATCTACCATAGAGCCACCATTCATCTACCATAGAGCCAACATTCATCTACCATAGAGCTGCCATTCATCTACCATTCATCCACCACTCATCTACCATAGAGCCACCATTCATCTACCATAAAGCCACCATTCATCTATCATAGGGCCACATTTCATCTACCATGAAACTACCATTCATCTACCATTCATCCACCACTCATCTACCATTCATCTACCATAGAGCCACCATTCATCTACCATAGAGCCACCATACATATCTACCATAGAGCCACAATTCTCCTACCATAGAGCCACCATTCATCTACCATAGAGCCACCATTCATCTACCATAGAGCCACCATTCATCTACCATAGAGCCACCATTCATCTACCATAGAGCCACCATTCATCTACCATAGAGCCATCATTCATCTACCATAGAGTCGCCATTCATCTTCCATAGAGTCGCCATTCATCTACCATAGAGCCGCCATTCATCTACCATAGAGCCACCATTCATCTACCATAGAGCCACCATTCATCTACCATAGAGCCACCATTCATCTACCATAGGGCTACCATAGGGCTACCATTCATCTACCATTCATCCACTATTCATCTACCAAAGAGCCACCATTTATCTACCATAGAGCCACCATTCATCTACCATAGAGCCACCATTCATCCACCACTCATCTACCATTCATCTACCATCGAGCCACCATTCATCTACCCTGGAGCCACCATTCATCTAACATAGAGCCACCATTCATCTACCATAGAGCCACCATTCATCTACCATAAAGCCACCATTCATCTACCATAGAGCCACCATTCATCTACCATAGAGCCACCATTCATCTACCATAGGGCTACCATTCATCTACCATTCATCTACCATTCATCCACTATCCACCATTCATCTACCATTCATCTACCATTCATCCACTATCCACCATTCATCTACCATAGAGCCACCATTCATCCACCACTCATCTACCATTCATCTACCATAGTGCCACCATTCATCTACCATAGAGACACCATTCATCTACCACTCATCTACCATTCATCTATTATAGAGCCACCATTCATCTACCATAGAGCCACCATTCATCTACCATAGAGCCATCATTCATCTACCATTCATCCACCACTCATCTACTATTCATCTACCCTAGAGCCACCATTCATCTAACATAGAGCCACCATTCATCTACCATAAAGCCACCATTCATCTACCATAGAGCCACCATTCATCTACCATAGAGCCACCATTCATCTACCATAGGGCTACCATTCATCTACCATTCATCTACCATTCATCCACTATCCACCATTCATCTACCATTCATCCACTATCCACCATTCATCTACCATAGAGCCACCATTCACCCACCACTCATCTACCATTCATCTACCATGAGCCACCATTCATCTACCATAGAGCCACCATTCATCTACCACTCATCTACCATTCATCTACCATAGAGCCACCATTCATCTACCATAGAGCCACCATTCATCTACCATAGAGCCACCATTCATCTACCATAGGGCTACCATTCATCTACCATTCATCCACCACTCATCTACTATTCATCTACCCTAGAGCCACCATTCATCTAACATAGAGCCACCATTCATCTACCATAGAGCCACCATTCATCTACCATAAAGCCACCATTCATCTACCATAGAGCCACCATTCATCTACCATAGAGCCACCATTCATCTACCATAGGGCTACCATTCATCTACCATTCATCTACCATTCATCCACTATCCACCATTCATCTACCATTCATCTACCATTCATCCACTATCCACCATTCATCTACCATAGAGCCACCATTCATCCACCACTCATCTACCATTCATCTACCATAGAGCCACCATTCATCTACCATAGTGCTACCATTCATCTACCTTAGAGCCACCATTCATCTACCATAGAGCCATCATTCATCTACCATAGGGCTACCATTCATCTACCATTCATCCACCACTCATCTACCATTCATCTACCATAGAGCCACCATTCATCTACCGTAGAGCCACCATTCATCTACCATAGAGCTACCTTTCATCTAACATAGACCCACCATTCATATCTACCATAGAGCCACCATTCTCCTACCATAGAGCCACCATTCATCTACCATAGAGCCACCATTCATCTAACATAGAGCCACCATTCATCTACCATAGAGCCACCATTCATCTACAATAGAGCCACAATTCATCTACCATAGAGCCACCATTCATCCACCACTCATCTACCATTCATCCACCATAGAGCCACCATTCATATACCATAGAGCCACCATTCATCTACCATAGAGCCACCATTCATCTATCATAGAGCCACCTTTCATCTACCAAAGCGCTACCATTCATCTACCATAGAGCCACCATTCATCTACCATAGAGCCAACATTCATCTACCATAGAGCCACCATTCATCTACCATAGAGCCACCATTCATCAACCATAGAGCCACCATTCATCTACCATAGGGCTATCATTCATCTACCATTCATCCACCACTCATCTACCATTCAACTACCTTAGAGCCACCATTCATCTACCATAGAGCCACCAATCATTTACCATAGAGCCACCATTCATCTACTATAGAGCCACCATTCATCTACCATAAGGCTACCATTCATCTACCATTCATCTACCATAGAGCCACCATTCATCTACCATAGAGCCACCATTCATCCACCACTCATCTACCATTCATCTACCATAGAGCCACCATTCATCTACCATAGAGCCACCATTCATCTACCATAGAGCCACCATTCATCTACCATAGAGCCGCCATTTATCTACCATAGAGCCACCATTCATCTACCATTGGGCTACCATTCATCTACCATTCATCCACCACTCATCTACCATTCATTTACCATAGAGCCACCATTCATCTAACATAGAGCCACCATTCATTTACCATAGAGCCACCATTCATCTACCATAGAGCCACCATTCATCTACCATAGAGCCACCATTCATCTACCATTGGGCTACCATTCATCTACCATTCATCCACCACTCATCTACCATTCATCCTACCATAGAGCCACCATTCATCTACCATAGAGCCACCATTCATCTACCATTGGGCTACCATTCATCTACCATTCATCCACCACTCATCTACCATTCATCTACCATAGAGCCACCATTCATCTAACATAGAGCCACCATGAAGCTACCATTCATCTACCATTCATCCACCACTCATCTACCATTCATCTACCATAGAGCCACCATTCATCTACCATAGAACCACCATTCATCTACCATAGAACCACCATTCATCCACCACTCATCTACCATTCATCTACCATAGAGCCACCATTCATCTACCATAGAGCCACCATTCATCTACCATAGAGCCACCATTCATCTACCATTGGGCTACCATTCATCTACCATTCATCCACCACTCATCTACCATTCATCTACCATAGAGCCACCATTCATCTACCATAGAGCCAACATTCATCTACCATAGAGCTGCCATTCATCTACCATTCATCCACCACTCATCTACCATAGAGCCACCATTCATCTACCATAAAGCCACCATTCATCTATCATAGGGCCACATTTCATCTACCATGAAACTACCATTCATCTACCATTCATCCACCACTCATCTACCATTCATCTACCATAGAGCCACCATTCATCTACCATAGAGCCACCATTCATCTACCATAGAGCCACCATTCATCTACTATAGAGCCACCATTCATCTACCATAAGGCTACCATTCATCTACCATTCATCAACCACTCATCTATCATTCATCTACCATAGAGCCACTATTCATCTACCATAGAGCCACCATTCATATACCATAGAGCCACCATTCATCTACCATAGAGCCGCCATTCATCTACCATAGAACCACCATTCATCCACCACTCATCTACCATTCATCTACCATAGAGCCAACATTCATCTACCATAGAGCCGCCAATCATCTACCATAGAGCCACCATTCATCTACTATAGAGCCACCATTCATCTACCATAAGGCTACCATTCATCTACCATTCATCAACCACTCATCTACCATTCATCTACCATAGAGCCACCATTCATCTACCATAGAGCCGCCATTCATCTACCATAGAACCACCATTCATCCACCACTCATCTACCATTCATCTACCATAGAGCCACCATTCATCTACCATAGAGCCACCAATCATCTACCATAGAGCCACCATTCATCTACTATAGAGCCACCATTCATCTACCATAAGGCTACCGTTCATCTACCATTCATCAACCACTCATCTACCATTCAACTACCTTAGAGCCACCATTCATCTACCATAGAGCCACCAATCATTTACCATAGAGCCACCATTCATCTACTATAGAGCCACCATTCATCTACCATAAGGCTACCATTCATCTACCATTCATCTACCATAGAGCCACCATTCATCCACCACTCATCTACCATTCATCTACCATAGAGCCACCATTCATCTACCATAGAGCCACCATTCATCTACCATAGAGCCACCATTCATCTACCATAGAGCCGCCATTTATCTACCATAGAGCCACCATTCATCCACTACTCATCTACCATTCATCTACTATAGAGCCACCATTCATTTACCATAGAGCCACCATTCATCTACCATAGAGCCACCATTCATTTACCATAGAGCCACCATTCATCTACCATAGAGCCACCATTCATCTACCATAGAGCCACCATTCATCTACCATTGGGCTACCATTCATCTACCATTCATCCACCACTCATCTACCATTCATCCTACCATAGAGCCACCATTCATCTACCATAGAGCCACCATTCATCTACCATAGGGCTACCATTCATCTACCATTCATCTACCATAGAGCCAACATTCATCTACCATAGAGCCACCATTCATCTACCATAGAGCCACCATTCATCAACCATAGAGCCACCATTCATCTACCATAGGGCTATCATTCATCTACCATTCATCCACCACTCATCTACCATTCAACTACCTTAGAGCCACCATTCATCTACCATAGAGCCACCAATCATTTACCATAGAGCCACCATTCATCTACTATAGAGCCACCATTCATCTACCATAAGGCTACCATTCATCTACCATTCATCCACCACTCATCTACCATTCAACTACCTTAGAGCCACCATTCATCTACCATAGAGCCACCAATCATTTACCATAGAGCCACCATTCATCTACTATAGAGCCACCATTCATCTACCATAAGGCTACCATTCATCTACCATTCATCAACCACTCATCTACCATTCATCTACCATAGAGCCACCATTCATCTACCATAGAGCCACCATTCATCTACCATAGAGCCACCATTCATCTACCATAGAGCCACCATTCATCTACCATAGAGCCACCATTCATCAACCATAGAGCCACCATTCATCTACCATAGGGCTATCATTCATCTACCATTCATCCACCACTCATCTACCATTCAACTACCTTAGAGCCACCATTCATCTACCATAGAGCCACCAATCATTTACCATAGAGCCACCATTCATCTACTATAGAGCCACCATTCATCTACCATAAGGCTACCATTCATCTACCATTCATCAACCACTCATCTACCATTCATCTACCATAGAGCCACCATTCATCTACCATAGAGCCACCATTCATCAACCATAGAGCCACCATTCATCTACCATAGGGCTACCATTCATCTACCATTCATCCACCACTCATCTACCATTCATCTACCTTAGAGCCACCATTCATCTACCATAGAGCCACCATTCATCTACCATAGAGCCACCATTCATCTACCATAAAGCCACCATTCATCTACCATAGAGCCACCATTCATCTACCATAGAGCCACCATTCATCTACCATAGGGCTACCATTCATCTACCATTCATCTACCATTCATCCACTATCCACCATTCATCTACCATTCATCTACCATTCATCCACTATCCACCATTCATCTACCATAGAGCCACCATTCATCCACCACTCATCTACCATTCATCTACCATAGAGCCACCATTCATCTACCATAGTGCTACCATTCATCTACCTTAGAGCCACCATTCATCTACCATAGAGCCATCATTCATCTACCATAGGGCTACCATTCATCTACCATTCATCCACCAATCATCTACCATTCATCTACCATAGAGCCACCATTCATATACCGTAGAGCCACCATTCATCTACCATAGAGCTACCTTTCATCTAACATAGACCCACCATTCATATCTACCATAGAGCCACCATTCTCCTACCATAGAGCCACCATTCATCTACCATAGAGCCACCATTCATCTAACATAGAGCCACCATTCATCTACCATAGAGCCACCATTCATCTACAATAGAGCCACAATTCATCTACCATAGAGCCACCATTCATCCACCACTCATCTACCATTCATCCACCATAGAGCCACCATTCATATACCATAGAGCCACCATTCATCTACCATAGAGCCACCATTCATCTATCATAGAGCCACCTTTCATCTACCAAAGCGCTACCATTCATCTACCATAGAGCCACCATTCATCTACCATAGAGCCAACATTCATCTACCATAGAGCCACCATTCATCTACCATAGAGCCACCATTCATCAACCATAGAGCCACCATTCATCTACCATAGGGCTATCATTCATCTACCATTCATCCACCACTCATCTACCATTCAACTACCTTAGAGCCACCATTCATCTACCATAGAGCCACCAATCATTTACCATAGAGCCACCATTCATCTACTATAGAGCCACCATTCATCTACCATAAGGCTACCATTCATCTACCATTCATCTACCATAGAGCCACCATTCATCTACCATAGAGCCACCATTCATCCACCACTCATCTACCATTCATCTACCATAGAGCCACCATTCATCTACCATAGAGCCACCATTCATCTACCATAGAGCCACCATTCATCTACCATAGAGCCGCCATTTATCTACCATAGAGCCACCATTCATCTACCATTGGGCTACCATTCATCTACCATTCATCCACCACTCATCTACCATTCATTTACCATAGAGCCACCATTCATCTAACATAGAGCCACCATTCATTTACCATAGAGCCACCATTCATCTACCATAGAGCCACCATTCATCTACCATAGAGCCACCATTTATCTACCATTGGGCTACCATTCATCTACCATTCATCCACCACTCATCTACCATTCATCCTACCATAGAGCCACCATTCATCTACCATAGAGCCACCATTCATCTACCATTGGGCTACCATTCATCTACCATTCATCCACCACTCATCTACCATTCATCTACCATAGAGCCACCATTCATCTAACATAGAGCCACCATGAAGCTACCATTCATCTACCATTAATCCACCACTCATCTACCATTCATCTACCATAGAGCCACCATTCATCTACCATAGAACCACCATTCATCTACCATAGAACCACCATTCATCCACCACTCATCTACCATTCATCTACCATAGAGCCACATTCATCTACCATAGAGCCACCATTCATCTACCATAGAGCCACCATTCATCTACCATAAAGCCACCATTCATCTACCATAGAGCCACCATTCATCTACCATAGAGCCACCATTCATCTACCATAGGGCTACCATTCATCTACCATTCATCTACCATTCATCCACTATCCACCATTCATCTACCATTCATCTACCATTCATCCACTATCCACCATTCATCTACCATAGAGCCACCATTCATCCACCACTCATCTACCATTCATCTACCATAGAGCCACCATTCATCTACCATAGTGCTACCATTCATCTACCTTAGAGCCACCATTCATCTACCATAGAGCCATCATTCATCTACCATAGGGCTACCATTCATCTACCATTCATCCACCAATCATCTACCATTCATCTACCATAGAGCCACCATTCATATACCGTAGAGCCACCATTCATCTACCATAGAGCTACCTTTCATCTAACATAGACCCACCATTCATATCTACCATAGAGCCACCATTCTCCTACCATAGAGCCACCATTCATCTACCATAGAGCCACCATTCATCTAACATAGAGCCACCATTCATCTACCATAGAGCCACCATTCATCTACAATAGAGCCACAATTCATCTACCATATAGAGCCACCATTCATCCACCACTCATCTACCATTCATCCACCATAGAGCCACCATTCATATACCATAGAGCCACCATTCATCTACCATAGAGCCACCATTCATCTATCATAGAGCCACCTTTCATCTACCAAAGCGCTACCATTCATCTACCATAGAGCCACCATTCATCTACCATAGAGCCAACATTCATCTACCATAGAGCCACCATTCATCTACCATAGAGCCACCATTCATCTAACATAGAGCCACCATGAAGCTACCATTCATCTACCATTCATCCACCACTCATCTACCATTCATCTACCATAGAGCCACCATTCATCTACCATAGAACCACCATTCATCTACCATAGAACCACCATTCATCCACCACTCATCTACCATTCATCTACCATAGAGCCACCATTCATCTACCATAGAGCCACCATTCATCTACCATAGAGCCACCATTCATCTACCATTGGGCTACCATTCATCTACCATTCATCCACCACTCATCTACCATTCATCTACCATAGAGCCACCATTCATCTACCATAGAGCCAACATTCATCTACCATAGAGCTGCCATTCATCTACCATTCATCCACCACTCATCTACCATAGAGCCACCATTCATCTACCATAAAGCCACCATTCATCTATCATAGGGCCACATTTCATCTACCATGAAACTACCATTCATCTACCATTCATCCACCACTCATCTACCATTCATCTACCATAGAGCCACCATTCATCTACCATAGAGCCACCATTCATCTACCATAGAGCCACCATTCATCTACTATAGAGCCACCATTCATCTACCATAAGGCTACCATTCATCTACCATTCATCAACCACTCATCTATCATTCATCTACCATAGAGCCACTATTCATCTACCATAGAGCCACCATTCATATACCATAGAGCCACCATTCATCTACCATAGAGCCGCCATTCATCTACCATAGAACCACCATTCATCCACCACTCATCTACCATTCATCTACCATAGAGCCAACATTCATCTACCATAGAGCCGCCAATCATCTACCATAGAGCCACCATTCATCTACTATAGAGCCACCATTCATCTACCATAAGGCTACCATTCATCTACCATTCATCAACCACTCATCTACCATTCATCTACCATAGAGCCACCATTCATCTACCATAGAGCCGCCATTCATCTACCATAGAACCACCATTCATCCACCACTCATCTACCATTCATCTACCATAGAGCCACCATTCATCTACCATAGAGCCACCAATCATCTACCATAGAGCCACCATTCATCTACTATAGAGCCACCATTCATCTACCATAAGGCTACCGTTCATCTACCATTCATCAACCACTCATCTACCATTCAACTACCTTAGAGCCACCATTCATCTACCATAGAGCCACCAATCATTTACCATAGAGCCACCATTCATCTACTATAGAGCCACCATTCATCTACCATAAGGCTACCATTCATCTACCATTCATCTACCATAGAGCCACCATTCATCCACCACTCATCTACCATTCATCTACCATAGAGCCACCATTCATCTACCATAGAGCCACCATTCATCTACCATAGAGCCACCATTCATCTACCATAGAGCCGCCATTTATCTACCATAGAGCCACCATTCATCCACTACTCATCTACCATTCATCTACTATAGAGCCACCATTCATTTACCATAGAGCCACCATTCATCTACCATAGAGCCACCATTCATTTACCATAGAGCCACCATTCATCTACCATAGAGCCACCATTCATCTACCATAGAGCCACCATTCATCTACCATTGGGCTACCATTCATCTACCATTCATCCACCACTCATCTACCATTCATCCTACCATAGAGCCACCATTCATCTACCATAGAGCCACCATTCATCTACCATTGGGCTACCATTCATCTACCATTCATCCACCACTCATCTACCATTCATCTACCATGGAGCCACCATTCATTTACCATAGAGCCACCATTCATCTAACATAGAGCCACCATGAAGCTACCATTCATCTACCATTCATCCACCACTCATCTACCATTCATCTACCATAGAGCCACCATTCATCTACCATAGAGCCACCATTCATCTAACATAGAGCCACCATGAAGCTACCATTCATCTACCATTCATCCACCACTCATCTACCATTCATCTACCATAGAGCCACCATTCATCTACCATAGAGCCACCATTCATCTACCATAGAGCCACCATTCATCTACCATAGAGCCAACATTCATCTACCATAGAGCTGCCATTCATCTACCATTCATCCACCACTCATCTACCATAGAGCCACCATTCATCTACCATAAAGCCACCATTCATCTATCATAGGGCCACATTTCATCTACCATGAAACTACCATTCATCTACCATTCATCCACCACTCATCTACCATTCATCTACCATAGAGCCACCATTCATCTACCATAGAGCCACCATTCATCTACCATAGAGCCACCATACATATCTACCATAGAGCCACAATTCTCCTACCATAGAGCCACCATTCATCTACCATAGAGCCACCATTCATCTACCATAGAGCCACCATTCATCTACCATAGAGCCACCATTCATCTACCATAGAGCCACCATTCATCTACCATAGAGCTATCATTCATCTACCATAGAGTCGCCATTCATCTTCCATAGAGTCGCCATTCATCTACCATAGAGCCGCCATTCATCTACCATAGAGCCACCATTCATCTACCATAGAGCCACCATTCATCTACCATAGAGCCACCATTCATCTACCATAAGGCTACCATAGGGCTACCATTCATCTACCATTCATCCACTATTCATCTACCACAGAGCCACCATTTATCTACCATAGAGCCACCATTCATCTACCATAGAGCCACCATTCATCTACCATAGAGCCAACATTCATCTACCATAGAGCCACCATTCATCTACCATAGAGCCACCATTCATCAACCATAGAGCCACCATTCATCTACCATAGGGCTATCATTCATCTACCATTCATCCACCACTCATCTACCATTCAACTACCTTAGAGCCACCATTCATCTACCATAGAGCCACCAATCATTTACCATAGAGCCACCATTCATCTACTATAGAGCCACCATTCATCTACCATAAGGCTACCATTCATCTACCATTCATCCACCACTCATCTACCATTCAACTACCTTAGAGCCACCATTCATCTACCATAGAGCCACCAATCATTTACCATAGAGCCACCATTCATCTACTATAGAGCCACCATTCATCTACCATAAGGCTACCATTCATCTACCATTCATCAACCACTCATCTACCATTCATCTACCATAGAGCCACCATTCATCTACCATAGAGCCACCATTCATCTACCATAGAGCCACCATTCATCTACCATAGAGCCACCATTCATCTACCATAGAGCCACCATTCATCAACCATAGAGCCACCATTCATCTACCATAGGGCTATCATTCATCTACCATTCATCCACCACTCATCTACCATTCAACTACCTTAGAGCCACCATTCATCTACCATAGAGCCACCAATCATTTACCATAGAGCCACCATTCATCTACTATAGAGCCACCATTCATCTACCATAAGGCTACCATTCATCTACCATTCATCAACCACTCATCTACCATTCATCTACCATAGAGCCACCATTCATCTACCATAGAGCCACCATTCATCAACCATAGAGCCACCATTCATCTACCATAGGGCTACCATTCATCTACCATTCATCCACCACTCATCTACCATTCATCTACCTTAGAGCCACCATTCATCTACCATAGAGCCACCATTCATCTACCATAGAGCCACCATTCATCTACCATAAAGCCACCATTCATCTACCATAGAGCCACCATTCATCTACCATAGAGCCACCATTCATCTACCATAGGGCTACCATTCATCTACCATTCATCTACCATTCATCCACTATCCACCATTCATCTACCATTCATCTACCATTCATCCACTATCCACCATTCATCTACCATAGAGCCACCATTCATCCACCACTCATCTACCATTCATCTACCATAGAGCCACCATTCATCTACCATAGTGCTACCATTCATCTACCTTAGAGCCACCATTCATCTACCATAGAGCCATCATTCATCTACCATAGGGCTACCATTCATCTACCATTCATCCACCAATCATCTACCATTCATCTACCATAGAGCCACCATTCATATACCGTAGAGCCACCATTCATCTACCATAGAGCTACCTTTCATCTAACATAGACCCACCATTCATATCTACCATAGAGCCACCATTCTCCTACCATAGAGCCACCATTCATCTACCATAGAGCCACCATTCATCTAACATAGAGCCACCATTCATCTACCATAGAGCCACCATTCATCTACTATAGAGCCACAATTCATCTACCATAGAGCCACCATTCATCCACCACTCATCTACCATTCATCCACCATAGAGCCACCATTCATATACCATAGAGCCACCATTCATCTACCATAGAGCCACCATTCATCTATCATAGAGCCACCTTTCATCTACCAAAGCGCTACCATTCATCTACCATAGAGCCACCATTCATCTACCATAGAGCCAACATTCATCTACCATAGAGCCACCATTCATCTACCATAGAGCCACCATTCATCAACCATAGAGCCACCATTCATCTACCATAGGGCTATCATTCATCTACCATTCATCCACCACTCATCTACCATTCAACTACCTTAGAGCCACCATTCATCTACCATAGAGCCACCAATCATTTACCATAGAGCCACCATTCATCTACTATAGAGCCACCATTCATCTACCATAAGGCTACCATTCATCTACCATTCATCTACCATAGAGCCACCATTCATCTACCATAGAGCCACCATTCATCCACCACTCATCTACCATTCATCTACCATAGAGCCACCATTCATCTACCATAGAGCCACCATTCATCTACCATAGAGCCACCATTCATCTACCATAGAGCCGCCATTTATCTACCATAGAGCCACCATTCATCTACCATTGGGCTACCATTCATCTACCATTCATCCACCACTCATCTACCATTCATTTACCATAGAGCCACCATTCATCTAACATAGAGCCACCATTCATTTACCATAGAGCCACCATTCATCTACCATAGAGCCACCATTCATCTACCATAGAGCCACCATTCATCTACCATTGGGCTACCATTCATCTACCATTCATCCACCACTCATCTACCATTCATCCTACCATAGAGCCACCATTCATCTACCATAGAGCCACCATTCATCTACCATTGGGCTACCATTCATCTACCATTCATCCACCACTCATCTACCATTCATCTACCATAGAGCCACCATTCATCTAACATAGAGCCACCATGAAGCTACCATTCATCTACCATTAATCCACCACTCATCTACCATTCATCTACCATAGAGCCACCATTCATCTACCATAGAACCACCATTCATCTACCATAGAACCACCATTCATCCACCACTCATCTACCATTCATCTACCATAGAGCCACATTCATCTACCATAGAGCCACCATTCATCTACCATAGAGCCACCATTCATCTACCATAAAGCCACCATTCATCTACCATAGAGCCACCATTCATCTACCATAGAGCCACCATTCATCTACCATAGGGCTACCATTCATCTACCATTCATCTACCATTCATCCACTATCCACCATTCATCTACCATTCATCTACCATTCATCCACTATCCACCATTCATCTACCATAGAGCCACCATTCATCCACCACTCATCTACCATTCATCTACCATAGAGCCACCATTCATCTACCATAGTGCTACCATTCATCTACCTTAGAGCCACCATTCATCTACCATAGAGCCATCATTCATCTACCATAGGGCTACCATTCATCTACCATTCATCCACCAATCATCTACCATTCATCTACCATAGAGCCACCATTCATATACCGTAGAGCCACCATTCATCTACCATAGAGCTACCTTTCATCTAACATAGACCCACCATTCATATCTACCATAGAGCCACCATTCTCCTACCATAGAGCCACCATTCATCTACCATAGAGCCACCATTCATCTAACATAGAGCCACCATTCATCTACCATAGAGCCACCATTCATCTACAATAGAGCCACAATTCATCTACCATATAGAGCCACCATTCATCCACCACTCATCTACCATTCATCCACCATAGAGCCACCATTCATATACCATAGAGCCACCATTCATCTACCATAGAGCCACCATTCATCTATCATAGAGCCACCTTTCATCTACCAAAGCGCTACCATTCATCTACCATAGAGCCACCATTCATCTACCATAGAGCCAACATTCATCTACCATAGAGCCACCATTCATCTACCATAGAGCCACCATTCATCAACCATAGAGCCACCATTCATCTACCATAGGGCTATCATTCATCTACCATTCATCCACCACTCATCTACCATTCAACTACCTTAGAGCCACCATTCATCTACCATAGAGCCACCAATCATTTACCATAGAGCCACCATTCATCTACTATAGAGCCACCATTCATCTACCATAAGGCTACCATTCATCTACCATTCATCTACCATAGAGCCACCATTCATCTACCATAGAGCCACCATTCATCCACCACTCATCTACCATTCATCTACCATAGAGCCACCATTCATCTACCATAGAGCCACCATTCATCTACCATAGAGCCACCATTCATCTACCATAGAGCCGCCATTTATCTACCATAGAGCCACCATTCATCTACCATTGGGCTACCATTCATCTACCATTCATCCACCACTCATCTACCATTCATTTACCATAGAGCCACCATTCATCTAACATAGAGCCACCATTCATTTACCATAGAGCCACCATTCATCTACCATAGAGCCACCATTCATCTACCATAGAGCCACCATTCATCTACCATTGGGCTACCATTCATCTACCATTCATCCACCACTCATCTACCATTCATCCTACCATAGAGCCACCATTCATCTACCATAGAGCCACCATTCATCTACCATTGGGCTACCATTCATCTACCATTCATCCACCACTCATCTACCATTCATCTACCATAGAGCCACCATTCATCTAACATAGAGCCACCATGAAGCTACCATTCATCTACCATTAATCCACCACTCATCTACCATTCATCTACCATAGAGCCACCATTCATCTACCATAGAACCACCATTCATCTACCATAGAACCACCATTCATCCACCACTCATCTACCATTCATCTACCATAGAGCCACATTCATCTACCATAGAGCCACCATTCATCTACCATAGAGCCACCATTCATCTACCATAGAGCCGCCATTTATCTACCATAGAGCCACCATTCATCCACTACTCATCTACCATTCATCTACTATAGAGCCACCATTCATTTACCATAGAGCCACCATTCATCTACCATAGAGCCACCATTCATTTACCATAGAGCCACCATTCATCTACCATAGAGCCACCATTCATCTACCATAGAGCCACCATTCATCTACCATTGGGCTACCATTCATCTACCATTCATCCACCACTCATCTACCATTCATCCTACCATAGAGCCACCATTCATCTACCATAGAGCCACCATTCATCTACCATTGGGCTACCATTCATCTACCATTCATCCACCACTCATCTACCATTCATCTACCATAGAGCCACCATTCATCTACCATAGAGCCACCATTCATCTAACATAGAGCCACCATGAAGCTACCATTCATCTACCATTCATCCACCACTCATCTACCATTCATCTACCATAGAGCCACCATTCATCTACCATAGAGCCACCATTCATCTACCATAGAGCCACCATTCATCTACCATAGAGCCAACATTCATCTACCATAGAGCTGCCATTCATCTACCATTCATCCACCACTCATCTACCATAGAGCCACCATTCATCTACCATAAAGCCACCATTCATCTATCATAGGGCCACATTTCATCTACCATGAAACTACCATTCATCTACCATTCATCCACCACTCATCTACCATTCATCTACCATAGAGCCACCATTCATCTACCATAGAGCCACCATTCATCTACCATAGAGCCACCATACATATCTACCATAGAGCCACAATTCTCCTACCATAGAGCCACCATTCATCTACCATAGAGCCACCATTCATCTACCATAGAGCCACCATTCATCTACCATAGAGCCACCATTCATCTACCATAGAGCCACCATTCATCTACCATAGAGCCATCATTCATCTACCATAGAGTCGCCATTCATCTTCCATAGAGTCGCCATTCATCTACCATAGAGCCGCCATTCATCTACCATAGAGCCACCATTCATCTACCATAGAGCCACCATTCATCTACCATAGAGCCACCATTCATCTATCATAGAGCCACCTTTCATCTACCAAAGCGCTACCATTCATCTACCATAGAGCCACCATTCATCTACCATAGAGCCAACATTCATCTACCATAGAGCCACCATTCATCTACCATAGAGCCACCATTCATCAACCATAGAGCCACCATTCATCTACCATAGGGCTATCATTCATCTACCATTCATCCACCACTCATCTACCATTCAACTACCTTAGAGCCACCATTCATCTACCATAGAGCCACCAATCATTTACCATAGAGCCACCATTCATCTACTATAGAGCCACCATTCATCTACCATAAGGCTACCATTCATCTACCATTCATCTACCATAGAGCCACCATTCATCTACCATAGAGCCACCATTCATCCACCACTCATCTACCATTCATCTACCATAGAGCCACCATTCATCTACCATAGAGCCACCATTCATCTACCATAGAGCCACCATTCATCTACCATAGAGCCGCCATTTATCTACCATAGAGCCACCATTCATCTACCATTGGGCTACCATTCATCTACCATTCATCCACCACTCATCTACCATTCATTTACCATAGAGCCACCATTCATCTAACATAGAGCCACCATTCATTTACCATAGAACCACCATTCATCTACCATAGAGCCACCATTCATCTACCATAGAGCCACCATTCATCTACCATTGGGCTACCATTCATCTACCATTCATCCACCACTCATCTACCATTCATCCTACCATAGAGCCACCATTCATCTACCATAGAGCCACCATTCATCTACCATTGGGCTACCATTCATCTACCATTCATCCACCACTCATCTACCATTCATCTACCATAGAGCCACCATTCATCTAACATAGAGCCACCATGAAGCTACCATTCATCTACCATTCATCCACCACTCATCTACCATTCATCTACCATAGAGCCACCATTCATCTACCATAGAACCACCATTCATCTACCATAGAACCACCATTCATCCACCACTCATCTACCATTCATCTACCATAGAGCCACCATTCATCTACCATAGAGCCACCATTCATCTACCATAGAGCCACCATTCATCTACCATTGGGCTACCATTCATCTACCATTCATCCACCACTCATCTACCATTCATCTACCATAGAGCCACCATTCATCTACCATAGAGCCAACATTCATCTACCATAGAGCTGCCATTCATCTACCATTCATCCACCACTCATCTACCATAGAGCCACCATTCATCTACCATAAAGCCACCATTCATCTATCATAGGGCCACATTTCATCTACCATGAAACTACCATTCATCTACCATTCATCCACCACTCATCTACCATTCATCTACCATAGAGCCACCATTCATCTACCATAGAGCCACCATTCATCTACCATAGAGCCACCATTCATCTACTATAGAGCCACCATTCATCTACCATAAGGCTACCATTCATCTACCATTCATCAACCACTCATCTATCATTCATCTACCATAGAGCCACTATTCATCTACCATAGAGCCACCATTCATATACCATAGAGCCACCATTCATCTACCATAGAGCCGCCATTCATCTACCATAGAACCACCATTCATCCACCACTCATCTACCATTCATCTACCATAGAGCCAACATTCATCTACCATAGAGCCGCCAATCATCTACCATAGAGCCACCATTCATCTACTATAGAGCCACCATTCATCTACCATAAGGCTACCATTCATCTACCATTCATCAACCACTCATCTACCATTCATCTACCATAGAGCCACCATTCATCTACCATAGAGCCGCCATTCATCTACCATAGAACCACCATTCATCCACCACTCATCTACCATTCATCTACCATAGAGCCACCATTCATCTACCATAGAGCCACCAATCATCTACCATAGAGCCACCATTCATCTACTATAGAGCCACCATTCATCTACCATAAGGCTACCGTTCATCTACCATTCATCAACCACTCATCTACCATTCAACTACCTTAGAGCCACCATTCATCTACCATAGAGCCACCAATCATTTACCATAGAGCCACCATTCATCTACTATAGAGCCACCATTCATCTACCATAAGGCTACCATTCATCTACCATTCATCTACCATAGAGCCACCATTCATCCACCACTCATCTACCATTCATCTACCATAGAGCCACCATTCATCTACCATAGAGCCACCATTCATCTACCATAGAGCCACCATTCATCTACCATAGAGCCGCCATTTATCTACCATAGAGCCACCATTCATCCACTACTCATCTACCATTCATCTACTATAGAGCCACCATTCATTTACCATAGAGCCACCATTCATCTACCATAGAGCCACCATTCATTTACCATAGAGCCACCATTCATCTACCATAGAGCCACCATTCATCTACCATAGAGCCACCATTCATCTACCATTGGGCTACCATTCATCTACCATTCATCCACCACTCATCTACCATTCATCCTACCATAGAGCCACCATTCATCTACCATAGAGCCACCATTCATCTACCATTGGGCTACCATTCATCTACCATTCATCCACCACTCATCTACCATTCATCTACCATGGAGCCACCATTCATTTACCATAGAGCCACCATTCATCTAACATAGAGCCACCATGAAGCTACCATTCATCTACCATTCATCCACCACTCATCTACCATTCATCTACCATAGAGCCACCATTCATCTACCATAGAGCCACCATTCATCTAACATAGAGCCCCCATGAAGCTACCATTCATCTACCATTCATCCACCACTCATCTACCATTCATCTACCATAGAGCCACCATTCATCTACCATAGAGCCACCATTCATCTACCATAGAGCCACCATTCATCTACCATAGAGCCAACATTCATCTACCATAGAGCTGCCATTCATCTACCATTCATCCACCACTCATCTACCATAGAGCCACCATTCATCTACCATAAAGCCACCATTCATCTATCATAGGGCCACATTTCATCTACCATGAAACTACCATTCATCTACCATTCATCCACCACTCATCTACCATTCATCTACCATAGAGCCACCATTCATCTACCATAGAGCCACCATTCATCTACCATAGAGCCACCATACATATCTACCATAGAGCCACAATTCTCCTACCATAGAGCCACCATTCATCTACCATAGAGCCACCATTCATCTACCATAGAGCCACCATTCATCTACCATAGAGCCACCATTCATCTACCATAGAGCCACCATTCATCTACCATAGAGCTATCATTCATCTACCATAGAGTCGCCATTCATCTTCCATAGAGTCGCCATTCATCTACCATAGAGCCGCCATTCATCTACCATAGAGCCACCATTCATCTACCATAGAGCCACCATTCATCTACCATAGAGCCACCATTCATCTACCATAAGGCTACCATAGGGCTACCATTCATCTACCATTCATCCACTATTCATCTACCACAGAGCCACCATTTATCTACCATAGAGCCACCATTCATCTACCATAGAGCCACCATTCATCTACCATAGAGCCAACATTCATCTACCATAGAGCCACCATTCATCTACCATAGAGCCACCATTCATCAACCATAGAGCCACCATTCATCTACCATAGGGCTATCATTCATCTACCATTCATCCACCACTCATCTACCATTCAACTACCTTAGAGCCACCATTCATCTACCATAGAGCCACCAATCATTTACCATAGAGCCACCATTCATCTACTATAGAGCCACCATTCATCTACCATAAGGCTACCATTCATCTACCATTCATCCACCACTCATCTACCATTCAACTACCTTAGAGCCACCATTCATCTACCATAGAGCCACCAATCATTTACCATAGAGCCACCATTCATCTACTATAGAGCCACCATTCATCTACCATAAGGCTACCATTCATCTACCATTCATCAACCACTCATCTACCATTCATCTACCATAGAGCCACCATTCATCTACCATAGAGCCACCATTCATCTACCATAGAGCCACCATTCATCTACCATAGAGCCACCATTCATCTACCATAGAGCCACCATTCATCAACCATAGAGCCACCATTCATCTACCATAGGGCTATCATTCATCTACCATTCATCCACCACTCATCTACCATTCAACTACCTTAGAGCCACCATTCATCTACCATAGAGCCACCAATCATTTACCATAGAGCCACCATTCATCTACTATAGAGCCACCATTCATCTACCATAAGGCTACCATTCATCTACCATTCATCAACCACTCATCTACCATTCATCTACCATAGAGCCACCATTCATCTACCATAGAGCCACCATTCATCAACCATAGAGCCACCATTCATCTACCATAGGGCTACCATTCATCTACCATTCATCCACCACTCATCTACCATTCATCTACCTTAGAGCCACCATTCATCTACCATAGAGCCACCATTCATCTACCATAGAGCCACCATTCATCTACCATAAAGCCACCATTCATCTACCATAGAGCCACCATTCATCTACCATAGAGCCACCATTCATCTACCATAGGGCTACCATTCATCTACCATTCATCTACCATTCATCCACTATCCACCATTCATCTACCATTCATCTACCATTCATCCACTATCCACCATTCATCTACCATAGAGCCACCATTCATCCACCACTCATCTACCATTCATCTACCATAGAGCCACCATTCATCTACCATAGTGCTACCATTCATCTACCTTAGAGCCACCATTCATCTACCATAGAGCCATCATTCATCTACCATAGGGCTACCATTCATCTACCATTCATCCACCAATCATCTACCATTCATCTACCATAGAGCCACCATTCATATACCGTAGAGCCACCATTCATCTACCATAGAGCTACCTTTCATCTAACATAGACCCACCATTCATATCTACCATAGAGCCACCATTCTCCTACCATAGAGCCACCATTCATCTACCATAGAGCCACCATTCATCTAACATAGAGCCACCATTCATCTACCATAGAGCCACCATTCATCTACAATAGAGCCACAATTCATCTACCATAGAGCCACCATTCATCCACCACTCATCTACCATTCATCCACCATAGAGCCACCATTCATATACCATAGAGCCACCATTCATCTACCATAGAGCCACCATTCATCTATCATAGAGCCACCTTTCATCTACCAAAGCGCTACCATTCATCTACCATAGAGCCACCATTCATCTACCATAGAGCCAACATTCATCTACCATAGAGCCACCATTCATCTACCATAGAGCCACCATCCATCAACCATAGAGCCACCATTCATCTACCATAGGGCTATCATTCATCTACCATTCATCCACCACTCATCTACCATTCAACTACCTTAGAGCCACCATTCATCTACCATAGAGCCACCAATCATTTACCATAGAGCCACCATTCATCTACTATAGAGCCACCATTCATCTACCATAAGGCTACCATTCATCTACCATTCATCTACCATAGAGCCACCATTCATCTACCATAGAGCCACCATTCATCCACCACTCATCTACCATTCATCTACCATAGAGCCACCATTCATCTACCATAGAGCCACCATTCATCTACCATAGAGCCACCATTCATCTACCATAGAGCCGCCATTTATCTACCATAGAGCCACCATTCATCTACCATTGGGCTACCATTCATCTACCATTCATCCACCACTCATCTACCATTCATTTACCATAGAGCCACCATTCATCTAACATAGAGCCACCATTCATTTACCATAGAGCCACCATTCATCTACCATAGAGCCACCATTCATCTACCATAGAGCCACCATTCATCTACCATTGGGCTACCATTCATCTACCATTCATCCACCACTCATCTACCATTCATCCTACCATAGAGCCACCATTCATCTACCATAGAGCCACCATTCATCTACCATTGGGCTACCATTCATCTACCATTCATCCACCACTCATCTACCATTCATCTACCATAGAGCCACCATTCATCTAACATAGAGCCACCATGAAGCTACCATTCATCTACCATTAATCCACCACTCATCTACCATTCATCTACCATAGAGCCACCATTCATCTACCATAGAACCACCATTCATCTACCATAGAACCACCATTCATCCACCACTCATCTACCATTCATCTACCATAGAGCCACATTCATCTACCATAGAGCCACCATTCATCTACCATAGAGCCACCATTCATCTACCATAAAGCCACCATTCATCTACCATAGAGCCACCATTCATCTACCATAGAGCCACCATTCATCTACCATAGGGCTACCATTCATCTACCATTCATCTACCATTCATCCACTATCCACCATTCATCTACCATTCATCTACCATTCATCCACTATCCACCATTCATCTACCATAGAGCCACCATTCATCCACCACTCATCTACCATTCATCTACCATAGAGCCACCATTCATCTACCATAGTGCTACCATTCATCTACCTTAGAGCCACCATTCATCTACCATAGAGCCATCATTCATCTACCATAGGGCTACCATTCATCTACCATTCATCCACCAATCATCTACCATTCATCTACCATAGAGCCACCATTCATATACCGTAGAGCCACCATTCATCTACCATAGAGCTACCTTTCATCTAACATAGACCCACCATTCATATCTACCATAGAGCCACCATTCTCCTACCATAGAGCCACCATTCATCTACCATAGAGCCACCATTCATCTAACATAGAGCCACCATTCATCTACCATAGAGCCACCATTCATCTACAATAGAGCCACAATTCATCTACCATATAGAGCCACCATTCATCCACCACTCATCTACCATTCATCCACCATAGAGCCACCATTCATATACCATAGAGCCACCATTCATCTACCATAGAGCCACCATTCATCTATCATAGAGCCACCTTTCATCTACCAAAGCGCTACCATTCATCTACCATAGAGCCACCATTCATCTACCATAGAGCCAACATTCATCTACCATAGAGCCACCATTCATCTACCATAGAGCCACCATTCATCAACCATAGAGCCACCATTCATCTACCATAGGGCTATCATTCATCTACCATTCATCCACCACTCATCTACCATTCAACTACCTTAGAGCCACCATTCATCTACCATAGAGCCACCAATCATTTACCATAGAGCCACCATTCATCTACTATAGAGCCACCATTCATCTACCATAAGGCTACCATTCATCTACCATTCATCTACCATAGAGCCACCATTCATCTACCATAGAGCCACCATTCATCCACCACTCATCTACCATTCATCTACCATAGAGCCACCATTCATCTACCATAGAGCCACCATTCATCTACCATAGAGCCACCATTCATCTACCATAGAGCCGCCATTTATCTACCATAGAGCCACCATTCATCTACCATTGGGCTACCATTCATCTACCATTCATCCACCACTCATCTACCATTCATTTACCATAGAGCCACCATTCATCTAACATAGAGCCACCATTCATTTACCATAGAGCCACCATTCATCTACCATAGAGCCACCATTCATCTACCATAGAGCCACCATTCATCTACCATTGGGCTACCATTCATCTACCATTCATCCACCACTCATCTACCATTCATCCTACCATAGAGCCACCATTCATCTACCATAGAGCCACCATTCATCTACCATTGGGCTACCATTCATCTACCATTCATCCACCACTCATCTACCATTCATCTACCATAGAGCCACCATTCATCTAACATAGAGCCACCATGAAGCTACCATTCATCTACCATTAATCCACCACTCATCTACCATTCATCTACCATAGAGCCACCATTCATCTACCATAGAACCACCATTCATCTACCATAGAACCACCATTCATCCACCACTCATCTACCATTCATCTACCATAGAGCCACATTCATCTACCATAGAGCCACCATTCATCTACCATAGAGCCACCATTCATCTACCATAGAGCCGCCATTTATCTACCATAGAGCCACCATTCATCCACTACTCATCTACCATTCATCTACTATAGAGCCACCATTCATTTACCATAGAGCCACCATTCATCTACCATAGAGCCACCATTCATTTACCATAGAGCCACCATTCATCTACCATAGAGCCACCATTCATCTACCATAGAGCCACCATTCATCTACCATTGGGCTACCATTCATCTACCATTCATCCACCACTCATCTACCATTCATCCTACCATAGAGCCACCATTCATCTACCATAGAGCCACCATTCATCTACCATTGGGCTACCATTCATCTACCATTCATCCACCACTCATCTACCATTCATCTACCATAGAGCCACCATTCATCTACCATAGAGCCACCATTCATCTAACATAGAGCCACCATGAAGCTACCATTCATCTACCATTCATCCACCACTCATCTACCATTCATCTACCATAGAGCCACCATTCATCTACCATAGAGCCACCATTCATCTACCATAGAGCCACCATTCATCTACCATAGAGCCAACATTCATCTACCATAGAGCTGCCATTCATCTACCATTCATCCACCACTCATCTACCATAGAGCCACCATTCATCTACCATAAAGCCACCATTCATCTATCATAGGGCCACATTTCATCTACCATGAAACTACCATTCATCTACCATTCATCCACCACTCATCTACCATTCATCTACCATAGAGCCACCATTCATCTACCATAGAGCCACCATTCATCTACCATAGAGCCACCATACATATCTACCATAGAGCCACAATTCTCCTACCATAGAGCCACCATTCATCTACCATAGAGCCACCATTCATCTACCATAGAGCCACCATTCATCTACCATAGAGCCACCATTCATCTACCATAGAGCCACCATTCATCTACCATAGAGCCATCATTCATCTACCATAGAGTCGCCATTCATCTTCCATAGAGTCGCCATTCATCTACCATAGAGCCGCCATTCATCTACCATAGAGCCACCATTCATCTACCATAGAGCCACCATTCATCTACCATAGAGCCACCATTCATCTACCATAGGGCTACCATAGGGCTACCATTCATCTACCATTCATCCACTATTCATCTACCAAAGAGCCACCATTTATCTACCATAGAGCCACCATTCATCTACCATAGAGCCACCATTCATCCACCACTCATCTACCATTCATCTACCATCGAGCCACCATTCATCTACCCTAGAGCCACCATTCATCTAACATAGAGCCACCATTCATCTACCATAGAGCCACCATTCTCCTACCATAGAGCCACCATTCATCTACCATAGAGCCACCATTCATCCACCATAGAGCCACCATTCATCTACCATAGAGCCACCATTCATCTACCATAGAGCCAACATTCATCTACCATAGAGCTGCCATTCATCTACCATTCATCCACCACTCATCTACCATAGAGCCACCATTCATCTACCATAAAGCCACCATTCATCTATCATAGGGCCACATTTCATCTACCATGAAACTACCATTCATCTACCATTCATCCACCACTCATCTACCATTCATCTACCATAGAGCCACCATTCATCTACCATAGAGCCACCATACATATCTACCATAGAGCCACAATTCTCCTACCATAGAGCCACCATTCATCTACCATAGAGCCACCATTCATCTACCATAGAGCCACCATTCATCTACCATAGAGCCACCATTCATCTACCATAGAGCCACCATTCATCTACCATAGAGCCATCATTCATCTACCATAGAGTCGCCATTCATCTTCCATAGAGTCGCCATTCATCTACCATAGAGCCGCCATTCATCTACCATAGAGCCACCATTCATCTACCATAGAGCCACCATTCATCTACCATAGAGCCACCATTCATCTACCATAGGGCTACCATAGGGCTACCATTCATCTACCATTCATCCACTATTCATCTACCAAAGAGCCACCATTTATCTACCATAGAGCCACCATTCATCTACCATAGAGCCACCTTTCATCCACCACTCATCTACCATTCATCTACCATCGAGCCACCATTCATCTACCCTGGAGCCACCATTCATCTAACATAGAGCCACCATTCATCTACCATAGAGCCACCATTCATCTACCATAAAGCCACCATTCATCTACCATAGAGCCACCATTCATCTACCATAGAGCCACCATTCATCTACCATAGGGCTACCATTCATCTACCATTCATCTACCATTCATCCACTATCCACCATTCATCTACCATTCATCTACCATTCATCCACTATCCACCATTCATCTACCATAGAGCCACCATTCATCCACCACTCATCTACCATTCATCTACCATAGTGCCACCATTCATCTACCATAGAGACACCATTCATCTACCACTCATCTACCATTCATCTATTATAGAGCCACCATTCATCTACCATAGAGCCACCATTCATCTACCATAGAGCCACCATTCATCTACCATAGAGCCACCACTCATCTACTATTCATCTACCCTAGAGCCACCATTCATCTAACATAGAGCCACCATTCATCTACCATAAAGCCACCATTCATCTACCATAGAGCCACCATTCATCTACCATAGAGCCACCATTCATCTACCATAGGGCTACCATTCATCTACCATTCATCTACCATTCATCCACTATCCACCATTCATCTACCATTCATCCACTATCCACCATTCATCTACCATAGAGCCACCATTCACCCACCACTCATCTACCATTCATCTACCATAGAGCCACCATTCATCTACCATAGAGCCACCATTCATCTACCACTCATCTACCATTCATCTACCATAGAGCCACCATTCATCTACCGTAGAGCCACCATTCATCTACCATAGAGCTACCTTTCATCTAACATACACCCACCATTCATATCTACCATAGAGCCACCATTCTCCTACCATAGAGCCACCATTCATCTACCATAGAGCCACCATTCATCTAACATAGAGCCACCATTCATCTACCATAGAGCCACCATTCATCTACAATAGAGCCACAATTCATCTACCATAGAGCCACCATTCATCCACCACTCATCTACCATTCATCCACCATAGAGCCACCATTCATATACCATAGAGCCACCATTCATCTACCATAGAGCCACCATTCATCTATCATAGAGCCACCTTTCATCTACCAAAGCGCTACCATTCATCTACCATAGAGCCACCATTCATCTACCATAGAGCCAACATTCATCTACCATAGAGCCACCATTCATCTACCATAGAGCCACCATTCATCAACCATAGAGCCACCATTCATCTACCATAGGGCTATCATTCATCTACCATTCATCCACCACTCATCTACCATTCAACTACCTTAGAGCCACCATTCATCTACCATAGAGCCACCAATCATTTACCATAGAGCCACCATTCATCTACTATAGAGCCACCATTCATCTACCATAAGGCTACCATTCATCTACCATTCATCTACCATAGAGCCACCATTCATCTACCATAGAGCCACCATTCATCCACCACTCATCTACCATTCATCTACCATAGAGCCACCATTCATCTACCATAGAGCCACCATTCATCTACCATAGAGCCACCATTCATCTACCATAGAGCCGCCATTTATCTACCATAGAGCCACCATTCATCTACCATTGGGCTACCATTCATCTACCATTCATCCACCACTCATCTACCATTCATTTACCATAGAGCCACCATTCATCTAACATAGAGCCACCATTCATTTACCATAGAGCCACCATTCATCTACCATAGAGCCACCATTCATCTACCATAGAGCCACCATTCATCTACCATTGGGCTACCATTCATCTACCATTCATCCACCACTCATCTACCATTCATCCTACCATAGAGCCACCATTCATCTACCATAGAGCCACCATTCATCTACCATTGGGCTACCATTCATCTACCATTCATCCACCACTCATCTACCATTCATCTACCATAGAGCCACCATTCATCTAACATAGAGCCACCATGAAGCTACCATTCATCTACCATTCATCCACCACTCATCTACCATTCATCTACCATAGAGCCACCATTCATCTACCATAGAACCACCATTCATCTACCATAGAACCACCATTCATCCACCACTCATCTACCATTCATCTACCATAGAGCCACCATTCATCTACCATAGAGCCACCATTCATCTACCATAGAGCCACCATTCATCTACCATAGAGCCGCCATTTATCTACCATAGAGCCACCATTCATCCACTACTCATCTACCATTCATCTACTATAGAGCCACCATTCATTTACCATAGAGCCACCATTCATCTACCATAGAGCCACCATTCATTTACCATAGAGCCACCATTCATCTACCATAGAGCCACCATTCATCTACCATAGAGCCACCATTCATCTACCATTGGGCTACCATTCATCTACCATTCATCCACCACTCATCTACCATTCATCCTACCATAGAGCCACCATTCATCTACCATAGAGCCACCATTCATCTACCATTGGGCTACCATTCATCTACCATTCATCCACCACTCATCTACCATTCATCTACCATAGAGCCACCATTCATCTACCATAGAGCCACCATTCATCTACCATAGAGCCACCATACATATCTACCATAGAGCCACAATTCTCCTACCATAGAGCCACCATTCATCTACCATAGAGCCACCATTCATCTACCATAGAGCCACCATTCATCTACCATAGAGCCACCATTCATCTACCATAGAGCCACCATTCATCTACCATAGAGCCATCATTCATCTACCATAGAGTCGCCATTCATCTTCCATAGAGTCGCCATTCATCTACCATAGAGCCGCCATTCATCTACCATAGAGCCACCATTCATCTACCATAGAGCCACCATTCATCTACCATAGAGCCACCATTCATCTACCATAGGGCTACCATAGGGCTACCATTCATCTACCATTCATCCACTATTCATCTACCAAAGAGCCACCATTTATCTACCATAGAGCCACCATTCATCTACCATAGAGCCACCATTCATCCACCACTCATCTACCATTCATCTACCATCGAGCCACCATTCATCTACCCTAGAGCCACCATTCATCTAACATAGAGCCACCATTCATCTACCATAGAGCCACCATTCTCCTACCATAGAGCCACCATTCATCTACCATAGAGCCACCATTCATCCACCATAGAGCCACCATTCATCTACCATAGAGCCACCATTCATCTACCATAGAGCCAACATTCATCTACCATAGAGCTGCCATTCATCTACCATTCATCCACCACTCATCTACCATAGAGCCACCATTCATCTACCATAAAGCCACCATTCATCTATCATAGGGCCACATTTCATCTACCATGAAACTACCATTCATCTACCATTCATCCACCACTCATCTACCATTCATCTACCATAGAGCCACCATTCATCTACCATAGAGCCACCATACATATCTACCATAGAGCCACAATTCTCCTACCATAGAGCCACCATTCATCTACCATAGAGCCACCATTCATCTACCATAGAGCCACCATTCATCTACCATAGAGCCACCATTCATCTACCATAGAGCCACCATTCATCTACCATAGAGCCATCATTCATCTACCATAGAGTCGCCATTCATCTTCCATAGAGTCGCCATTCATCTACCATAGAGCCGCCATTCATCTACCATAGAGCCACCATTCATCTACCATAGAGCCACCATTCATCTACCATAGAGCCACCATTCATCTACCATAGGGCTACCATAGGGCTACCATTCATCTACCATTCATCCACTATTCATCTACCAAAGAGCCACCATTTATCTACCATAGAGCCACCATTCATCTACCATAGAGCCACCATTCATCCACCACTCATCTACCATTCATCTACCATCGAGCCACCATTCATCTACCCTGGAGCCACCATTCATCTAACATAGAGCCACCATTCATCTACCATAGAGCCACCATTCATCTACCATAAAGCCACCATTCATCTACCATAGAGCCACCATTCATCTACCATAGAGCCACCATTCATCTACCATAGGGCTACCATTCATCTACCATTCATCTACCATTCATCCACTATCCACCATTCATCTACCATTCATCTACCATTCATCCACTATCCACCATTCATCTACCATAGAGCCACCATTCATCCACCACTCATCTACCATTCATCTACCATAGTGCCACCATTCATCTACCATAGAGACACCATTCATCTACCACTCATCTACCATTCATCTATTATAGAGCCACCATTCATCTACCATAGAGCCACCATTCATCTACCATAGAGCCACCATTCATCTACCATAGAGCCACCACTCATCTACTATTCATCTACCCTAGAGCCACCATTCATCTAACATAGAGCCACCATTCATCTACCATAAAGCCACCATTCATCTACCATAGAGCCACCATTCATCTACCATAGAGCCACCATTCATCTACCATAGGGCTACCATTCATCTACCATTCATCTACCATTCATCCACTATCCACCATTCATCTACCATTCATCCACTATCCACCATTCATCTACCATAGAGCCACCATTCACCCACCACTCATCTACCATTCATCTACCATAGAGCCACCATTCATCTACCATAGAGCCACCATTCATCTACCACTCATCTACCATTCATCTACCATAGAGCCACCATTCATCTACAATAGAGCCACAATTCATCTACCATAGAGCCACCATTCATCCACCACTCATCTACCATTCATCCACCATAGAGCCACCATTCATATACCATAGAGCCACCATTCATCTACCATAGAGCCACCATTCATCTATCATAGAGCCACCTTTCATCTACCAAAGCGCTACCATTCATCTACCATAGAGCCACCATTCATCTACCATAGAGCCAACATTCATCTACCATAGAGCCACCATTCATCTACCATAGAGCCACCATTCATCAACCATAGAGCCACCATTCATCTACCATAGGGCTATCATTCATCTACCATTCATCCACCACTCATCTACCATTCAACTACCTTAGAGCCACCATTCATCTACCATAGAGCCACCAATCATTTACCATAGAGCCACCATTCATCTACTATAGAGCCACCATTCATCTACCATAAGGCTACCATTCATCTACCATTCATCTACCATAGAGCCACCATTCATCTACCATAGAGCCACCATTCATCCACCACTCATCTACCATTCATCTACCATAGAGCCACCATTCATCTACCATAGAGCCACCATTCATCTACCATAGAGCCACCATTCATCTACCATAGAGCCGCCATTTATCTACCATAGAGCCACCATTCATCTACCATTGGGCTACCATTCATCTACCATTCATCCACCACTCATCTACCATTCATTTACCATAGAGCCACCATTCATCTAACATAGAGCCACCATTCATTTACCATAGAGCCACCATTCATCTACCATAGAGCCACCATTCATCTACCATAGAGCCACCATTCATCTACCATAGAGCCACCATTCATCTACCATAGGGCTACCATAGGGCTACCATTCATCTACCATTCATCCACTATTCATCTACCAAAGAGCCACCATTTATCTACCATAGAGCCACCATTCATCTACCATAGAGCCACCATTCATCCACCACTCATCTACCATTCATCTACCATCGAGCCACCATTCATCTACCCTAGAGCCACCATTCATCTAACATAGAGCCACCATTCATCTACCATAGAGCCACCATTCTCCTACCATAGAGC
Organism: Strongylocentrotus droebachiensis; assembly: GCA_035222895.1. Classification (NCBI taxonomy): domain Eukaryota; kingdom Metazoa; phylum Echinodermata; class Echinoidea; order Camarodonta; family Strongylocentrotidae; genus Strongylocentrotus; species Strongylocentrotus droebachiensis. The sequence goes on from JAVYIG010000423.1 coordinate 332,939, forward strand.
CACCATTCATCTACCATAGAGCCACCATTCATCCACCATAGAGCCACCATTCATCTACCATAGAGCCACCATTCATCTACCATAGAGCCAACATTCATCTACCATAGAGCTGCCATTCATCTACCATTCATCCACCACTCATCTACCATAGAGCCACCATTCATCTACCATAAAGCCACCATTCATCTATCATAGGGCCACATTTCATCTACCATGAAACTACCATTCATCTACCATTCATCCACCACTCATCTACCATTCATCTACCATAGAGCCACCATTCATCTACCATAGAGCCACCATACATATCTACCATAGAGCCACAATTCTCCTACCATAGAGCCACCATTCATCTACCATAGAGCCACCATTCATCTACCATAGAGCCACCATTCATCTACCATAGAGCCACCATTCATCTACCATAGAGCCACCATTCATCTACCATAGAGCCATCATTCATCTACCATAGAGTCGCCATTCATCTTCCATAGAGTCGCCATTCATCTACCATAGAGCCGCCATTCATCTACCATAGAGCCACCATTCATCTACCATAGAGCCACCATTCATCTACCATAGAGCCACCATTCATCTACCATAGGGCTACCATAGGGCTACCATTCATCTACCATTCATCCACTATTCATCTACCAAAGAGCCACCATTTATCTACCATAGAGCCACCATTCATCTACCATAGAGCCACCATTCATCCACCACTCATCTACCATTCATCTACCATCGAGCCACCATTCATCTACCCTGGAGCCACCATTCATCTAACATAGAGCCACCATTCATCTACCATAGAGCCACCATTCATCTACCATAAAGCCACCATTCATCTACCATAGAGCCACCATTCATCTACCATAGAGCCACCATTCATCTACCATAGGGCTACCATTCATCTACCATTCATCTACCATTCATCCACTATCCACCATTCATCTACCATTCATCTACCATTCATCCACTATCCACCATTCATCTACCATAGAGCCACCATTCATCCACCACTCATCTACCATTCATCTACCATAGTGCCACCATTCATCTACCATAGAGACACCATTCATCTACCACTCATCTACCATTCATCTATTATAGAGCCACCATTCATCTACCATAGAGCCACCATTCATCTACCATAGAGCCACCATTCATCTACCATAGAGCCACCACTCATCTACTATTCATCTACCCTAGAGCCACCATTCATCTAACATAGAGCCACCATTCATCTACCATAAAGCCACCATTCATCTACCATAGAGCCACCATTCATCTACCATAGAGCCACCATTCATCTACCATAGGGCTACCATTCATCTACCATTCATCTACCATTCATCCACTATCCACCATTCATCTACCATTCATCCACTATCCACCATTCATCTACCATAGAGCCACCATTCACCCACCACTCATCTACCATTCATCTACCATAGAGCCACCATTCATCTACCATAGAGCCACCATTCATCTACCACTCATCTACCATTCATCTACCATAGAGCCACCATTCATCTACCGTAGAGCCACCATTCATCTACCATAGAGCTACCTTTCATCTAACATACACCCACCATTCATATCTACCATAGAGCCACCATTCTCCTACCATAGAGCCACCATTCATCTACCATAGAGCCACCATTCATCTAACATAGAGCCACCATTCATCTACCATAGAGCCACCATTCATCTACAATAGAGCCACAATTCATCTACCATAGAGCCACCATTCATCCACCACTCATCTACCATTCATCCACCATAGAGCCACCATTCATATACCATAGAGCCACCATTCATCTACCATAGAGCCACCATTCATCTATCATAGAGCCACCTTTCATCTACCAAAGCGCTACCATTCATCTACCATAGAGCCACCATTCATCTACCATAGAGCCAACATTCATCTACCATAGAGCCACCATTCATCTACCATAGAGCCACCATTCATCAACCATAGAGCCACCATTCATCTACCATAGGGCTATCATTCATCTACCATTCATCCACCACTCATCTACCATTCAACTACCTTAGAGCCACCATTCATCTACCATAGAGCCACCAATCATTTACCATAGAGCCACCATTCATCTACTATAGAGCCACCATTCATCTACCATAAGGCTACCATTCATCTACCATTCATCTACCATAGAGCCACCATTCATCTACCATAGAGCCACCATTCATCCACCACTCATCTACCATTCATCTACCATAGAGCCACCATTCATCTACCATAGAGCCACCATTCATCTACCATAGAGCCACCATTCATCTACCATAGAGCCGCCATTTATCTACCATAGAGCCACCATTCATCTACCATTGGGCTACCATTCATCTACCATTCATCCACCACTCATCTACCATTCATTTACCATAGAGCCACCATTCATCTAACATAGAGCCACCATTCATTTACCATAGAGCCACCATTCATCTACCATAGAGCCACCATTCATCTACCATAGAGCCACCATTCATCTACCATTGGGCTACCATTCATCTACCATTCATCCACCACTCATCTACCATTCATCCTACCATAGAGCCACCATTCATCTACCATAGAGCCACCATTCATCTACCATTGGGCTACCATTCATCTACCATTCATCCACCACTCATCTACCATTCATCTACCATAGAGCCACCATTCATCTAACATAGAGCCACCATGAAGCTACCATTCATCTACCATTCATCCACCACTCATCTACCATTCATCTACCATAGAGCCACCATTCATCTACCATAGAACCACCATTCATCTACCATAGAACCACCATTCATCCACCACTCATCTACCATTCATCTACCATAGAGCCACCATTCATCTACCATAGAGCCACCATTCATCTACCATAGAGCCACCATTCATCTACCATAGAGCCGCCATTTATCTACCATAGAGCCACCATTCATCCACTACTCATCTACCATTCATCTACTATAGAGCCACCATTCATTTACCATAGAGCCACCATTCATCTACCATAGAGCCACCATTCATTTACCATAGAGCCACCATTCATCTACCATAGAGCCACCATTCATCTACCATAGAGCCACCATTCATCTACCATTGGGCTACCATTCATCTACCATTCATCCACCACTCATCTACCATTCATCCTACCATAGAGCCACCATTCATCTACCATAGAGCCACCATTCATCTACCATTGGGCTACCATTCATCTACCATTCATCCACCACTCATCTACCATTCATCTACCATAGAGCCACCATTCATCTACCATAGAGCCACCATTCATCTAACATAGAGCCACCATGAAGCTACCATTCATCTACCATTCATCCACCACTCATCTACCATTCATCTACCATAGAGCCACCATTCATCTACCATAGAGCCACCATTCATCTACCATAGAGCCACCATTCATCTACCATAGAGCCACCATTCATCTACCATAGGGCTACCATTCATCTACCATTCATCTACCATTCATCCACCACTCATCTACCATTCATCTACCATAGAGCCACCATTCATCTACCATAGAGCCACCATTCATCAACCATAGAGCCACCATTCATCTACCATAGGGCTATCATTCATCTACCATTCATCCACCACTCATCTACCATTCAACTACCTTAGAGCCACCATTCATCTACCATAGAGCCACCAATCATTTACCATAGAGCCACCATTCATCTACTATAGAGCCACCATTCATCTACCATAAGGCTACCATTCATCTACCATTCATCTACCATAGAGCCACCATTCATCTACCATAGAGCCACCATTCATCCACCACTCATCTACCATTCATCTACCATAGAGCCACCATTCATCTACCATAGAGCCACCATTCATCTACCATAGAGCCACCATTCATCTACCATAGAGCCGCCATTTATCTACCATAGAGCCACCATTCATCTACCATTGGGCTACCATTCATCTACCATTCATCCACCACTCATCTACCATTCATTTACCATAGAGCCACCATTCATCTAACATAGAGCCACCATTCATTTACCATAGAGCCACCATTCATCTACCATAGGGCCACCATTCATCTACCATAGAGCCACCATTCATCTACCATAGAGCCACCATTCATCTACCATAGGGCTACCATAGGGCTACCATTCATCTACCATTCATCCACTATTCATCTACCAAAGAGCCACCATTTATCTACCATAGAGCCACCATTCATCTACCATAGAGCCACCATTCATCCACCACTCATCTACCATTCATCTACCATCGAGCCACCATTCATCTACCCTAGAGCCACCATTCATCTAACATAGAGCCACCATTCATCTACCATAGAGCCACCATTCTCCTACCATAGAGCCACCATTCATCTACCATAGAGCCACCATTCATCCACCATAGAGCCACCATTCATCTACCATAGAGCCACCATTCATCTACCATAGAGCCAACATTCATCTACCATAGAGCTGCCATTCATCTACCATTCATCCACCACTCATCTACCATAGAGCCACCATTCATCTACCATAAAGCCACCATTCATCTATCATAGGGCCACATTTCATCTACCATGAAACTACCATTCATCTACCATTCATCCACCACTCATCTACCATTCATCTACCATAGAGCCACCATTCATCTACCATAGAGCCACCATACATATCTACCATAGAGCCACAATTCTCCTACCATAGAGCCACCATTCATCTACCATAGAGCCACCATTCATCTACCATAGAGCCACCATTCATCTACCATAGAGCCACCATTCATCTACCATAGAGCCACCATTCATCTACCATAGAGCCATCATTCATCTACCATAGAGTCGCCATTCATCTTCCATAGAGTCGCCATTCATCTACCATAGAGCCGCCATTCATCTACCATAGAGCCACCATTCATCTACCATAGAGCCACCATTCATCTACCATAGAGCCACCATTCATCTACCATAGGGCTACCATAGGGCTACCATTCATCTACCATTCATCCACTATTCATCTACCAAAGAGCCACCATTTATCTACCATAGAGCCACCATTCATCTACCATAGAGCCACCATTCATCCACCACTCATCTACCATTCATCTACCATCGAGCCACCATTCATCTACCCTGGAGCCACCATTCATCTAACATAGAGCCACCATTCATCTACCATAGAGCCACCATTCATCTACCATAAAGCCACCATTCATCTACCATAGAGCCACCATTCATCTACCATAGAGCCACCATTCATCTACCATAGGGCTACCATTCATCTACCATTCATCTACCATTCATCCACTATCCACCATTCATCTACCATTCATCTACCATTCATCCACTATCCACCATTCATCTACCATAGAGCCACCATTCATCCACCACTCATCTACCATTCATCTACCATAGTGCCACCATTCATCTACCATAGAGACACCATTCATCTACCACTCATCTACCATTCATCTATTATAGAGCCACCATTCATCTACCATAGAGCCACCATTCATCTACCATAGAGCCACCATTCATCTACCATAGAGCCACCACTCATCTACTATTCATCTACCCTAGAGCCACCATTCATCTAACATAGAGCCACCATTCATCTACCATAAAGCCACCATTCATCTACCATAGAGCCACCATTCATCTACCATAGAGCCACCATTCATCTACCATAGGGCTACCATTCATCTACCATTCATCTACCATTCATCCACTATCCACCATTCATCTACCATTCATCCACTATCCACCATTCATCTACCATAGAGCCACCATTCACCCACCACTCATCTACCATTCATCTACCATAGAGCCACCATTCATCTACCATAGAGCCACCATTCATCTACCACTCATCTACCATTCATCTACCATAGAGCCACCATTCATCTACCGTAGAGCCACCATTCATCTACCATAGAGCTACCTTTCATCTAACATACACCCACCATTCATATCTACCATAGAGCCACCATTCTCCTACCATAGAGCCACCATTCATCTACCATAGAGCCACCATTCATCTAACATAGAGCCACCATTCATCTACCATAGAGCCACCATTCATCTACAATAGAGCCACAATTCATCTACCATAGAGCCACCATTCATCCACCACTCATCTACCATTCATCCACCATAGAGCCACCATTCATATACCATAGAGCCACCATTCATCTACCATAGAGCCACCATTCATCTATCATAGAGCCACCTTTCATCTACCAAAGCGCTACCATTCATCTACCATAGAGCCACCATTCATCTACCATAGAGCCAACATTCATCTACCATAGAGCCACCATTCATCTACCATAGAGCCACCATTCATCAACCATAGAGCCACCATTCATCTACCATAGGGCTATCATTCATCTACCATTCATCCACCACTCATCTACCATTCAACTACCTTAGAGCCACCATTCATCTACCATAGAGCCACCAATCATTTACCATAGAGCCACCATTCATCTACTATAGAGCCACCATTCATCTACCATAAGGCTACCATTCATCTACCATTCATCTACCATAGAGCCACCATTCATCTACCATAGAGCCACCATTCATCCACCACTCATCTACCATTCATCTACCATAGAGCCACCATTCATCTACCATAGAGCCACCATTCATCTACCATAGAGCCACCATTCATCTACCATAGAGCCGCCATTTATCTACCATAGAGCCACCATTCATCTACCATTGGGCTACCATTCATCTACCATTCATCCACCACTCATCTACCATTCATTTACCATAGAGCCACCATTCATCTAACATAGAGCCACCATTCATTTACCATAGAGCCACCATTCATCTACCATAGAGCCACCATTCATCTACCATAGAGCCACCATTCATCTACCATTGGGCTACCATTCATCTACCATTCATCCACCACTCATCTACCATTCATCCTACCATAGAGCCACCATTCATCTACCATAGAGCCACCATTCATCTACCATTGGGCTACCATTCATCTACCATTCATCCACCACTCATCTACCATTCATCTACCATAGAGCCACCATTCATCTAACATAGAGCCACCATGAAGCTACCATTCATCTACCATTCATCCACCACTCATCTACCATTCATCTACCATAGAGCCACCATTCATCTACCATAGAACCACCATTCATCTACCATAGAACCACCATTCATCCACCACTCATCTACCATTCATCTACCATAGAGCCACCATTCATCTACCATAGAGCCACCATTCATCTACCATAGAGCCACCATTCATCTACCATAGAGCCGCCATTTATCTACCATAGAGCCACCATTCATCCACTACTCATCTACCATTCATCTACTATAGAGCCACCATTCATTTACCATAGAGCCACCATTCATCTACCATAGAGCCACCATTCATTTACCATAGAGCCACCATTCATCTACCATAGAGCCACCATTCATCTACCATAGAGCCACCATTCATCTACCATTGGGCTACCATTCATCTACCATTCATCCACCACTCATCTACCATTCATCCTACCATAGAGCCACCATTCATCTACCATAGAGCCACCATTCATCTACCATTGGGCTACCATTCATCTACCATTCATCCACCACTCATCTACCATTCATCTACCATAGAGCCACCATTCATCTACCATAGAGCCACCATTCATCTAACATAGAGCCACCATGAAGCTACCATTCATCTACCATTCATCCACCACTCATCTACCATTCATCTACCATAGAGCCACCATTCATCTACCATAGAGCCACCATTCATCTACCATAGAGCCACCATTCATCTACCATAGAGCCAACATTCATCTACCATAGAGCTGCCATTCATCTATCATTCATCCACCACTCATCTACCATAGAGCCACCATTCATCTACCATAAAGCCACCATTCATCTATCATAGGGCCACATTTCATCTACCATGAAACTACCATTCATCTACCATTCATCCACCACTCATCTACCATTCATCTACCATAGAGCCACCATTCATCTACCATAGAGCCACCATTCATCTACCATAGAGCCACCATTCATCTACCATAGAGCCACCATTCATCTACCATAGAGCCACCATTCATCTACCATAGAGCCATCATTCATCTACCATAGAGTCGCCATTCATCTTCCATAGAGTCGCCATTCATCTACCATAGAGCCGCCATTCATCTACCATAGAGCCACCATTCATCTACCATAGAGCCACCATTCATCTACCATAGAGCCACCATTCATCTACCATAGGGCTACCATAGGGCTACCATTCATCTACCATTCATCCACTATTCATCTACCAAAGAGCCACCATTTATCTACCATAGAGCCACCATTCATCTACCATAGAGCCACCATTCATCCACCACTCATCTACCATTCATCTACCATCGAGCCACCATTCATCTACCCTGGAGCCACCATTCATCTAACATAGAGCCACCATTCATCTACCATAGAGCCACCATTCATCTACCATAAAGCCACCATTCATCTACCATAGAGCCACCATTCATCTACCATAGAGCCACCATTCATCTACCATAGGGCTACCATTCATCTACCATTCATCTACCATTCATCCACTATCCACCATTCATCTACCATTCATCTACCATTCATCCACTATCCACCATTCATCTACCATAGAGCCACCATTCATCCACCACTCATCTACCATTCATCTACCATAGTGCCACCATTCATCTACCATAGAGACACCATTCATCTACCACTCATCTACCATTCATCTATTATAGAGCCACCATTCATCTACCATAGAGCCACCATTCATCTACCATAGAGCCACCATTCATCTACCATAGAGCCACCACTCATCTACTATTCATCTACCCTAGAGCCACCATTCATCTAACATAGAGCCACCATTCATCTACCATAAAGCCACCATTCATCTACCATAGAGCCACCATTCATCTACCATAGAGCCACCATTCATCTACCATAGGGCTACCATTCATCTACCATTCATCTACCATTCATCCACTATCCACCATTCATCTACCATTCATCCACTATCCACCATTCATCTACCATAGAGCCACCATTCACCCACCACTCATCTACCATTCATCTACCATAGAGCCACCATTCATCTACCATAGAGCCACCATTCATCTACCACTCATCTACCATTCATCTACCATAGAGCCACCATTCATCTACCGTAGAGCCACCATTCATCTACCATAGAGCTACCTTTCATCTAACATAGACCCACCATTCATATCTACCATAGAGCCACCATTCTCCTACCATAGAGCCACCATTCATCTACCATAGAGCCACCATTCATCTAACATAGAGCCACCATTCATCTACCATAGAGCCACCATTCATCTACAATAGAGCCACAATTCATCTACCATAGAGCCACCATTCATCCACCACTCATCTACCATTCATCCACCATAGAGCCACCATTCATATACCATAGAGCCACCATTCATCTACCATAGAGCCACCATTCATCTATCATAGAGCCACCTTTCATCTACCAAAGCGCTACCATTCATCTACCATAGAGCCACCATTCATCTACCATAGAGCCAACATTCATCTACCATAGAGCCACCATTCATCTACCATAGAGCCACCATTCATCAACCATAGAGCCACCATTCATCTACCATAGGGCTATCATTCATCTACCATTCATCCACCACTCATCTACCATTCAACTACCTTAGAGCCACCATTCATCTACCATAGAGCCACCAATCATTTACCATAGAGCCACCATTCATCTACTATAGAGCCACCATTCATCTACCATAAGGCTACCATTCATCTACCATTCATCTACCATAGAGCCACCATTCATCTACCATAGAGCCACCATTCATCCACCACTCATCTACCATTCATCTACCATAGAGCCACCATTCATCTACCATAGAGCCACCATTCATCTACCATAGAGCCACCATTCATCTACCATAGAGCCGCCATTTATCTACCATAGAGCCACCATTCATCTACCATTGGGCTACCATTCATCTACCATTCATCCACCACTCATCTACCATTCATTTACCATAGAGCCACCATTCATCTAACATAGAGCCACCATTCATTTACCATAGAGCCACCATTCATCTACCATAGAGCCACCATTCATCTACCATAGAGCCACCATTCATCTACCATTGGGCTACCATTCATCTACCATTCATCCACCACTCATCTACCATTCATCCTACCATAGAGCCACCATTCATCTACCATAGAGCCACCATTCATCTACCATTGGGCTACCATTCATCTACCATTCATCCACCACTCATCTACCATTCATCTACCATAGAGCCACCATTCATCTAACATAGAGCCACCATGAAGCTACCATTCATCTACCATTCATCCACCACTCATCTACCATTCATCTACCATAGAGCCACCATTCATCTACCATAGAACCACCATTCATCTACCATAGAACCACCATTCATCCACCACTCATCTACCATTCATCTACCATAGAGCCACCATTCATCTACCATAGAGCCACCATTCATCTACCATAGAGCCACCATTCATCTACCATAGAGCCGCCATTTATCTACCATAGAGCCACCATTCATCCACTACTCATCTACCATTCATCTACTATAGAGCCACCATTCATTTACCATAGAGCCACCATTCATCTACCATAGAGCCACCATTCATTTACCATAGAGCCACCATTCATCTACCATAGAGCCACCATTCATCTACCATAGAGCCACCATTCATCTACCATTGGGCTACCATTCATCTACCATTCATCCACCACTCATCTACCATTCATCCTACCATAGAGCCACCATTCATCTACCATAGAGCCACCATTCATCTACCATTGGGCTACCATTCATCTACCATTCATCCACCACTCATCTACCATTCATCTACCATAGAGCCACCATTCATCTACCATAGAGCCACCATTCATCTAACATAGAGCCACCATGAAGCTACCATTCATCTACCATTCATCCACCACTCATCTACCATTCATCTACCATAGAGCCACCATTCATCTACCATAGAGCCACCATTCATCTACCATAGAGCCACCATTCATCTACCATAGAGCCAACATTCATCTACCATAGAGCTGCCATTCATCTATCATTCATCCACCACTCATCTACCATAGAGCCACCATTCATCTACCATAAAGCCACCATTCATCTATCATAGGGCCACATTTCATCTACCATGAAACTACCATTCATCTACCATTCATCCACCACTCATCTACCATTCATCTACCATAGAGCCACCATTCATCTACCATAGAGCCACCATTCATCTACCATAGAGCCACCATACATATCTACCATAGAGCCACAATTCTCCTACCATAGAGCCACCATTCATCTACCATAGAGCCACCATTCATCTACCATAGAGCCACCATTCATCTACCATAGAGCCACCATTCATCTACCATAGAGCCACCATTCATCTACCATAGAGCCATCATTCATCTACCATAGAGTCGCCATTCATCTTCCATAGAGTCGCCATTCATCTACCATAGAGCCGCCATTCATCTACCATAGAGCCACCATTCATCTACCATAGAGCCACCATTCATCTACAATAGAGCCACCATTCATCTACCATAGGGCTACCATAGGGCTACCATTCATCTACCATTCATCCACTATTCATCTACCAAAGAGCCACCATTTATCTACCATAGAGCCACCATTCATCTACCATAGAGCCATCATTCATCCACCACTCATCTACCATTCATCTACCATCGAGCCACCATTCATCTACCCTAGAGCCACCATTCATCTAACATAGAGCCACCATTCATCTACCATAGAGCCACCATTCATCTACCATAAAGCCACCATTCATCTACCATAGAGCCACCATTCATCTACCATAGAGCCACCATTCATCTACCATAGGGCTACCATTCATCTACCATTCATCTACCATTCATCCACTATCCACCATTCATCTACCATTCATCTACCATTCATCCACTATCCACCATTCATCTACCATAGAGCCACCATTCATCCACCACTCATCTACCATTCATCTACCATAGTGCCACCATTCATCTACCATAGAGACACCATTCATCTACCACTCATCTACCATTCATCTATTATAGAGCCACCATTCATCTACCATAGAGCCACCATTCATCTACCATAGAGCCATCATTCATCTACCATTCATCCACCACTCATCTACTATTCATCTACCCTAGAGCCACCATTCATCTAACATAGAGCCACCATTCATCTACCATAAAGCCACCATTCATCTACCATAGAGCCACCATTCATCTACCATTCATCCACTATCCACCATTCATCTACCATAGAGCCACCATTCATCCACCACTCATCTACCATTCATCTACCATAGAGCCACCATTCATCTACCATAGAGCCACCATTCATCTACCATAGAGCCACCATTCATCTACCATAGAGCCACCATTCATCTACCATAGGGCTACCATTCATCTACCATTCATCCACCACTCATCTACCATTAATCTACCATAGAGCCACCATTCATCTACCATAGAGCCACCATTCATCTACCAGTCATCTACCATTCATCTACCATAGAGCCACCATTCATCTACCATAGAGCCACCATTCATCTACCATAGAGCCATCATTCATCTACCATAGGGCTACCATTCATCTACCATTCATCCACCACTCATCTACTATTCATCTACCCTAGAGCCACCATTCATCTAACATAGAGCCACCATTCATCTACCATAGAGCCACCATTCATCTACCATAATGCCACCATTCATCTACCATAGAGCCACCATTCATCTACCATAGAGCCACCATTCATCTACCATAGGGCTACCATTCATCTACCATTCATCTACCATTCATCCACTATCCACCATTCATCTACCATTCATCTACCATTCATCCACTATCCACCATTCATCTACCATAGAGCCACCATTCATCCACCACTCATCTACCATTCATCTACCATAGAGTCGCCATTCATCTACCATAGAGCCGCCATTCATCTACCATAGAGCCACCATTCATCTACCATAGAGCCACCATTCATCTACCATAGAGCCACCATTCATCTAATATAGGGCTACCATAGGGCTACCATTCATCTACCATTCATCCACTATTCATCTACCAAAGAGCCACCATTTATCTACCATAGACCCACCATTCATCTACCATAGAGCCACCATTCATCCACCACTCATCTACCATTCATCTACCATCGAGCCACCATTCATCTACCCTAGAGCCACCATTCATCTAACATAGAGCCACCATTCATCTACCATAGAGCCACCATTCATCTATCATAAAGCCACCATTCATCTACCATAGAGCCACCATTCATCTACCATAGAGCCACCATTCATCTACCATAGGGCTACCATTCATCTACCATTCATCTACCATTCATCCACTATCCACCATTCATCTACCATTCATCTACCATTCATCCACTATCCACCATTCATCTACCATAGAGCCACCATTCATCCACCACTCATCTACCATTCATCTACCATAGTGCCACCATTCATCTACCATAGAGAAACCATTCATCTACCACTCATCTACCATTCATCTATTATAGAGCCACCATTCATCTACCATAGAGCCACCATTCATCTACCATAGAGCCACCATTCATCTACCATAGAGCCACCATTCATCTACCATAGGGCTACCATTCATTTACCATTCATCTACCATTCATCCACCACTCATCTACCATTCATCTACCTTAGAGCCACCATTCATCTACCATAGAGCCACCATTCATCTACCATAGAGCCACCATTCATCTACTATAGAGCCACCATTCATCTACCATAAGGCTACCATTCATCTACCATTCATCAACCACTCATCTATCATTCATCTACCATAGAGCCACTATTCATCTACCATAGAGCAACCATTCATATACCATAGAGCCACCATTCATCTACCATAGAGCCGCCATTCATCTACCATAGAACCACCATTCATCCACCACTCATCTACCATTCATCTACCATAGAGCCAACATTCATCTACCATAGAGCCGCCAATCATCTACCATAGAGCCACCATTCATCTACTATAGAGCCACCATTCATCTACCATAAGGCTACCATTCATCTACCATTCATCAACCACTCATCTACCATTCATCTACCATAGAGCCACCATTCATCTACCATAGAGCCGCCATTCATCTACCATAGAACCACCATTCATCCACCACTCATCTACCATTCATCTACCATAGAGCCACCATTCATCTACCATAGAGCCACCAATCATCTACCATAGAGCCACCATTCATCTACTATAGAGCCACCATTCATCTACCATAAGGCTACCGTTCATCTACCATTCATCAACCACTCATCTACCATTCATCTACCATAGAGCCACCATTCATCTACCATAGAGCCACCATTCATCTACCATAGAGCCACCATTCATCTACCATAGAGCCGCCATTCATCTACCATAGAACCACCATTCATCCACCACTCATCTACCATTCATCTACCATAGAGCCACCATTCATCTACCATAGAGCCACCATTCATCTACCATAGAGCCACCATTCATCTACCATAGAGCCGCCATTTATCTACCATAGAGCCACCATTCATCCACTACTCATCTACCATTCATCTACTATAGAGCCACCATTCATTTACCATAGAGCCACCATTCATCTACCATAGAGCCACCATTCATTTACCATAGAGCCACCATTCATCTACCATAGAGCCACCATTCATCTACCATAGAGCCACCATTCATCTACCATTGGGCTACCATTCATCTACCATTCATCCACCACTCATCTACCATTCATCCTACCATAGAGCCACCATTCATCTACCATAGAGCCACCATTCATCTACCATTGGGCTACCATTCATCTACCATTCATCCACCACTCATCTACCATTCATCTACCATAGAGCCACCATTCATCTACCATAGAGCCACCATTCATCTAACATAGAGCCACCATGAAGCTACCATTCATCTACCATTCATCCACCACTCATCTACCATTCATCTACCATAGAGCCACCATTCATCTACCATAGAGCCACCATTCATCTACCATAGAGCCACCATTCATCTACCATAGAGCCAACATTCATCTACCATAGAGCTGCCATTCATCTACCATTCATCCACCACTCATCTACCATAGAGCCACCATTCATCTACCATAAAGCCACCATTCATCTATCATAGGGCCACATTTCATCTACCATGAAATTACCATTCATCTACCATTCATCCACCACTCATCTACCATTCATCTACCATAGAGCCACCATTCATCTACCATAGAGCCACCATTCATCTACCATAGAGCCACCATACATATCTACCATAGAGCCACAATTCTCCTACCATAGAGCCACCATTCATCTACCATAGAGCCACCATTCATCTACCATAGAGCCACCATTCATCTACCATAGAGCCACCATTCATCTACCATAGAGCCACCATTCATCTACTATAGAGCCACCATTCATCTACCATAAGGCTACCATTCATGTACCATTCATCAACCACTCATCTATCATTCATCTACCATAGAGCCACTATTCATCTACCATAGAGCAACCATTCATATACCATAGAGCCACCATTCATCTACCATAGAGCCGCCATTCATCTACCATAGAACCACCATTCATCCACCACTCATCTACCATAGAGCCACCATTCATCTACTATAGAGCCACCATTCATCTACCATAAGGCTACCATTCATCTACCATTCATCAACCACTCATCTACCATTCATCTACCATAGAGCCACCATTCATCTACCATAGAGCCGCCATTCATCTACCATAGAACCACCATTCATCCACCACTCATCTACCATTCATCTACCATAGAGCCACCATTCATCTACCATAGAGCCACCAATCATCTACCATAGAGCCACCATTCATCTACTATAGAGCCACCATTCATCTACCATAAGGCTACCGTTCATCTACCATTCATCAACCACTCATCTACCATTCATCTACCATAGAGCCACCATTCATCTACCATAGAGCCACCATTCATCTACCATAGAGCCACCATTCATCTACCATAGAGCCGCCATTCATCTACCATAGAACCACCATTCATCCACCACTCATCTACCATTCATCTACAATAGAGCCACCATTCATCTACCATAGAGCCACCATTCATCTACCATAGAGCCACCATTCATCTACCATAGAGCCGCCATTTATCTACCATAGAGCCACCATTCATCCACTACTCATCTACCATTCATCTACTATAGAGCCACCATTCATTTACCATAGAGCCACCATTCATCTACCATAGAGCCACCATTCATTTACCATAGAGCCACCATTCATCTACCATAGAGCCACCATTCATCTACCATAGAGCCACCATTCATCTACCATTGGGCTACCATTCATCTACCATTCATCCACCACTCATCTACCATTCATCCTACCATAGAGCCACCATTCATCTACCATAGAGCCACCATTCATCTACCATTGGGCTACCATTCATCTACCATTCATCCACCACTCATCTACCATTCATCTACCATAGAGCCACCATTCATCTACCATAGAGCCACCATTCATCTAACATAGAGCCACCATGAAGCTACCATTCATCTACCATTCATCCACCACTCATCTACCATTCATCTACCATAGAGCCACCATTCATCTACCATAGAGCCACCATTCATCTACCATAGAGCCACCATTCATCTACCATAGAGCCAACATTCATCTACCATAGAGCTGCCATTCATCTACCATTCATCCACCACTCATCTACCATAGAGCCACCATTCATCTACCATAAAGCCACCATTCATCTATCATAGGGCCACATTTCATCTACCATGAAACTACCATTCATCTACCATTCATCCACCACTCATCTACCATTCATCTACCATAGAGCCACCATTCATCTACCATAGAGCCACCATTCATCTACCATAGAGCCACCATACATATCTACCATAGAGCCACAATTCTCCTACCATAGAGCCACCATTCATCTACCATAGAGCCACCATTCATCTACCATAGAGCCACCATTCATCTACCATAGAGCCACCATTCATCTACCATAGAGCCACCATTCATCTACCATAGAGCCATCATTCATCTACCATAGAGTCGCCATTCATCTACCATAGAGCCGCCATTCATCTACCATAGAGCCACCATTCATCTACCATAGAGCCACCATTCATCTACCATAGAGCCTCCATTCATCTACCATAGGGCTACCATAGGGCTACCATTCATCTACCATTCATCCACTATTCATCTACCAAAGAGCCACCATTTATCTACCATAGAGCCACCATTCATCTACCATAGAGCCACCATTCATCCACCACTCATCTACCATTCATCTACCATCGAGCCACCATTCATCTACCCTAGAGCCACCATTCATCTAACATAGAGCCACCATTCATCTACCATAGAGCCACCATTCATCTACCATAAAGCTACCATTCATCTACCATAGAGCCACCATTCATCTACCATAGAGCCACCATTCATCTACCATAGGGCTACCATTCATCTACCATTCATCTACCATTCATCCACTATCCACCATTCATCTACCATTCATCTACCATTCATCCACTATCCACCATTCATCTACCATAGAGCCACCATTCATCCACCACTCATCTACCATTCATCTACCATAGTGCCACCATTCATCTACCATAGAGACACCATTCATCTACCACTCATCTACCATTCATCTATTATAGAGCCACCATTCATCTACCATAGAGCCACCATTCATCTACCATAGAGCCATCATTCATCTACCATTCATCCACCACTCATCTACTATTCATCTACCCTAGAGCCACCATTCATCTAACATAGAGCCACCATTCATCTACCATAAAGCCACCATTCATCTACCATAGAGCCACCATTCATCTACCATAGAGCCACCATTCATCTACCATAGGGCTACCATTCATCTACCATTCATCTACCATTCATCCACTATCCACCATTCATCTACCATTCATCCACTATCCACCATTCATCTACCATAGAGCCACCATTCATCCACCACTCATCTACCATTCATCTACCATAGAGCCACCATTTATCTACCATAGAGCCACCATTCATCTACCATAGAGCCACCATTCATCTACCATAGAGCCACCATTCATCTACCATAGGGCTACCATTCATCTACCATTCATCCACCACTCATCTACCATTCATCTACCATAGAGCCACCATTCATCTACCATAGAGCCACCATTCATCTACCACTCATCTACCATTCATCTACCATAGAGCCACCATTCATCTACTATAGAGCCACCATTCATCTACCATAGAGCCATCATTCATCTACCATAGGGCTACCATTCATCTACCATTCATCCACCACTCATCTACTATTCATCTACCCTAGAGCCACCATTCATCTAACATAGAGCCACCATTCATCTACCATAGAGCCACCATTCATCTACCATAATGCCACCATTCATCTACCATAGAGCCACCATTCATCTACCATAGAGCCACCATTCATCTACCATAGGGCTACCATTCATCTACCATTCATCCACTATCCACCATTCATCTACCATTCATCTACCATTCATCCACTATCCACCATTCATCTACCATAGAGCCACCATTCATCCACCACTCATCTACCATTCATCTACCATAGAGCCACCATTCATCTACCATAGTGCTACCATTCATCTACCATAGAGCCACCATTCATCTACAATAGAGCCACAATTCATCTACCATAGAGCCACCATTCATCCACCACTCATCTACCATTCATCCACCATAGAGCCACCATTCATATACCATAGAGCCACCATTCATCTACCATAGAGCCACCATTCATCTATCATAGAGCCACCTTTCATCTACCAAAGCGCTACCATTCATCTACCATAGAGCCACCATTCATCTACCATAGAGCCAACATTCATCTACCATAGAGCCACCATTCATCTACCATAGAGCCACCATTCATCAACCATAGAGCCACCATTCATCTACCATAGGGCTATCATTCATCTACCATTCATCCACCACTCATCTACCATTCAACTACCTTAGAGCCACCATTCATCTACCATAGAGCCACCAATCATTTACCATAGAGCCACCATTCATCTACTATAGAGCCACCATTCATCTACCATAAGGCTACCATTCATCTACCATTCATCTACCATAGAGCCACCATTCATCTACCATAGAGCCACCATTCATCCACCACTCATCTACCATTCATCTACCATAGAGCCACCATTCATCTACCATAGAGCCACCATTCATCTACCATAGAGCCACCATTCATCTACCATAGAGCCGCCATTTATCTACCATAGAGCCACCATTCATCTACCATTGGGCTACCATTCATCTACCATTCATCCACCACTCATCTACCATTCATTTACCATAGAGCCACCATTCATCTAACATAGAGCCACCATTCATTTACCATAGAGCCACCATTCATCTACCATAGAGCCACCATTCATCTACCATAGAGCCACCATTCATCTACCATTGGGCTACCATTCATCTACCATTCATCCACCACTCATCTACCATTCATCCTACCATAGAGCCACCATTCATCTACCATAGAGCCACCATTCATCTACCATTGGGCTACCATTCATCTACCATTCATCCACCACTCATCTACCATTCATCTACCATAGAGCCACCATTCATCTAACATAGAGCCACCATGAAGCTACCATTCATCTACCATTCATCCACCACTCATCTACCATTCATCTACCATAGAGCCACCATTCATCTACCATAGAACCACCATTCATCTACCATAGAACCACCATTCATCCACCACTCATCTACCATTCATCTACCATAGAGCCACCATTCATCTACCATAGAGCCACCATTCATCTACCATAGAGCCACCATTCATCTACCATAGAGCCGCCATTTATCTACCATAGAGCCACCATTCATCCACTACTCATCTACCATTCATCTACTATAGAGCCACCATTCATTTACCATAGAGCCACCATTCATCTACCATAGAGCCACCATTCATTTACCATAGAGCCACCATTCATCTACCATAGAGCCACCATTCATCTACCATAGAGCCACCATTCATCTACCATTGGGCTACCATTCATCTACCATTCATCCACCACTCATCTACCATTCATCCTACCATAGAGCCACCATTCATCTACCATAGAGCCACCATTCATCTACCATTGGGCTACCATTCATCTACCATTCATCCACCACTCATCTACCATTCATCTACCATAGAGCCACCATTCATCTACCATAGAGCCACCATTCATCTAACATAGAGCCACCATGAAGCTACCATTCATCTACCATTCATCCACCACTCATCTACCATTCATCTACCATAGAGCCACCATTCATCTACCATAGAGCCACCATTCATCTACCATAGAGCCACCATTCATCTACCATAGAGCCAACATTCATCTACCATAGAGCTGCCATTCATCTATCATTCATCCACCACTCATCTACCATAGAGCCACCATTCATCTACCATAAAGCCACCATTCATCTATCATAGGGCCACATTTCATCTACCATGAAACTACCATTCATCTACCATTCATCCACCACTCATCTACCATTCATCTACCATAGAGCCACCATTCATCTACCATAGAGCCACCATTCATCTACCATAGAGCCACCATACATATCTACCATAGAGCCACAATTCTCCTACCATAGAGCCACCATTCATCTACCATAGAGCCACCATTCATCTACCATAGAGCCACCATTCATCTACCATAGAGCCACCATTCATCTACCATAGAGCCACCATTCATCTACCATAGAGCCATCATTCATCTACCATAGAGTCGCCATTCATCTTCCATAGAGTCGCCATTCATCTACCATAGAGCCGCCATTCATCTACCATAGAGCCACCATTCATCTACCATAGAGCCACCATTCATCTACAATAGAGCCACCATTCATCTACCATAGGGCTACCATAGGGCTACCATTCATCTACCATTCATCCACTATTCATCTACCAAAGAGCCACCATTTATCTACCATAGAGCCACCATTCATCTACCATAGAGCCATCATTCATCCACCACTCATCTACCATTCATCTACCATCGAGCCACCATTCATCTACCCTAGAGCCACCATTCATCTAACATAGAGCCACCATTCATCTACCATAGAGCCACCATTCATCTACCATAAAGCCACCATTCATCTACCATAGAGCCACCATTCATCTACCATAGAGCCACCATTCATCTACCATAGGGCTACCATTCATCTACCATTCATCTACCATTCATCCACTATCCACCATTCATCTACCATTCATCTACCATTCATCCACTATCCACCATTCATCTACCATAGAGCCACCATTCATCCACCACTCATCTACCATTCATCTACCATAGTGCCACCATTCATCTACCATAGAGACACCATTCATCTACCACTCATCTACCATTCATCTATTATAGAGCCACCATTCATCTACCATAGAGCCACCATTCATCTACCATAGAGCCATCATTCATCTACCATTCATCCACCACTCATCTACTATTCATCTACCCTAGAGCCACCATTCATCTAACATAGAGCCACCATTCATCTACCATAAAGCCACCATTCATCTACCATAGAGCCACCATTCATCTACCATTCATCCACTATCCACCATTCATCTACCATAGAGCCACCATTCATCCACCACTCATCTACCATTCATCTACCATAGAGCCACCATTCATCTACCATAGAGCCACCATTCATCTACCATAGAGCCACCATTCATCTACCATAGAGCCACCATTCATCTACCATAGGGCTACCATTCATCTACCATTCATCCACCACTCATCTACCATTAATCTACCATAGAGCCACCATTCATCTACCATAGAGCCACCATTCATCTACCAGTCATCTACCATTCATCTACCATAGAGCCACCATTCATCTACCATAGAGCCACCATTCATCTACCATAGAGCCATCATTCATCTACCATAGGGCTACCATTCATCTACCATTCATCCACCACTCATCTACTATTCATCTACCCTAGAGCCACCATTCATCTAACATAGAGCCACCATTCATCTACCATAGAGCCACCATTCATCTACCATAATGCCACCATTCATCTACCATAGAGCCACCATTCATCTACCATAGAGCCACCATTCATCTACCATAGGGCTACCATTCATCTACCATTCATCTACCATTCATCCACTATCCACCATTCATCTACCATTCATCTACCATTCATCCACTATCCACCATTCATCTACCATAGAGCCACCATTCATCCACCACTCATCTACCATTCATCTACCATAGAGTCGCCATTCATCTACCATAGAGCCGCCATTCATCTACCATAGAGCCACCATTCATCTACCATAGAGCCACCATTCATCTACCATAGAGCCACCATTCATCTAATATAGGGCTACCATAGGGCTACCATTCATCTACCATTCATCCACTATTCATCTACCAAAGAGCCACCATTTATCTACCATAGACCCACCATTCATCTACCATAGAGCCACCATTCATCCACCACTCATCTACCATTCATCTACCATCGAGCCACCATTCATCTACCCTAGAGCCACCATTCATCTAACATAGAGCCACCATTCATCTACCATAGAGCCACCATTCATCTATCATAAAGCCACCATTCATCTACCATAGAGCCACCATTCATCTACCATAGAGCCACCATTCATCTACCATAGGGCTACCATTCATCTACCATTCATCTACCATTCATCCACTATCCACCATTCATCTACCATTCATCTACCATTCATCCACTATCCACCATTCATCTACCATAGAGCCACCATTCATCCACCACTCATCTACCATTCATCTACCATAGTGCCACCATTCATCTACCATAGAGAAACCATTCATCTACCACTCATCTACCATTCATCTATTATAGAGCCACCATTCATCTACCATAGAGCCACCATTCATCTACCATAGAGCCACCATTCATCTACCATAGAGCCACCATTCATCTACCATAGGGCTACCATTCATTTACCATTCATCTACCATTCATCCACCACTCATCTACCATTCATCTACCTTAGAGCCACCATTCATCTACCATAGAGCCACCATTCATCTACCATAGAGCCACCATTCATCTACTATAGAGCCACCATTCATCTACCATAAGGCTACCATTCATCTACCATTCATCAACCACTCATCTATCATTCATCTACCATAGAGCCACTATTCATCTACCATAGAGCAACCATTCATATACCATAGAGCCACCATTCATCTACCATAGAGCCGCCATTCATCTACCATAGAACCACCATTCATCCACCACTCATCTACCATTCATCTACCATAGAGCCAACATTCATCTACCATAGAGCCGCCAATCATCTACCATAGAGCCACCATTCATCTACTATAGAGCCACCATTCATCTACCATAAGGCTACCATTCATCTACCATTCATCAACCACTCATCTACCATTCATCTACCATAGAGCCACCATTCATCTACCATAGAGCCGCCATTCATCTACCATAGAACCACCATTCATCCACCACTCATCTACCATTCATCTACCATAGAGCCACCATTCATCTACCATAGAGCCACCAATCATCTACCATAGAGCCACCATTCATCTACTATAGAGCCACCATTCATCTACCATAAGGCTACCGTTCATCTACCATTCATCAACCACTCATCTACCATTCATCTACCATAGAGCCACCATTCATCTACCATAGAGCCACCATTCATCTACCATAGAGCCACCATTCATCTACCATAGAGCCGCCATTCATCTACCATAGAACCACCATTCATCCACCACTCATCTACCATTCATCTACCATAGAGCCACCATTCATCTACCATAGAGCCACCATTCATCTACCATAGAGCCACCATTCATCTACCATAGAGCCGCCATTTATCTACCATAGAGCCACCATTCATCCACTACTCATCTACCATTCATCTACTATAGAGCCACCATTCATTTACCATAGAGCCACCATTCATCTACCATAGAGCCACCATTCATTTACCATAGAGCCACCATTCATCTACCATAGAGCCACCATTCATCTACCATAGAGCCACCATTCATCTACCATTGGGCTACCATTCATCTACCATTCATCCACCACTCATCTACCATTCATCCTACCATAGAGCCACCATTCATCTACCATAGAGCCACCATTCATCTACCATTGGGCTACCATTCATCTACCATTCATCCACCACTCATCTACCATTCATCTACCATAGAGCCACCATTCATCTACCATAGAGCCACCATTCATCTAACATAGAGCCACCATGAAGCTACCATTCATCTACCATTCATCCACCACTCATCTACCATTCATCTACCATAGAGCCACCATTCATCTACCATAGAGCCACCATTCATCTACCATAGAGCCACCATTCATCTACCATAGAGCCAACATTCATCTACCATAGAGCTGCCATTCATCTACCATTCATCCACCACTCATCTACCATAGAGCCACCATTCATCTACCATAAAGCCACCATTCATCTATCATAGGGCCACATTTCATCTACCATGAAATTACCATTCATCTACCATTCATCCACCACTCATCTACCATTCATCTACCATAGAGCCACCATTCATCTACCATAGAGCCACCATTCATCTACCATAGAGCCACCATACATATCTACCATAGAGCCACAATTCTCCTACCATAGAGCCACCATTCATCTACCATAGAGCCACCATTCATCTACCATAGAGCCACCATTCATCTACCATAGAGCCACCATTCATCTACCATAGAGCCACCATTCATCTACTATAGAGCCACCATTCATCTACCATAAGGCTACCATTCATGTACCATTCATCAACCACTCATCTATCATTCATCTACCATAGAGCCACTATTCATCTACCATAGAGCAACCATTCATATACCATAGAGCCACCATTCATCTACCATAGAGCCGCCATTCATCTACCATAGAACCACCATTCATCCACCACTCATCTACCATAGAGCCACCATTCATCTACTATAGAGCCACCATTCATCTACCATAAGGCTACCATTCATCTACCATTCATCAACCACTCATCTACCATTCATCTACCATAGAGCCACCATTCATCTACCATAGAGCCGCCATTCATCTACCATAGAACCACCATTCATCCACCACTCATCTACCATTCATCTACCATAGAGCCACCATTCATCTACCATAGAGCCACCAATCATCTACCATAGAGCCACCATTCATCTACTATAGAGCCACCATTCATCTACCATAAGGCTACCGTTCATCTACCATTCATCAACCACTCATCTACCATTCATCTACCATAGAGCCACCATTCATCTACCATAGAGCCACCATTCATCTACCATAGAGCCACCATTCATCTACCATAGAGCCGCCATTCATCTACCATAGAACCACCATTCATCCACCACTCATCTACCATTCATCTACAATAGAGCCACCATTCATCTACCATAGAGCCACCATTCATCTACCATAGAGCCACCATTCATCTACCATAGAGCCGCCATTTATCTACCATAGAGCCACCATTCATCCACTACTCATCTACCATTCATCTACTATAGAGCCACCATTCATTTACCATAGAGCCACCATTCATCTACCATAGAGCCACCATTCATTTACCATAGAGCCACCATTCATCTACCATAGAGCCACCATTCATCTACCATAGAGCCACCATTCATCTACCATTGGGCTACCATTCATCTACCATTCATCCACCACTCATCTACCATTCATCCTACCATAGAGCCACCATTCATCTACCATAGAGCCACCATTCATCTACCATTGGGCTACCATTCATCTACCATTCATCCACCACTCATCTACCATTCATCTACCATAGAGCCACCATTCATCTACCATAGAGCCACCATTCATCTAACATAGAGCCACCATGAAGCTACCATTCATCTACCATTCATCCACCACTCATCTACCATTCATCTACCATAGAGCCACCATTCATCTACCATAGAGCCACCATTCATCTACCATAGAGCCACCATTCATCTACCATAGAGCCAACATTCATCTACCATAGAGCTGCCATTCATCTACCATTCATCCACCACTCATCTACCATAGAGCCACCATTCATCTACCATAAAGCCACCATTCATCTATCATAGGGCCACATTTCATCTACCATGAAACTACCATTCATCTACCATTCATCCACCACTCATCTACCATTCATCTACCATAGAGCCACCATTCATCTACCATAGAGCCACCATTCATCTACCATAGAGCCACCATACATATCTACCATAGAGCCACAATTCTCCTACCATAGAGCCACCATTCATCTACCATAGAGCCACCATTCATCTACCATAGAGCCACCATTCATCTACCATAGAGCCACCATTCATCTACCATAGAGCCACCATTCATCTACCATAGAGCCATCATTCATCTACCATAGAGTCGCCATTCATCTACCATAGAGCCGCCATTCATCTACCATAGAGCCACCATTCATCTACCATAGAGCCACCATTCATCTACCATAGAGCCTCCATTCATCTACCATAGGGCTACCATAGGGCTACCATTCATCTACCATTCATCCACTATTCATCTACCAAAGAGCCACCATTTATCTACCATAGAGCCACCATTCATCTACCATAGAGCCACCATTCATCCACCACTCATCTACCATTCATCTACCATCGAGCCACCATTCATCTACCCTAGAGCCACCATTCATCTAACATAGAGCCACCATTCATCTACCATAGAGCCACCATTCATCTACCATAAAGCTACCATTCATCTACCATAGAGCCACCATTCATCTACCATAGAGCCACCATTCATCTACCATAGGGCTACCATTCATCTACCATTCATCTACCATTCATCCACTATCCACCATTCATCTACCATTCATCTACCATTCATCCACTATCCACCATTCATCTACCATAGAGCCACCATTCATCCACCACTCATCTACCATTCATCTACCATAGTGCCACCATTCATCTACCATAGAGACACCATTCATCTACCACTCATCTACCATTCATCTATTATAGAGCCACCATTCATCTACCATAGAGCCACCATTCATCTACCATAGAGCCATCATTCATCTACCATTCATCCACCACTCATCTACTATTCATCTACCCTAGAGCCACCATTCATCTAACATAGAGCCACCATTCATCTACCATAAAGCCACCATTCATCTACCATAGAGCCACCATTCATCTACCATAGAGCCACCATTCATCTACCATAGGGCTACCATTCATCTACCATTCATCTACCATTCATCCACTATCCACCATTCATCTACCATTCATCCACTATCCACCATTCATCTACCATAGAGCCACCATTCATCCACCACTCATCTACCATTCATCTACCATAGAGCCACCATTTATCTACCATAGAGCCACCATTCATCTACCATAGAGCCACCATTCATCTACCATAGAGCCACCATTCATCTACCATAGGGCTACCATTCATCTACCATTCATCCACCACTCATCTACCATTCATCTACCATAGAGCCACCATTCATCTACCATAGAGCCACCATTCATCTACCACTCATCTACCATTCATCTACCATAGAGCCACCATTCATCTACTATAGAGCCACCATTCATCTACCATAGAGCCATCATTCATCTACCATAGGGCTACCATTCATCTACCATTCATCCACCACTCATCTACTATTCATCTACCCTAGAGCCACCATTCATCTAACATAGAGCCACCATTCATCTACCATAGAGCCACCATTCATCTACCATAATGCCACCATTCATCTACCATAGAGCCACCATTCATCTACCATAGAGCCACCATTCATCTACCATAGGGCTACCATTCATCTACCATTCATCCACTATCCACCATTCATCTACCATTCATCTACCATTCATCCACTATCCACCATTCATCTACCATAGAGCCACCATTCATCCACCACTCATCTACCATTCATCTACCATAGAGCCACCATTCATCTACCATAGTGCTACCATTCATCTACCTTAGAGCCACCATTTATGTACCATAGAGCCATCATTCATCTACCATAGGGCTACCATTCATCTACCATTCATCCACCACTCATCTACCATTCATCTACCATAGAGCCACCATTCATCTACCGTAGAGCCACCATTCATCTACCATAGAGCTACCTTTCATCTAACATAGACCCACCATTAATATCTACCATAGAGCCACCATTCTCCTACCATAGAGCCACCATTCATCTACCATAGAGCCACCATTCATCTACCATAGAGCCACCATTCATCTACCATAGAGCCACCATTCATCTACCTTAGAGCCACCATTCATCTACCATAGAGCCACCATTCATCTACCATTGGGCTACCATTCATCTACCATTCATCCACCACTCATCTACCATTCATCTACCATAGAGCCACCATTCATCTACCATAGAGCCACCATTCATCTAACATAGAGCCACCATGAAGCTACCATTCATCTACCATTCATCCACCACTCATCTACCATTCATCTACCATAGAGCCACCATTCATCTACCATAGAGCCACCATTCATCTACCATAGAGCCACCATTCATCTACCATAGAGCCAACATTCATCTACCATAGAGCTGCCATTCATCTACCATTCATCCACCACTCATCTACCATAGAGCCACCATTCATCTACCATAAAGCCACCATTCATCTATCATAGGGCCACATTTCATCTACCATGAAACTACCATTCATCTACCATTCATCCACCACTCATCTACCATTCATCTACCATAGAGCCACCATTCATCTACCATAGAGCCACCATTCATCTACCATAGAGCCACCATACATATCTACCATAGAGCCACAATTCTCCTACCATAGAGCCACCATTCATCTACCATAGAGCCACCATTCATCTACCATAGAGCCACCATTCATCTACCATAGAGCCACCATTCATCTACCATAGAGCCACCATTCATCTACCATAGAGCCATCATTCATCTACCATAGAGTCGCCATTCATCTTCCATTGAGTCGCCATTCATCTACCATAGAGCCGCCATTCATCTACCATAGAGCCACCATTCATCTACCATAGAGCCACCATTCATCTACCATAGAGCCTCCATTCATCTACCATAGGGCTACCATAGGGCTACCATTCATCTACCATTCATCCACTATTCATCTACCAAAGAGCCACCATTTATCTACCATAGAGCCACCATTCATCTACCATAGAGCCACCATTCATCCACCACTCATCTACCATTCATCTACCATCGAGCCACCATTCATCTACCCTAGAGCCACCATTCATCTAACATAGAGCCACCATTCATCTACCATAGAGCCACCATTCATCTACCATAAAGCTACCATTCATCTACCATAGAGCCACCATTCATCTACCATAGAGCCACCATTCATCTACCATAGGGCTACCATTCATCTACCATTCATCTACCATTCATCCACTATCCACCATTCATCTACCATTCATCTACCATTCATCCACTATCCACCATTCATCTACCATAGAGCCACCATTCATCCACCACTCATCTACCATTCATCTACCATAGTGCCACCATTCATCTACCATAGAGACACCATTCATCTACCACTCATCTACCATTCATCTATTATAGAGCCACCATTCATCTACCATAGAGCCACCATTCATCTACCATAGAGCCATCATTCATCTACCATTCATCCACCACTCATCTACTATTCATCTACCCTAGAGCCACCATTCATCTAACATAGAGCCACCATTCATCTACCATAAAGCCACCATTCATCTACCATAGAGCCACCATTCATCTACCATAGAGCCACCATTCATCTACCATAGGGCTACCATTCATCTACCATTCATCTACCATTCATCCACTATCCACCATTCATCTACCATTCATCCACTATCCACCATTCATCTACCATAGAGCCACCATTCATCCACCACTCATCTACCATTCATCTACCATAGAGCCACCATTCATCTACCATAGAGCCACCATTCATCTACCATAGAGCCACCATTCATCTACCATAGAGCCACCATTCATCTACCATAGGGCTACCATTCATCTACCATTCATCCACCACTCATCTACCATTCATCTACCATAGAGCCACCATTCATCTACCATAGAGCCACCATTCATCTACCACTCATCTACCATTCATCTACCATAGAGCCACCATTCATCTACTATAGAGCCACCATTCATCTACCATAGAGCCATCATTCATCTACCATAGGGCTACCATTCATCTACCATTCATCCACCACTCATCTACTATTCATCTACCCTAGAGCCACCATTCATCTAACATAGAGCCACCATTCATCTACCATAGAGCCACCATTCATCTACCATAATGCCACCATTCATCTACCATAGAGCCACCATTCATCTACCATAGAGCCACCATTCATCTACCATAGGGCTACCATTCATCTACCATTCATCCACTATCCACCATTCATCTACCATTCATCTACCATTCATCCACTATCCACCATTCATCTACCATAGAGCCACCATTCATCCACCACTCATCTACCATTCATCTACCATAGAGCCACCATTCATCTACCATAGTGCCACCATTTATGTACCATAGAGCCATCATTCATCTACCATAGGGCTACCATTCATCTACCATTCATCCACCACTCATCTACCATTCATCTACCATAGAGCCACCATTCATCTACCGTAGAGCCACCATTCATCTACCATAGAGCTACCTTTCATCTAACATAGACCCACCATTAATATCTACCATAGAGCCACCATTCTCCTACCATAGAGCCACCATTCATCTACCATAGAGCCACCATTCATCTACCATAGAGCCACCATTCATCTACCATAGAGCCACCATTCATCTACCTTAGAGCCACCATTCATCTACCATAGAGCCATCATTCATCTACCATAGGGCTACCATTCATCTACCATTCATCCACCACTCATCTACCATTCATCTACCATAGAGCCACCATTCATCTACCGTAGAGCCACCATTCATCTACCATAGAGCTACCTTTCATCTAACATAGACCCACCATTAATATCTACCATAGAGCCACCATTCTCCTACCATAGAGCCACCATTCATCTACCATAGAGCCACCATTCATCTACCATAGAGCCACCATTCATCTACCATAGAGCCACCATTCATCTACCATAGAACCATCACTCATCTCCCATAGGGCTACCATTCCTCTCCTATACAGCCACCATAGGGCTACCATTCATCCACCATTCATCTACCATTCATCCACCACTCATCTACCATTCATCTACCATAGAGCCACCATTCATCTACCGTAGAGCCACCATTCATCTACCATAGAGCTACCTTTCATCTAACATAGACCCACCATTCATTTCTACCATAGAGCCACCATTCTCCTACCATAGTGCCACCATTCATCTACCATAGAGCCACCATTCATCTACCATAGAGCCACCATTCATCTACCATAGAGCCACCATTCATCTACCATAGAGCCAACATTCATCTACCATAGAGCTGCCATTCATCTACCATTCATCCACCACTCATCTACCATAGAGCCACCATTCATCTACCATAAAGCCACCATTCATCTATCATAGGGCCACATTTCATCTACCATGAAACTACCATTCATCTACCATTCATCCACCACTCATCTACCATTCATCTACCATAGAGCCACCATTCATCTACCATAGAGCCACCATACATATCTACCATAGAGCCACAATTCTCCTACCATAGAGCCACCATTCATCTACCATAGAGCCACCATTCATCTACCATAGAGCCACCATTCATCTACCATAGAGCCACCATTCATCTACCATAGAGCCACCATTCATCTACCATAGAGCCATCATTCATCTACCATAGAGTCGCCATTCATCTTCCATAGAGTCGCCATTCATCTACCATAGAGCCGCCATTCATCTACCATAGAGCCACCATTCATCTACCACTCATCTACCATTCATCTACCATAGAGCCACCATTCATCTACCATAGAGCCACCATTCATCTACCATAGAGCCACCATTCATCTACCATAGAGCCAACATTCATCTACCATAGAGCTGCCATTCATCTACCATTCATCCACCACTCATCTACCATAGAGCCACCATTCATCTACCATAAAGCCACCATTCATCTATCATAGGGCCACATTTCATCTACCATGAAACTACCATTCATCTACCATTCATCCACCACTCATCTACCATTCATCTACCATAGAGCCACCATTCATCTACCATAGAGCCACCATTCATCTACCATAGAGCCACCATACATATCTACCATAGAGCCACAATTCTCCTACCATAGAGCCACCATTCATCTACCATAGAGCCACCATTCATCTACCATAGAGCCACCATTCATCTACCATAGAGCCACCATTCATCTACCATAGAGCCACCATTCATCTACCATAGAGCCATCATTCATCTACCATAGAGTCGCCATTCATCTTCCATTGAGTCGCCATTCATCTACCATAGAGCCGCCATTCATCTACCATAGAGCCACCATTCATCTACCATAGAGCCACCATTCATCTACCATAGAGCCTCCATTCATCTACCATAGGGCTACCAAAGGGCTACCATTCATCTACCATTCATCCACTATTCATCTACCAAAGAGCCACCATTTATCTACCATAGAGCCACCATTCATCTACCATAGAGCCACCATTCATCCACCACTCATCTACCATTCATCTACCATCGAGCCACCATTCATCTACCCTAGAGCCACCATTCATCTAACATAGAGCCACCATTCATCTACCATAGAGCCACCATTCATCTACCATAAAGCTACCATTCATCTACCATAGAGCCACCATTCATCTACCATAGAGCCACCATTCATCTACCATAGGGCTACCATTCATCTACCATTCATCTACCATTCATCCACTATCCACCATTCATCTACCATTCATCTACCATTCATCCACTATCCACCATTCATCTACCATAGAGCCACCATTCATCCACCACTCATCTACCATTCATCTACCATAGTGCCACCATTCATCTACCATAGAGACACCATTCATCTACCACTCATCTACCATTCATCTATTATAGAGCCACCATTCATCTACCATAGAGCCACCATTCATCTACCATAGAGCCATCATTCATCTACCATTCATCCACCACTCATCTACTATTCATCTACCCTAGAGCCACCATTCATCTAACATACAGCCACCATTCATCTACCATAAAGCCACCATTCATCTACCATAGAGCCACCATTCATCTACCATAGAGCCACCATTCATCTACCATAGGGCTACCATTCATCTACCATTCATCTACCATTCATCCACTATCCACCATTCATCTACCATTCATCCACTATCCACCATTCATCTACCATAGAGCCACCATTCATCCACCACTCATCTACCATTCATCTACCATAGAGCCACCATTCATCTACCATAGAGCCACCATTCATCTACCATAGAGCCACCATTCATCTACCATAGAGCCACCATTCATCTACCATAGGGCTACCATTCATCTACCATTCATCCACCACTCATCTACCATTCATCTACCATAGAGCCACCATTCATCTACCATAGAGCCACCATTCATCTACCACTCATCTACCATTCATCTACCATAGAGCCACCATTCATCTACTATAGAGCCACCATTCATCTACCATAGAGCCATCATTCATCTACCATAGGGCTACCATTCATCTACCATTCATCCACCACTCATCTACTATTCATCTACCCTAGAGCCACCATTCATCTAACATAGAGCCACCATTCATCTACCATAGAGCCACCATTCATCTACCATAATGCCACCATTCATCTACCATAGAGCCACCATTCATCTACCATAGAGCCACCATTCATCTACCATAGGGCTACCATTCATCTACCATTCATCCACTATCCACCATTCATCTACCATTCATCTACCATTCATCCACTATCCACCATTCATCTACCATAGAGCCACCATTCATCCACCACTCATCTACCATTCATCTACCATAGAGCCACCATTCATCTACCATAGTGCTACCATTCATCTACCTTAGAGCCACCATTCATGTACCATAGAGCCATCATTCATCTACCATAGGGCTACCATTCATCTACCATTCATCCACCACTCATCTACCATTCATCTACCATAGAGCCACCATTCATCTACCGTAGAGCCACCATTCATCTACCATAGAGCTACCTTTCATCTAACATAGACCCACCATTAATATCTACCATAGAGCCACCATTCTCCTACCATAGAGCCACCATTCATCTACCATAGAGCCACCATTCATCTACCATAGAGCCACCATTCATCTACCATAGAGCCACCATTCATCTACCTTAGAGCCACCATTCATCTACCATAGAGCCATCATTCATCTACCATAGGGCTACCATTCATCTACCATTCATCCACCACTCATCTACCATTCATCTACCATAGAGCCACCATTCATCTACCGTAGAGCCACCATTCATCTACCATAGAGCTACCTTTCATCTAACATAGACCCACCATTAATATCTACCATAGAGCCACCATTCTCCTACCATAGAGCCACCATTCATCTACCATAGAGCCACCATTCATCTACCATAGAGCCACCATTCATCTACCATAGAGCCACCATTCATCTACCATAGAACCATCACTCATCTCCCATAGGGCTACCATTCCTCTCCTATACAGCCACCATAGGGCTACCATTCATCCACCATTCATCTACCATTCATCCACCACTCATCTACCATTCATCTACCATAGAGCCACCATTCATCTACCGTAGAGCCACCATTCATCTACCATAGAGCTACCTTTCATCTAACATAGACCCACCATTCATTTCTACCATAGAGCCACCATTCTCCTACCATAGTGCCACCATTCATCTACCATAGAGCCACCATTCATCTACCATAGAGCCACCATTCATCTACCATAGAGCCACCATTCATCTACCATAGAGCCAACATTCATCTACCATAGAGCTGCCATTCATCTACCATTCATCCACCACTCATCTACCATAGAGCCACCATTCATCTACCATAAAGCCACCATTCATCTATCATAGGGCCACATTTCATCTACCATGAAACTACCATTCATCTACCATTCATCCACCACTCATCTACCATTCATCTACCATAGAGCCACAATTCTCCTACCATAGAGCCACCATTCATCTACCATAGAGCCACCATTCATCTACCATAGAGCCACCATTCATCTACCATAGAGCCACCATTCATCTACCATAGAGCCACCATTCATCTACCATAGAGCCATCATTCATCTACCATAGAGTCGCCATTCATCTTCCATAGAGTCGCCATTCATCTACCATAGAGCCGCCATTCATCTACCATAGAGCCACCATTCATCTACCATTCATCTACCATTCATCCACTATCCACCATTCATCTACCATAGAGCCACCATTCATCCACCACTCATCTACCATTCATCTACCATAGAGTCGCCATTCATCTACCATAGAGCCGCCATTCATCTACCATAGAGCCACCATTCATCTACCATAGAGCCACCATTCATCTACCATAGAGCCACCATTCATCTACCATAGGGCTACCATAGGGCTACCATTCATCTACCATTCATCCACTATTCATCTACCAAAGAGCCACCATTTATCTACCATAGACCCACCATTCATCTACCATAGAGCCACCATTCATCCACCACTCATCTACCATTCATCTACCATCGAGCCACCATTCATCTACCCTAGAGCCACCATTCATCTAACATAGAGCCACCATTCATCTACCATAGAGCCACCATTCATCTACCATAAAGCCACCATTCATCTACCATAGAGCCACCATTCATCTACCATAGAGCCACCATTCATCTACCATAGGGCTACCATTCATCTACCATTCATCTACCATTCATCCACTATCCACCATTCATCTACCATTCATCTACCATTCATCCACTATCCACCATTCATCTACCATAGAGCCACCATTCATCCACCACTCATCTACCATTCATCTACCATAGTGCCACCATTCATCTACCATAGAGAAACCATTCATCTACCACTCATCTACCATTCATCTATTATAGAGCCACCATTCATCTACCATAGAGCCACCATTCATCTACCATAGAGCCACCATTCATCTACCATAGGGCTACCATTCATCTACCATTCATCTACCATTCATCCACCACTCATCTACCATTCATCTACCTTAGAGCCACCATTCATCTACCATAGAGCCACCATTCATCTACCATAGAGCCACCATTCATCTACTATAGAGCCACCATTCATCTACCATAAGGCTACCATTCATCTACCATTCATCAACCACTCATCTATCATTCATCTACCATAGAGCCACTATTCATCTACCATAGAGCAATCATTCATATACCATAGAGCCACCATTCATCTACCATAGAGCCGCCATTCATCTACCATAGAACCACCATTCATCCACCACTCATCTACCATTCATCTACCATAGAGCCAACATTCATCTACCATAGAGCCGCCAATCATCTACCATAGAGCCACCATTCATCTACTATAGAGCCACCATTCATCTACCATAAGGCTACCATTCATCTACCATTCATCAACCACTCATCTACCATTCATCTACCATAGAGCCACCATTCATTTACCATAGAGCCGCCATTCATCTACCATAGAACCACCATTCATCCACCACTCATCTACCATTCATCTACCATAGAGCCACCATTCATCTACCATAGAGCCACCAATCATCTACCATAGAGCCACCATTCATCTACTATAGAGCCACCATTCATCTACCATAAGGCTACCGTTCATCTACCATTCATCAACCACTCATCTACCATTCATCTACCATAGAGCCACCATTCATCTACCATAGAGCCACCATTCATCTACCATAGAGCCACCATTCATCTACCATAGAGCCGCCATTCATCTACCATAGAACCACCATTCATCCACCACTCATCTACCATTCATCTACCATAGAGCCACCATTCATCTACCATAGAGCCACCATTCATCTACCATAGAGCCACCATTCATCTACCATAGAGCCGCCATTTATCTACCATAGAGCCACCATTCATCCACTACTCATCTACCATTCATCTACTATAGAGCCACCATTCATTTACCATAGAGCCACCATTCATCTACCATAGAGCCACCATTCATTTACCATAGAGCCACCATTCATCTACCATAGAGCCACCATTCATCTACCATAGAGCCACCATTCATCTACCATTGGGCTACCATTCATCTACCATTCATCCACCACTCATCTACCATTCATCCTACCATAGAGCCACCATTCATCTACCATAGAGCCACCATTCATCTACCATTGGGCTACCATTCATCTACCATTCATCCACCACTCATCTACCATTCATCTACCATAGAGCCACCATTCATCTACCATAGAGCCACCATTCATCTAACATAGAGCCACCATGAAGCTACCATTCATCTACCATTCATCCACCACTCATCTACCATTCATCTACCATAGAGCCACCATTCATCTACCATAGAGCCACCATTCATCTACCATAGAGCCACCATTCATCTACCATAGAGCCAACATTCATCTACCATAGAGCTGCCATTCATCTACCATTCATCCACCACTCATCTACCATAGAGCCACCATTCATCTACCATAAAGCCACCATTCATCTATCATAGGGCCACATTTCATCTACCATGAAATTACCATTCATCTACCATTCATCCACCACTCATCTACCATTCATCTACCATAGAGCCACCATTCATCTACCATAGAGCCACCATTCATCTACCATAGAGCCACCATACATATCTACCATAGAGCCACAATTCTCCTACCATAGAGCCACCATTCATCTACCATAGAGCCACCATTCATCTACCATAGAGCCACCATTCATCTACCATAGAGCCACCATTCATCTACCATAGAGCCACCATTCATCTACTATAGAGCCACCATTCATCTACCATAAGGCTACCATTCATCTACCATTCATCAACCACTCATCTATCATTCATCTACCATAGAGCCACTATTCATCTACCATAGAGCAACCATTCATATACCATAGAGCCACCATTCATCTACCATAGAGCCGCCATTCATCTACCATAGAACCACCATTCATCCACCACTCATCTACCATTCATCTACCATAGAGCCAACATTCATCTACCATAGAGCCGCCAATCATCTACCATAGAGCCACCATTCATCTACTATAGAGCCACCATTCATCTACCATAAGGCTACCATTCATCTACCATTCATCAACCACTCATCTACCATTCATCTACCATAGAGCCACCATTCATCTACCATAGAGCCGCCATTCATCTACCATAGAACCACCATTCATCCACCACTCATCTACCATAGAGCCACCATTCATCTACTATAGAGCCACCATTCATCTACCATAAGGCTACCATTCATCTACCATTCATCAACCACTCATCTACCATTCATCTACCATAGAGCCACCATTCATCTACCATAGAGCCGCCATTCATCTACCATAGAACCACCATTCATCCACCACTCATCTACCATTCATCTACCATAGAGCCACCATTCATCTACCATAGAGCCACCAATCATCTACCATAGAGCCACCATTCATCTACTATAGAGCCACCATTCATCTACCATAAGGCTACCGTTCATCTACCATTCATCAACCACTCATCTACCATTCATCTACCATAGAGCCACCATTCATCTACCATAGAGCCACCATTCATCTACCATAGAGCCACCATTCATCTACCATAGAGCCGCCATTCATCTACCATAGAACCACCATTCATCCACCACTCATCTACCATTCATCTACCATAGAGCCACCATTCATCTACCATAGAGCCACCATTCATCTACCATAGAGCCACCATTCATCTACCATAGAGCCGCCATTTATCTACCATAGAGCCACCATTCATCCACTACTCATCTACCATTCATCTACTATAGAGCCACCATTCATTTACCATAGAGCCACCATTCATCTACCATAGAGCCACCATTCATTTACCATAGAGCCACCATTCATCTACCATAGAGCCACCATTCATCTACCATAGAGCCACCATTCATCTACCATTGGGCTACCATTCATCTACCATTCATCCACCACTCATCTACCATTCATTTACCATAGAGCCACCATTCATCTACCATAGAGCCACCATTCATCTACCATAGAGCCACCATTCATCTACCATTGGGCTACCATTCATCTACCATTCATCCACCACTCATCTACCATTCATCCTACCATAGAGCCACCATTCATCTACCATAGAGCCACCATTCATCTACCATTGGGCTACCATTCATCTACCATTCATCCACCACTCATCTACCATTCATCTACCATAGAGCCACCATTCATCTACCATAGAGCCACCATTCATCTAACATAGAGCCACCATGAAGCTACCATTCATCTACCATTCATCCACCACTCATCTACCATTCATCTACCATAGAGCCACCATTCATCTACCATAGAGCCACCATTCATCTACCATAGGGCTACCATTCATCTACCATTCATCCACTATCCACCATTCATCTACCATTCATCTACCATTCATCCACTATCCACCATTCATCTACCATAGAGCCACCATTCATCCACCACTCATCTACCATTCATCTACCATAGAGCCACCATTCATCTACCATAGTGCTACCATTCATCTACCTTAGAGCCACCATTCATGTACCATAGAGCCATCATTCATCTACCATAGGGCTACCATTCATCTACCATTCATCCACCACTCATCTACCATTCATCTACCATAGAGCCACCATTCATCTACCGTAGAGCCACCATTCATCTACCATAGAGCTACCTTTCATCTAACATAGACCCACCATTAATATCTACCATAGAGCCACCATTCTCCTACCATAGAGCCACCATTCATCTACCATAGAGCCACCATTCATCTACCATAGAGCCACCATTCATCTACCATAGAGCCACCATTCATCTACCTTAGAGCCACCATTCATCTACCATAGAGCCATCATTCATCTACCATAGGGCTACCATTCATCTACCATTCATCCACCACTCATCTACCATTCATCTACCATAGAGCCACCATTCATCTACCGTAGAGCCACCATTCATCTACCATAGAGCTACCTTTCATCTAACATAGACCCACCATTAATATCTACCATAGAGCCACCATTCTCCTACCATAGAGCCACCATTCATCTACCATAGAGCCACCATTCATCTACCATAGAGCCACCATTCATCTACCATAGAGCCACCATTCATCTACCATAGAACCATCACTCATCTCCCATAGGGCTACCATTCCTCTCCTATACAGCCACCATAGGGCTACCATTCATCCACCATTCATCTACCATTCATCCACCACTCATCTACCATTCATCTACCATAGAGCCACCATTCATCTACCGTAGAGCCACCATTCATCTACCATAGAGCTACCTTTCATCTAACATAGACCCACCATTCATTTCTACCATAGAGCCACCATTCTCCTACCATAGTGCCACCATTCATCTACCATAGAGCCACCATTCATCTACCATAGAGCCACCATTCATCTACCATAGAGCCACCATTCATCTACCATAGAGCCAACATTCATCTACCATAGAGCTGCCATTCATCTACCATTCATCCACCACTCATCTACCATAGAGCCACCATTCATCTACCATAAAGCCACCATTCATCTATCATAGGGCCACATTTCATCTACCATGAAACTACCATTCATCTACCATTCATCCACCACTCATCTACCATTCATCTACCATAGAGCCACCATTCATCTACCATAGAGCCACCATACATATCTACCATAGAGCCACAATTCTCCTACCATAGAGCCACCATTCATCTACCATAGAGCCACCATTCATCTACCATAGAGCCACCATTCATCTACCATAGAGCCACCATTCATCTACCATAGAGCCACCATTCATCTACCATAGAGCCATCATTCATCTACCATAGAGTCGCCATTCATCTTCCATAGAGTCGCCATTCATCTACCATAGAGCCGCCATTCATCTACCATAGAGCCACCATTCATCTACCATTCATCTACCATTCATCCACTATCCACCATTCATCTACCATAGAGCCACCATTCATCCACCACTCATCTACCATTCATCTACCATAGAGTCGCCATTCATCTACCATAGAGCCGCCATTCATCTACCATAGAGCCACCATTCATCTACCATAGAGCCACCATTCATCTACCATAGAGCCACCATTCATCTACCATAGGGCTACCATAGGGCTACCATTCATCTACCATTCATCCACTATTCATCTACCAAAGAGCCACCATTTATCTACCATAGACCCACCATTCATCTACCATAGAGCCACCATTCATCCACCACTCATCTACCATTCATCTACCATCGAGCCACCATTCATCTACCCTAGAGCCACCATTCATCTAACATAGAGCCACCATTCATCTACCATAGAGCCACCATTCATCTACCATAAAGCCACCATTCATCTACCATAGAGCCACCATTCATCTACCATAGAGCCACCATTCATCTACCATAGGGCTACCATTCATCTACCATTCATCTACCATTCATCCACTATCCACCATTCATCTACCATTCATCTACCATTCATCCACTATCCACCATTCATCTACCATAGAGCCACCATTCATCCACCACTCATCTACCATTCATCTACCATAGTGCCACCATTCATCTACCATAGAGAAACCATTCATCTACCACTCATCTACCATTCATCTATTATAGAGCCACCATTCATCTACCATAGAGCCACCATTCATCTACCATAGAGCCACCATTCATCTACCATAGAGCCACCATTCATCTACCATAGGGCTACCATTCATCTACCATTCATCTACCATTCATCCACCACTCATCTACCATTCATCTACCTTAGAGCCACCATTCATCTACCATAGAGCCACCATTCATCTACCATAGAGCCACCATTCATCTACTATAGAGCCACCATTCATCTACCATAAGGCTACCATTCATCTACCATTCATCAACCACTCATCTATCATTCATCTACCATAGAGCCACTATTCATCTACCATAGAGCAACCATTCATATACCATAGAGCCACCATTCATCTACCATAGAGCCGCCATTCTTCTACCATAGAACCACCATTCATCCACCACTCATCTACCATTCATCTACCATAGAGCCAACATTCATCTACCATAGAGCCGCCAATCATCTACCATAGAGCCACCATTCATCTACTATAGAGCCACCATTCATCTACCATAAGGCTACCATTCATCTACCATTCATCAACCACTCATCTACCATTCATCTACCATAGAGCCACCATTCATCTACCATAGAGCCGCCATTCATCTACCATAGAACCACCATTCATCCACCACTCATCTACCATTCATCTACCATAGAGCCACCATTCATCTACCATAGAGCCACCAATCATCTACCATAGAGCCACCATTCATCTACTATAGAGCCACCATTCATCTACCATAAGGCTACCGTTCATCTACCATTCATCAACCACTCATCTACCATTCATCTACCATAGAGCCACCATTCATCTACCATAGAGCCACCATTCATCTACCATAGAGCCACCATTCATCTACCATAGAGCCGCCATTCATCTACCATAGAACCACCATTCATCCACCACTCATCTACCATTCATCTACCATAGAGCCACCATTCATCTACCATAGAGCCACCATTCATCTACCATAGAGCCACCATTCATCTACCATAGAGCCGCCATTTATCTACCATAGAGCCACCATTCATCCACTACTCATCTACCATTCATCTACTATAGAGCCACCATTCATTTACCATAGAGCCACCATTCATCTACCATAGAGCCACCATTCATTTACCATAGAGCCACCATTCATCTACCATAGAGCAACCATTCATCTACCATAGAGCCACCATTCATCTACCATTGGGCTACCATTCATCTACCATTCATCCACCACTCATCTACCATTCATCCTACCATAGAGCCACCATTCATCTACCATAGAGCCACCATTCATCTACCATTGGGCTACCATTCATCTACCATTCATCCACCACTCATCTACCATTCATCTACCATAGAGCCACCATTCATCTACCATAGAGCCACCATTCATCTAACATAGAGCCACCATGAAGCTACCATTCATCTACCATTCATCCACCACTCATCTACCATTCATCTACCATAGAGCCACCATTCATCTACCATAGAGCCACCATTCATCTACCATAGAGCCACCATTCATCTACCATAGAGCCAACATTCATCTACCATAGAGCTGCCATTCATCTACCATTCATCCACCACTCATCTACCATAGAGCCACCATTCATCTACCATAAAGCCACCATTCATCTATCATAGGGCCACATTTCATCTACCATGAAATTACCATTCATCTACCATTCATCC
Source organism: Strongylocentrotus droebachiensis (assembly GCA_035222895.1). NCBI lineage: Eukaryota > Metazoa > Echinodermata > Echinoidea > Camarodonta > Strongylocentrotidae > Strongylocentrotus > Strongylocentrotus droebachiensis. Next base: position 376,863 of record JAVYIG010000423.1, read on the forward strand.
ACCACTCATCTACCATTCATCTACCATAGAGCCACCATTCATCTACCATAGAGCCACCATTCATCTACCATAGAGCCACCATACATATCTACCATAGAGCCACAATTCTCCTACCATAGAGCCACCAATCATCTACCATAGAGCCACCATTCATCTACCATAGAGCCACCATTCATCTACCATAGAGCCACCATTCATCTACCATAGAGCCACCATTCATCTACTATAGAGCCACCATTCATCTACCATAAGGCTACCATTCATCTACCATTCATCAACCACTCATCTATCATTCATCTACCATAGAGCCACTATTCATCTACCATAGAGCAACCATTCATATACCATAGAGCCACCATTCATCTACCATAGAGCCGCCATTCATCTACCATAGAACCACCATTCATCCACCACTCATCTACCATTCATCTACCATAGAGCCAACATTCATCTACCATAGAGCCGCCAATCATCTACCATAGAGCCACCATTCATCTACTATAGAGCCACCATTCATCTACCATAAGGCTACCATTCATCTACCATTCATCAACCACTCATCTACCATTCATCTACCATAGAGCCACCATTCATCTACCATAGAGCCGCCATTCATCTACCATAGAACCACCATTCATCCACCACTCATCTACCATAGAGCCACCATTCATCTACTATAGAGCCACCATTCATCTACCATAAGGCTACCATTCATCTACCATTCATCAACCACTCATCTACCATTCATCTACCATAGAGCCACCATTCATCTACCATAGAGCCGCCATTCATCTACCATAGAACCACCATTCATCCACCACTCATCTACCATTCATCTACCATAGAGCCACCATTCATCTACCATAGAGCCACCAATCATCTACCATAGAGCCACCATTCATCTACTATAGAGCCACCATTCATCTACCATAAGGCTACCGTTCATCTACCATTCATCAACCACTCATCTACCATTCATCTACCATAGAGCCACCATTCATCTACCATAGAGCCACCATTCATCTACCATAGAGCCACCATTCATCTACCATAGAGCCGCCATTCATCTACCATAGAACCACCATTCATCCACCACTCATCTACCATTCATCTACCATAGAGCCACCATTCATCTACCATAGAGCCACCATTCATCTACCATAGAGCCACCATTCATCTACCATAGAGCCGCCATTTATCTACCATAGAGCCACCATTCATCCACTACTCATCTACCATTCATCTACTATAGAGCCACCATTCATTTACCATAGAGCCACCATTCATCTACCATAGAGCCACCATTCATTTACCATAGAGCCACCATTCATCTACCATAGAGCCACCATTCATCTACCATAGAGCCACCATTCATCTACCATTGGGCTACCATTCATCTACCATTCATCCACCACTCATCTACCATTCATCCTACCATAGAGCCACCATTCATCTACCATAGAGCCACCATTCATCTACCATTGGGCTACCATTCATCTACCATTCATCCACCACTCATCTACCATTCATCTACCATAGAGCCACCATTCATCTACCATAGAGCCACCATTCATCTAACATAGAGCCACCATGAAGCTACCATTCATCTACCATTCATCCACCACTCATCTACCATTCATCTACCATAGAGCCACCATTCATCTACCATAGAGCCACCATTCATCTACCATAGAGCCACCATTCATCTACCATAGAGCCAACATTCATCTACCATAGAGCTGCCATTCATCTACCATTCATCCACCACTCATCTACCATAGAGCCACCATTCATCTACCATAAAGCCACCATTCATCTATCATAGGGCCACATTTCATCTACCATGAAACTACCATTCATCTACCATTCATCCACCACTCATCTACCATTCATCTACCATAGAGCCACCATTCATCTACCATAGAGCCACCATTCATCTACCATAGAGCCACCATACATATCTACCATAGAGCCACAATTCTCCTACCATAGAGCCACCATTCATCTACCATAGAGCCACCATTCATCTACCATAGAGCCACCATTCATCTACCATAGAGCCACCATTCATCTACCATAGAGCCACCATTCATCTACCATAGAGCCATCATTCATCTACCATAGAGTCGCCGTTCATCTTCCATTGAGTCGCCATTCATCTACCATAGAGCCGCCATTCATCTACCATAGAGCCACCATTCATCTACCATAGAGCCACCATTCATCTACCATAGAGCCACCATTCATCTACCATAGGGCTACCATAGGGCTACCATTCATCTACCATTCATCCACTATTCATCTACCAAAGAGCCACCATTTATCTACCATAGAGCCACCATTCATCTACCATAGAGCCACCATTCATCCACCACTCATCTACCATTCATCTACCATCGAGCCACCATTCATCTACCCTAGAGCCACCATTCATCTAACATAGAGCCACCATTCATCTACCATAGAGCCACCATTCATCTACCATAAAGCTACCATTCATCTACCATAGAGCCACCATTCATCTACCATAGAGCCACCATTCATCTACCATAGGGCTACCATTCATCTACCATTCATCTACCATTCATCCACTATCCACCATTCATCTACCATTCATCTACCATTCATCCACTATCCACCATTCATCTACCATAGAGCCACCATTCATCCACCACTCATCTACCATTCATCTACCATAGTGCCACCATTCATCTACCATAGAGACACCATTCATCTACCACTCATCTACCATTCATCTATTATAGAGCCACCATTCATCTACCATAGAGCCACCATTCATCTACCATAGAGCCATCATTCATCTACCATTCATCCACCACTCATCTACTATTCATCTACCCTAGAGCCACCATTCATCTAACATAGAGCCACCATTCATCTACCATAAAGCCACCATTCATCTACCATAGAGCCACCATTCATCTACCATAGAGCCACCATTCATCTACCATAGGGCTACCATTCATCTACCATTCATCTACCATTCATCCACTATCCACCATTCATCTACCATTCATCCACTATCCACCATTCATCTACCATAGAGCCACCATTCATCCACCACTCATCTACCATTCATCTACCATAGAGCCACCATTCATCTACCATAGAGCCACCATTCATCTACCATAGAGCCACCATTCATCTACCATAGAGCCACCATTCATCTACCATAGGGCTACCATTCATCTACCATTCATCCACCACTCATCTACCATTCATCTACCATAGAGCCACCATTCATCTACCATAGAGCCACCATTCATCTACCACTCATCTACCATTCATCTACCATAGAGCCACCATTCATCTACTATAGAGCCACCATTCATCTACCATAGAGCCATCATTCATCTACCATAGGGCTACCATTCATCTACCATTCATCCACCACTCATCTACTATTCATCTACCCTAGAGCCACCATTCATCTAACATAGAGCCACCATTCATCTACCATAGAGCCACCATTCATCTACCATAATGCCACCATTCATCTACCATAGAGCCACCATTCATCTACCATAGAGCCACCATTCATCTACCATAGGGCTACCATTCATCTACCATTCATCCACTATCCACCATTCATCTACCATTCATCTACCATTCATCCACTATCCACCATTCATCTACCATAGAGCCACCATTCATCCACCACTCATCTACCATTCATCTACCATAGAGCCACCATTCATCTACCATAGTGCTACCATTCATCTACCTTAGAGCCACCATTCATGTACCATAGAGCCATCATTCATCTACCATAGGGCTACCATTCATCTACCATTCATCCACCACTCATCTACCATTCATCTACCATAGAGCCACCATTCATCTACCGTAGAGCCACCATTCATCTACCATAGAGCTACCTTTCATCTAACATAGACCCACCATTAATATCTACCATAGAGCCACCATTCTCCTACCATAGAGCCACCATTCATCTACCATAGAGCCACCATTCATCTACCATAGAGCCACCATTCATCTACCATAGAGCCACCATTCATCTACCTTAGAGCCACCATTCATCTACCATAGAGCCATCATTCATCTACCATAGGGCTACCATTCATCTACCATTCATCCACCACTCATCTACCATTCATCTACCATAGAGCCACCATTCATCTACCGTAGAGCCACCATTCATCTACCATAGAGCTACCTTTCATCTAACATAGACCCACAATTAATATCTACCATAGAGCCACCATTCTCCTACCATAGAGCCACCATTCATCTACCATAGAGCCACCATTCATCTACCATATAGCCACCATTCATCTACCATAGAGCCACCATTCATCTACCATAGAACCATCACTCATCTCCCATAGGGCTACCATTCCTCTCCTATACAGCCACCATAGGGCTACCATTCATCCACCATTCATCTACCATTCATCCACCACTCATCTACCATTCATCTACCATAGAGCCACCATTCATCTACCGTAGAGCCACCATTCATCTACCATAGAGCTACCTTTCATCTAACATAGACCCACCATTCATTTCTACCATAGAGCCACCATTCTCCTACCATAGTGCCACCATTCATCTACCATAGAGCCACCATTCATCTACCATAGAGCCACCATTCATCTACCATAGAGCCACCATTCATCTACCATAGAGCCAACATTCATCTACCATAGAGCTGCCATTCATCTACCATTCATCCGCCACTCATCTACCATAGAGCCACCATTCATCTACCATAAAGCCACCATTCATCTATCATAGGGCCACACTTCATCTACCATGAAACTACCATTCATCTACCATTCATCCACCACTCATCTACCATTCATCTACCATAGAGCCACCATTCATCTACCATAGAGCCACCATACATATCTACCATAGAGCCACAATTCTCCTACCATAGAGCCACCATTCATCTACCATAGAGCCACCATTCATCTACCATAGAGCCACCATTCATCTACCATAGAGCCACCATTCATCTACCATAGAGCCACCATTCATCTACCATAGAGCCATCATTCATCTACCATAGAGTCGCCATTCATCTTCCATAGAGTCGCCATTCATCTACCATAGAGCCGCCATTCATCTACCATAGAGCCACCATTCATCTACCATAGAGCCACCATTCATCTACCATAGAGCCACCATTCATCTACCATAGGGCTACCATAGGGCTACCATTCATCTACCATTCATCCACTATTCATCTACCAAAGAGCCACCATTTATCTACCATAGAGCCACCATTCATCTACCATAGAGCCACCATTCATCCACCACTCATCTACCATTCATCTACCATCGAGCCACCATTCATCTACCCTAGAGCCACCATTCATCTAACATAGAGCCACCATTCATCTACCATAGAGCCACCATTCATCTACCATAAAGCCACCATTCATCTACCATAGAGCCACCATTCATCTACCATAGAGCCACCATTCATCTACCATAGAGCCGCCATTTATCTACCATAGAGCCACCATTCATCCACTACTCATCTACCATTCATCTACTATAGAGCCACCATTCATTTACCATAGAGCCACCATTCATCTACCATAGAGCCACCATTCATTTACCATAGAGCCACCATTCATCTACCATAGAGCCACCATTCATCTACCATAGAGCCACCATTCATCTACCATTGGGCTACCATTCATCTACCATTCATCCACCACTCATCTACCATTCATCCTACCATAGAGCCACCATTCATCTACCATAGAGCCACCATTCATCTACCATTGGGCTACCATTCATCTACCATTCATCCACCACTCATCTACCATTCATCTACCATAGAGCCACCATTCATCTACCATAGAGCCACCATTCATCTAACATAGAGCCACCATGAAGCTACCATTCATCTACCATTCATCCACCACTCATCTACCATTCATCTACCATAGAGCCACCATTCATCTACCATAGAGCCACCATTCATCTACCATAGAGCCACCATTCATCTACCATAGAGCCAACATTCATCTACCATAGAGCTGCCATTCATCTACCATTCATCCACCACTCATCTACCATAGAGCCACCATTCATCTACCATAAAGCCACCATTCATCTATCATAGGGCCACATTTCATCTACCATGAAACTACCATTCATCTACCATTCATCCACCACTCATCTACCATTCATCTACCATAGAGCCACCATTCATCTACCATAGAGCCACCATTCATCTACCATAGAGCCACCATACATATCTACCATAGAGCCACAATTCTCCTACCGTAGAGCCACCATTCATCTACCATAGAGCCACCATTCATCTACCATAGAGCCACCATTCATCTACCATAGAGCCACCATTCATCTACCATAGAGCCACCATTCATCTACCATAGAGCCATCATTCATCTACCATAGAGTCGCCATTCATCTTCCATAGAGTCGCCATTCATCTACCATAGAGCCGCCATTCATCTACCATAGAGCCACCATTCATCTACCATAGAGCCACCATTCATCTACCATAGAGCCACCATTCATCTACCATAGGGCTACCATAGGGCTACCATTCATCTACCATTCATCCACTATTCATCTACCAAAGAGCCACCATTTATCTACCATAGAGCCACCATTCATCTACCATAGAGCCACCATTCATCCACCACTCATCTACCATTCATCTACCATCGAGCCACCATTCATCTACCCTAGAGCCACCATTCATCTAACATAGAGCCACCATTCATCTACCATAGAGCCACCATTCATCTACCATAAAGCCACCATTCATCTACCATAGAGCCACCATTCATCTACCATAGAGCCACCATTCATCTACCATAGGGCTACCATTCATCTACCATTCATCTACCATTCATCCACTATCCACCATTCATCTACCATTCATCTACCATTCATCCACTATCCACCATTCATCTACCATAGAGCCACCATTCATCCACCACTCATCTACCATTCATCTACCATAGAGACACCATTCATCTACCACTCATCTACCATTCATCTATTATAGAGCCACCATTCATCTACCATAGAGCCACCATTCATCTACCATAGAGCCATCATTCATCTACCATTCATCCACCACTCATCTACTATTCATCTACCCTAGAGCCACCATTCATCTAACATAGAGCCACCATTCATCTACCATAAAGCCACCATTCATCTACCATAGAGCCACCATTCATCTACCATAGAGCCACCATTCATCTACCATAGGGCTACCATTCATCTACCATTCATCTACCATTTATCCACTATCCACCATTCATCTACCATTCATCCACTATCCACCATTCATCTACCATAGAGCCACCATTCATCCACCACTCATCTACCATTCATCTACCATAGAGCCACCATTCATCTACCATAGTGCTACCATTCATCTACCTTAGAGCCACCATTCATCTACCATAGAGCCATCATTCATCTACCATAGGGCTACCATTCATCTACCATTTATCCACCACTCATCTACCATTCATCTACCATAGAGCCACCATTCATCTACCGTAGAGCCACCATTCATCTACCATAGAGCTACCTTTCATCTAACATAGACCCACCATTCATATCTACCATAGAGCCACCATTCTCCTACCATAGAGCCACCATTCATCTACCATAGAGCCACCATTCATCTACAATAGAGCCACCATTCATCTACCATAGAGCCACCATTCATCTACCATAGAGCCACAATTCATCTACCATAGAGCCACCATTCATCCACCACTCATCTACCATTCATCCACCATAGAGCCACCATTCATATACCATAGAGCCACCATTCATCTACCATAGAACCACCATTCATCTACCATAGAGCCAACATTCATCTACAATAGAGCCACCATTCATCTACCATAGAGCCACCATTCATCAACCATAGAGCCACCATTCATCTACCATAGGGCTATCATTCATCTACCATTCATCCACCACTCATCTACCATTCAACTACCTTAGAGCCACCATTCATCTACCATAGAGCCACCAATCATTTACCATAGAGCCACCATTCATCTACTATAGAGCCACCATTCATCTACCATAAGGCTACCATTCATCTACCATTCATCTACCATAGAGCCACCATTCATCTACCATAGAGCCACCATTCATCCACCACTCATCTACCATTCATCTACCATAGAGCCACCATTCATCTACCATAGAGCCACCATTCATCTACCATAGAGCCACCATTCATCTACCATAGAGCCGCCATTTATCTACCATAGAGCCACCATTCATCTACCATTGGGCTACCATTCATCTACCATTCATCCACCACTCATCTACCATTCATTTACCATAGAGCCACCATTCATCTACCATAGAGCCACCATTCATTTACCATAGAGCCACCATTCATCTACCATAGAGCCACCATTCATCTACCATAGAGCCACCATTCATCTACCATTGGGCTACCATTCATCTACCATTCATCCACCACTCATCTACCATTCATCCTACCATAGAGCCACCATTCATCTACCATAGAGCCACCACTCATCTACCATTCATCTACCATAGAGCCACCATAGAGCCAACATTCATCTACCATAGAGCTGCCATTCATCTACCATTCATCCACCACTCATCTACCATAGAGCCACCATTCATCTACCATAAAGCCACCATTCATCTATCATAGGGCCACATTTCATCTACCATGAAACTACCATTCATCTACCATTCATCCACCACTCATCTACCATTCATCTACCATAGAGCCACCATTCATCTACCATAGAGCCACCATTCATCTACCATAGGGCTACCATTCATCTACCATTCATCTACCATTCATCCACTATCCACCATTCATCTACCATTCATCTACCATTCATCCACTATCCACCATTCATCTACCATAGAGCCACCATTCATCCACCACTCATCTACCATTCATCTACCATAGAGACACCATTCATCTACCACTCATCTACCATTCATCTATTATAGAGCCACCATTCATCTACCATAGAGCCACCATTCATCTACCATAGAGCCATCATTCATCTACCATTCATCCACCACTCATCTACTATTCATCTACCCTAGAGCCACCATTCATCTAACATAGAGCCACCATTCATCTACCATAAAGCCACCATTCATCTACCATAGAGCCACCATTCATCTACCATAGAGCCACCATTCATCTACCATAGGGCTACCATTCATCTACCATTCATCTACCATTTATCCACTATCCACCATTCATCTACCATTCATCCACTATCCACCATTCATCTACCATAGAGCCACCATTCATCCACCACTCATCTACCATTCATCTACCATAGAGCCACCATTCATCTACCATAGTGCTACCATTCATCTACCTTAGAGCCACCATTCATCTACCATAGAGCCATCATTCATCTACCATAGGGCTACCATTCATCTACCATTTATCCACCACTCATCTACCATTCATCTACCATAGAGCCACCATTCATCTACCGTAGAGCCACCATTCATCTACCATAGAGCTACCTTTCATCTAACATAGACCCACCATTCATATCTACCATAGAGCCACCATTCTCCTACCATAGAGCCACCATTCATCTACCATAGAGCCACCATTCATCTACAATAGAGCCACCATTCATCTACCATAGAGCCACCATTCATCTACCATAGAGCCACAATTCATCTACCATAGAGCCACCATTCATCCACCACTCATCTACCATTCATCCACCATAGAGCCACCATTCATATACCATAGAGCCACCATTCATCTACCATAGAACCACCATTCATCTACCATAGAGCCAACATTCATCTACAATAGAGCCACCATTCATCTACCATAGAGCCACCATTCATCAACCATAGAGCCACCATTCATCTACCATAGGGCTATCATTCATCTACCATTCATCCACCACTCATCTACCATTCAACTACCTTAGAGCCACCATTCATCTACCATAGAGCCACCAATCATTTACCATAGAGCCACCATTCATCTACTATAGAGCCACCATTCATCTACCATAAGGCTACCATTCATCTACCATTCATCTACCATAGAGCCACCATTCATCTACCATAGAGCCACCATTCATCCACCACTCATCTACCATTCATCTACCATAGAGCCACCATTCATCTACCATAGAGCCACCATTCATCTACCATAGAGCCACCATTCATCTACCATAGAGCCGCCATTTATCTACCATAGAGCCACCATTCATCTACCATTGGGCTACCATTCATCTACCATTCATCCACCACTCATCTACCATTCATTTACCATAGAGCCACCATTCATCTACCATAGAGCCACCATTCATTTACCATAGAGCCACCATTCATCTACCATAGAGCCACCATTCATCTACCATAGAGCCACCATTCATCTACCATTGGGCTACCATTCATCTACCATTCATCCACCACTCATCTACCATTCATCCTACCATAGAGCCACCATTCATCTACCATAGAGCCACCACTCATCTACCATTCATCTACCATAGAGCCACCATAGAGCCAACATTCATCTACCATAGAGCTGCCATTCATCTACCATTCATCCACCACTCATCTACCATAGAGCCACCATTCATCTACCATAAAGCCACCATTCATCTATCATAGGGCCACATTTCATCTACCATGAAACTACCATTCATCTACCATTCATCCACCACTCATCTACCATTCATCTACCATAGAGCCACCATTCATCTACCATAGAGCCACCATTCATCTAACATAGAGCCAACATTCATCTACCATAGAGCTGCCATTCATCTACCATTCATCCACCACTCATCTACCATAGAGCCACCATTCATCTACCATAAAGCCACCATTCATCTATCATAGGGCCACATTTCATCTACCATGAAACTACCATTCATCTACCATTCATCCACCACTCATCTACCATTCATCTACCATAGAGCCACCATTCATCTACCATAGAGCCACCATACATATCTACCATAGAGCCACAATTCTCCTACCATAGAGCCACCATTCATCTACCATAGAGCCACCATTCATCTACCATAGAGCCACCATTCATCTACCATTCATCCACCACTCATCTACCATTCATCTACCATAGAGCCACCATTCATCTACCGTAGAGCCACCATTCATCTACCATAGAGCTACCTTTCATCTAACATAGACCCACCATTCATATCTACCATAGAGCCACCATTCTCCTACCATAGAGCCACCATTCATCTACCATAGAGCCACCATTCATCTACCATAGAGCCACCATTCATCTACCATAGAGCCACCATTCATCTACCATAGAGCCACAATTCATCTACCATAGAGCCACCATTCATCCACCACTCATCTACCATTCATCCACCATAGAGCCACCATTCATATACCATAGAGCCACCATTCATCTACCATAGAGCCACCATTCATCTATCATAGAGCCACCTTTCATCTACCAAAGCGCTACCATTCATCTACCATAGAGCCACCATTCATCTACCATAGAGCCAACATTCATCTACCATAGAGCCACCATTCATCTACCATAGAGCCACCATTCATCAACCATAGAGCCACCATTCATCTACCATAGGGCTATCATTCATCTACCATTCATCCACCACTCATCTACCATTCAACTACCTTAGAGCCACCATTCATCTACCATAGAGCCACCAATCATTTACCATAGAGCCACCATTTATCTACCATAGAGCCGCCATTTATCTACCATAGAGCCACCATTCATCCACTACTCATCTACCATTCATCTACTATAGAGCCACCATTCATTTACCATAGAGCCACCATTCATCTACCATAGAGCCTCCATTCATTTACCATAGAGCCACCATTCATCTACCATAGAGCCACCATTCATCTACCATAGAGCCACCATTCATCTACCATTGGGCTACCATTCATCTACCATTCATCCACTATCCACCATTCATCTACCATTCATCTACCATTCATCCACTATCCACCATTCATCTACCATAGAGCCACCATTCATCCACCACTCATCTACCATTCATCTACCATAGTGCCACCATTTATCTACCATAGACACACCATTCATCTACCACTCATCTACCATTCATCTATTATAGAGCCACCATTCATCTACCATAGAGCCACCATTCATCTACCATAGAGCCATCATTCATCTACCATTCATCCACCACTCATCTACTATTCATCTACCCTAGAGCCACCATTCATCTAACATAGAGCCACCATTCATCTACCATAAAGCCACCATTCATCTACCATAGAGCCACCATTCATCTACCATAGAGCCACCATTCATCTACCATAGGGCTACCATTCATCTACCATTCATCTACCATTCATCCACTATCCACCATTCATCTACCATTCATCCACTATCCACCATTCATCTACCATAGAGCCACCATTCATCCACCACTCATCTACCATTCATCTACCATAGAGCCACCATTCATCTACCATAGAGCCACCATTCATCTACCATAGAGCCACCATTCATCTACCATAGAGCCACCATTCATCTACCATAGGGCTACCATTCATCTACCATTCATCCACCACTCATCTACCATTCATCTACCATAGAGCCACCATTCATCTACCATAGAGCCACCATTCATCTACCACTCATCTACCATTCATCTACCATAGAGCCACCATTCATCTACCATAGAGCCACCATTCATCTACCATAGAGCCATCATTCATCTACCATAGGGCTACCATTCATCTACCATTCATCCACCACTCATCTACTATTCATCTACCCTAGAGCCACCATTCATCTAACATAGAGCCACCATTCATCTACCATAGAGCCACCATTCATCTACCATAGAGCCGCCATTTATCTACCATAGAGCCACCATTCATCTACCATTGGGCTACCATTCATCTACCATTCATCCACCACTCATCTACCATTCATTTACCATAGAGCCACCATTCATCTACCATAGAGCCACCATTCATTTACCATAGAGCCACCATTCATCTACCATAGAGCCACCATTCATCTACCATAGAGCCACCATTCATCTACCATTGGGCTACCATTCATCTACCATTCATCCACCACTCATCTACCATTCATCCTACCATAGAGCCACCATTCATCTACCATAGAGCCACCACTCATCTACCATTCATCTACCATAGAGCCACCATAGAGCCAACATTCATCTACCATAGAGCTGCCATTCATCTACCATTCATCCACCACTCATCTACCATAGAGCCACCATTCATCTACCATAAAGCCACCATTCATCTATCATAGGGCCACATTTCATCTACCATGAAACTACCATTCATCTACCATTCATCCACCACTCATCTACCATTCATCTACCATAGAGCCACCATTCATCTACCATAGAGCCACCATTCATCTAACATAGAGCCAACATTCATCTACCATAGAGCTGCCATTCATCTACCATTCATCCACCACTCATCTACCATAGAGCCACCATTCATCTACCATAAAGCCACCATTCATCTATCATAGGGCCACATTTCATCTACCATGAAACTACCATTCATCTACCATTCATCCACCACTCATCTACCATTCATCTACCATAGAGCCACCATTCATCTACCATAGAGCCACCATACATATCTACCATAGAGCCACAATTCTCCTACCATAGAGCCACCATTCATCTACCATAGAGCCACCATTCATCTACCATAGAGCCACCATTCATCTACCATTCATCCACCACTCATCTACCATTCATCTACCATAGAGCCACCATTCATCTACCGTAGAGCCACCATTCATCTACCATAGAGCTACCTTTCATCTAACATAGACCCACCATTCATATCTACCATAGAGCCACCATTCTCCTACCATAGAGCCACCATTCATCTACCATAGAGCCACCATTCATCTACCATAGAGCCACCATTCATCTACCATAGAGCCACCATTCATCTACCATAGAGCCACAATTCATCTACCATAGAGCCACCATTCATCCACCACTCATCTACCATTCATCCACCATAGAGCCACCATTCATATACCATAGAGCCACCATTCATCTACCATAGAGCCACCATTCATCTATCATAGAGCCACCTTTCATCTACCAAAGCGCTACCATTCATCTACCATAGAGCCACCATTCATCTACCATAGAGCCAACATTCATCTACCATAGAGCCACCATTCATCTACCATAGAGCCACCATTCATCAACCATAGAGCCACCATTCATCTACCATAGGGCTATCATTCATCTACCATTCATCCACCACTCATCTACCATTCAACTACCTTAGAGCCACCATTCATCTACCATAGAGCCACCAATCATTTACCATAGAGCCACCATTTATCTACCATAGAGCCGCCATTTATCTACCATAGAGCCACCATTCATCCACTACTCATCTACCATTCATCTACTATAGAGCCACCATTCATTTACCATAGAGCCACCATTCATCTACCATAGAGCCTCCATTCATTTACCATAGAGCCACCATTCATCTACCATAGAGCCACCATTCATCTACCATAGAGCCACCATTCATCTACCATTGGGCTACCATTCATCTACCATTCATCCACTATCCACCATTCATCTACCATTCATCTACCATTCATCCACTATCCACCATTCATCTACCATAGAGCCACCATTCATCCACCACTCATCTACCATTCATCTACCATAGTGCCACCATTTATCTACCATAGACACACCATTCATCTACCACTCATCTACCATTCATCTATTATAGAGCCACCATTCATCTACCATAGAGCCACCATTCATCTACCATAGAGCCATCATTCATCTACCATTCATCCACCACTCATCTACTATTCATCTACCCTAGAGCCACCATTCATCTAACATAGAGCCACCATTCATCTACCATAAAGCCACCATTCATCTACCATAGAGCCACCATTCATCTACCATAGAGCCACCATTCATCTACCATAGGGCTACCATTCATCTACCATTCATCTACCATTCATCCACTATCCACCATTCATCTACCATTCATCCACTATCCACCATTCATCTACCATAGAGCCACCATTCATCCACCACTCATCTACCATTCATCTACCATAGAGCCACCATTCATCTACCATAGAGCCACCATTCATCTACCATAGAGCCACCATTCATCTACCATAGAGCCACCATTCATCTACCATAGGGCTACCATTCATCTACCATTCATCCACCACTCATCTACCATTCATCTACCATAGAGCCACCATTCATCTACCATAGAGCCACCATTCATCTACCACTCATCTACCATTCATCTACCATAGAGCCACCATTCATCTACCATAGAGCCACCATTCATCTACCATAGAGCCATCATTCATCTACCATAGGGCTACCATTCATCTACCATTCATCCACCACTCATCTACTATTCATCTACCCTAGAGCCACCATTCATCTAACATAGAGCCACCATTCATCTACCATAGAGCCACCATTCATCTACCATAAAGCCACTATTCATCTACCATAGAGCTACCATTCATCTACCCTAGAGCCACCATTCATCTACCATAGGGCTACCATTCATCTACCATTCATCCACCACTCATCTACCATTCATCTACCATAGAGCCACCATTCATCTACCATAGAACCACCATTCATCTACCATAGAACCACCATTCATCCACCACTCATCTACCATTCATCTACCATAGAGCCACCATTCATCTACCATAGAGCCACCATTCATCTACCATAGAGCCGCCATTTATCTACCATAGAGCCACCATTCATCCACTACTCATCTACCATTCATCTACTATAGAGCCACCATTCATTTACCATAGAGCCACCATTCATCTACCATAGAGCCACCATTCATTTACCATAGAGCCACCATTCATCTACCATAGAGCCACCATTCATCTACCATAGAGCCACCATTCATCTACCATTGGGCTACCATTCATCTACCATTCATCCACCACTCATCTACCATTCATCCTACCATAGAGCCACCATTCATCTACCATAGAGCCACCATTCATCTACCATTGGGCTACCATTCATCTACCATTCATCCACCACTCATCTACCATTCATCTACCATAGAGCCACCATTCATCTACCATAGAGCCACCATTCATCTAACATAGAGCCACCATGAAGCTACCATTCATCTACCATTCATCCACCACTCATCTACCATTCATCTACCATAGAGCCACCATTCATCTACCATAGAGCCACCATTCATCTACCATAGAGCCACCATTCATCTACCATAGAGCCAACATTCATCTACCATAGAGCTGCCATTCATCTACCATTCATCCACCACTCATCTACCATAGAGCCACCATTCATCTACCATAAAGCCACCATTCATCTATCATAGGGCCACATTTCATCTACCATGAAACTACCATTCATCTACCATTCATCCACCACTCATCTACCATTCATCTACCATAGAGCCACCATTCATCTACCATAGAGCCACCATTCATCTACCATAGAGCCACCATACATATCTACCATAGAGCCACAATTCTCCTACCGTAGAGCCACCATTCATCTACCATAGAGCCACCATTCATCTACCATAGAGCCACCATTCATCTACCATAGAGCCACCATTCATCTACCATAGAGCCACCATTCATCTACCATAGAGCCATCATTCATCTACCATAGAGTCGCCATTCATCTTCCATAGAGTCGCCATTCATCTACCATAGAGCCGCCATTCATCTACCATAGAGCCACCATTCATCTACCATAGAGCCACCATTCATCTACCATAGAGCCACCATTCATCTACCATAGGGCTACCATAGGGCTACCATTCATCTACCATTCATGCACTATTCATCTACCAAAGAGCCACCATTTATCTACCATAGAGCCACCATTCATCTACCATAGAGCCACCATTCATCCACCACTCATCTACCATTCATCTACCATCGAGCCACCATTCATCTACCCTAGAGCCACCGTTCATCTAACATAGAGCCACCATTCATCTACCATAGAGCCACCATTCATCTACCATAAAGCCACCATTCATCTACCATAGAGCCACCATTCATCTACCATAGAGCCACCATTCATCTACCATAGGGCTACCATTCATCTACCATTCATCTACCATTCATCCACTATCCACCATTCATCTACCATTCATCTACCATTCATCCACTATCCACCATTCATCTACCATAGAGCCACCATTCATCCACCACTCATCTACCATTCATCTACCATAGAGACACCATTCATCTACCACTCATCTACCATTCATCTATTATAGAGCAACCATTCATCTACCATAGAGCCACCATTCATCTACCATAGAGCCATCATTCATCTACCATTCATCCACCACTCATCTACTATTCATCTACCCTAGAGCCACCATTCATCTAACATAGAGCCACCATTCATCTACCATAAAGCCACCATTCATCTACCATAGAGCCACCATTCATCTACCATAGAGCCACCATTCATCTACCATAGGGCTACCATTCATCTACCATTCATCTACCATTCATCCACTATCCACCATTCATCTACCATTCATCCACTATCCACCATTCATCTACCATAGAGCCACCATTCATCCACCACTCATCTACCATTCATCTACCATAGAGCCACCATTCATCTACCATAGTGCTACCATTCATCTACCTTAGAGCCACCATTCATCTACCATAGAGCCATCATTCATCTACCATAGGGCTACCATTCATCTACCATTCATCCACCACTCATCTACCATTCATCTACCATAGAGCCACCATTCATCTACCGTAGAGCCACCATTCATCTACCATAGAGCTACCTTTCATCTAACATAGACCCACCATTCATATCTACCATAGAGCCACCATTCTCCTACCATAGAGCCACCATTCATCTACCATAGAGCCACCATTCATCTACAATAGAGCCACCATTCATCTACCATAGAGCCACCATTCATCTACCATAGAGCCACAATTCATCTACCATAGAGCCACCATTCATCCACCACTCATCTACCATTCATCCACCATAGAGCCACCATTCATATACCATAGAGCCACCATTCATCTACCATAGAGCCACCATTCATCTATCATAGAGCCACCTTTCATCTACCAAAGCGCTACCATTCA
The DNA here is from genome assembly GCA_035222895.1 of Strongylocentrotus droebachiensis. Classification (NCBI taxonomy): domain Eukaryota; kingdom Metazoa; phylum Echinodermata; class Echinoidea; order Camarodonta; family Strongylocentrotidae; genus Strongylocentrotus; species Strongylocentrotus droebachiensis. The sequence goes on from JAVYIG010000423.1 coordinate 395,074, forward strand.
TCTACCATAGAACCACCATTCATCTACCATAGAGCCAACATTCATCTACCATAGAGCCACCATTCATCTACCATAGAGCCACCATTCATCAACCATAGAGCCACCATTCATCTACCATAGGGCTATCATTCATCTACCATTCATCCACCACTCATCTACCATTCAACTACCTTAGAGCCACCATTCATCTACCATAGAGCCACCAATCATTTACCATAGAGCCACCATTCATCTACTATAGAGCCACCATTCATCTACCATAAGGCTACCATTCATCTACCATTCATCTACCATAGAGCCACCATTCATCTACCATAGAGCCACCATTCATCCACCACTCATCTACCATTCATCTACCATAGAGCCACCATTCATCTACCATAGAGCCACCATTCATCTACCATAGAGCCACCATTCATCTACCATAGAGCCGCCATTTATCTACCATAGAGCCACCATTCATCTACCATTGGGCTACCATTCATCTACCATTCATCCACCACTCATCTACCATTCATTTACCATAGAGCCACCATTCATCTACCATAGAGCCACCATTCATTTACCATAGAGCCACCATTCATCTACCATAGAGCCACCATTCATCTACCATAGAGCCACCATTCATCTACCATTGGGCTACCATTCATCTACCATTCATCCACCACTCATCTACCATTCATCCTACCATAGAGCCACCATTCATCTACCATAGAGCCACCACTCATCTACCATTCATCTACCATAGAGCCACCATAGAGCCAACATTCATCTACCATAGAGCTGCCATTCATCTACCATTCATCCACCACTCATCTACCATATAGCCACCATTCATCTACCATAAAGCCACCATTCATCTATCATAGGGCCACATTTCATCTACCATGAAACTACCATTCATCTACCATTCATCCACCACTCATCTACCATTCATCTACCATAGAGCCACCATTCATCTACCATAGAGCCACCATTCATCTACCATAGAGCCAACATTCATCTACCATAGAGCTGCCATTCATCTACCATTCATCCACCAATCATCTACCATAGAGCCACCATTCATCTACCATAAAGCCACCATTCATCTATCATAGGGCCACATTTCATCTACCATGAAACTACCATTCATCTACCATTCATCCACCACTCATCTACCATTCATCTACCATAGAGCCACCATTCATCTACCATAGAGCCACCATACATATCTACCATAGAGCCACAATTCTCCTACCATAGAGCCACCATTCATCTACCATAGAGCCACCATTCATCTACCATAGAGCCACCATTCATCTACCATTCATCCACCACTCATCTACCATTCATCTACCATAGAGCCACCATTCATCTACCGTAGAGCCACCATTCATCTACCATAGAGCTACCTTTCATCTAACATAGACCCACCATTCATATCTACCATAGAGCCACCATTCTCCTACCATAGAGCCACCATTCATCTACCATAGAGCCACCATTCATCTACCATAGAGCCACCATTCATCTACCATAGAGCCACCATTCATCTACCATAGAGCCACAATTCATCTACCATAGAGCCACCATTCATCCACCACTCATCTACCATTCATCCACCATAGAGCCACCATTCATATACCATAGAGCCACCATTCATCTACCATAGAGCCACCATTCATCTATCATAGAGCCACCTTTCATCTACCAAAGCGCTACCATTCATCTACCATAGAGCCACCATTCATCTACCATAGAGCCAACATTCATCTACCATAGAGCCACCATTCATCTACCATAGAGCCACCATTCATCAACCATAGAGCCACCATTCATCTACCATAGGGCTATCATTCATCTACCATTCATCCACCACTCATCTACCATTCAACTACCTTAGAGCCACCATTCATCTACCATAGAGCCACCAATCATTTACCATAGAGCCACCATTCATCTACCATAGAGCCGCCATTTATCTACCATAGAGCCACCATTCATCCACTACTCATCTACCATTCATCTACTATAGAGCCACCATTCATTTACCATAGAGCCACCATTCATCTACCATAGAGCCTCCATTCATTTACCATAGAGCCACCATTCATCTACCATAGAGCCACCATTCATCTACCATAGAGCCACCATTCATCTACCATTGGGCTACCATTCATCTACCATTCATCCACCACTCATCTACCATTCATTTACCATAGAGCCACCATTCATCTACCATAGAGCCACCATTCATTTACCATAGAGCCACCATTCATCTACCATAGAGCCACCATTCATCTACCATAGAGCCACCATTCATCTACCATTGGGCTACCATTCATCTACCATTCATCCACCACTCATCTACCATTCATCCTACCATAGAGCCACCATTCATCTACCATAGAGCCACCACTCATCTACCATTCATCTACCATAGAGCCACCATTCATCTACCATAGAGCCACCATTCATCTACCATAGAGCCACCATTCATCTACCATAGAGCCACCATTCATCTACCATAGAGCCATCATTCATCTACCATAGAGTCGCCATTCATCTTCCATAGAGTCGCCATTCATCTACCATAGAGCCGCCATTCATCTACCATAGAGCCACCATTCATCTACCATAGAGCCACCATTCATCTACCATAGAGCCACCATTCATCTACCATAGGGCTACCATAGGGCTACCATTCATCTACCATTCATCCACTATTCATCTACCAAAGAGCCACCATTTATCTACCATAGAGCCACCATTCATCTACCATAGAGCCACCATTCATCCACCACTCATCTACCATTCATCTACCATCGAGCCACCATTCATCTACCCTAGAGCCACCATTCATCTAACATAGAGCCACCATTCATCTACCATAGAGCCACCATTCATCTACCATAAAGCCACCATTCATCTACCATAGAGCCACCATTCATCTACCATAGAGCCACCATTCATCTACCATAGGGCTACCATTCATCTACCATTCATCTACCATTCATCCACTATCCACCATTCATCTACCATTCATCTACCATTCATCCACTATCCACCATTCATCTACCATAGAGCCACCATTCATCCACCACTCATCTACCATTCATCTACCATAGAGACACCATTCATCTACCACTCATCTACCATTCATCTATTATAGAGCAACCATTCATCTACCATAGAGCCACCATTCATCTACCATAGAGCCATCATTCATCTACCATTCATCCACCACTCATCTACTATTCATCTACCCTAGAGCCACCATTCATCTAACATAGAGCCACCATTCATCTACCATAAAGCCACCATTCATCTACCATAGAGCCACCATTCATCTACCATAGAGCCACCATTCATCTACCATAGGGCTACCATTCATCTACCATTCATCTACCATTCATCCACTATCCACCATTCATCTACCATTCATCCACTATCCACCATTCATCTACCATAGAGCCACCATTCATCCACCACTCATCTACCATTCATCTACCATAGAGCCACCATTCATCTACCATAGTGCTACCATTCATCTACCTTAGAGCCACCATTCATCTACCATAGAGCCATCATTCATCTACCATAGGGCTACCATTCATCTACCATTCATCCACCACTCATCTACCATTCATCTACCATAGAGCCACCATTCATCTACCGTAGAGCCACCATTCATCTACCATAGAGCTACCTTTCATCTAACATAGACCCACCATTCATATCTACCATAGAGCCACCATTCTCCTACCATAGAGCCACCATTCATCTACCATAGAGCCACCATTCATCTACAATAGAGCCACCATTCATCTACCATAGAGCCACCATTCATCTACCATAGAGCCACAATTCATCTACCATAGAGCCACCATTCATCCACCACTCATCTACCATTCATCCACCATAGAGCCACCATTCATATACCATAGAGCCACCATTCATCTACCATAGAGCCACCAATCATTTACCATAGAGCCACCATTCATCTACTATAGAGCCACCATTCATCTACCATAAGGCTACCATTCATCTACCATTCATCTACCATAGAGCCACCATTCATCTACCATAGAGCCACCATTCATCCACCACTCATCTACCATTCATCTACCATAGAGCCACCATTCATCTACCATAGAGCCACCATTCATCTACCATAGAGCCACCATTCATCTACCATAGAGCCGCCATTTATCTACCATAGAGCCACCATTCATCTACCATTGGGCTACCATTCATCTACCATTCATCCACCACTCATCTACCATTCATTTACCATAGAGCCACCATTCATCTACCATAGAGCCACCATTCATTTACCATAGAGCCACCATTCATCTACCATAGAGCCACCATTCATCTACCATAGAGCCACCATTCATCTACCATTGGGCTACCATTCATCTACCATTCATCCACCACTCATCTACCATTCATCCTACCATAGAGCCACCATTCATCTACCATAGAGCCACCACTCATCTACCATTCATCTACCATAGAGCCACCATAGAGCCAACATTCATCTACCATAGAGCTGCCATTCATCTACCATTCATCCACCACTCATCTACCATATAGCCACCATTCATCTACCATAAAGCCACCATTCATCTATCATAGGGCCACATTTCATCTACCATGAAACTACCATTCATCTACCATTCATCCACCACTCATCTACCATTCATCTACCATAGAGCCACCATTCATCTACCATAGAGCCACCATTCATCTACCATAGAGCCAACATTCATCTACCATAGAGCTGCCATTCATCTACCATTCATCCACCAATCATCTACCATAGAGCCACCATTCATCTACCATAAAGCCACCATTCATCTATCATAGGGCCACATTTCATCTACCATGAAACTACCATTCATCTACCATTCATCCACCACTCATCTACCATTCATCTACCATAGAGCCACCATTCATCTACCATAGAGCCACCATACATATCTACCATAGAGCCACAATTCTCCTACCATAGAGCCACCATTCATCTACCATAGAGCCACCATTCATCTACCATAGAGCCACCATTCATCTACCATTCATCCACCACTCATCTACCATTCATCTACCATAGAGCCACCATTCATCTACCGTAGAGCCACCATTCATCTACCATAGAGCTACCTTTCATCTAACATAGACCCACCATTCATATCTACCATAGAGCCACCATTCTCCTACCATAGAGCCACCATTCATCTACCATAGAGCCACCATTCATCTACCATAGAGCCACCATTCATCTACCATAGAGCCACCATTCATCTACCATAGAGCCACAATTCATCTACCATAGAGCCACCATTCATCCACCACTCATCTACCATTCATCCACCATAGAGCCACCATTCATATACCATAGAGCCACCATTCATCTACCATAGAGCCACCATTCATCTATCATAGAGCCACCTTTCATCTACCAAAGCGCTACCATTCATCTACCATAGAGCCACCATTCATCTACCATAGAGCCAACATTCATCTACCATAGAGCCACCATTCATCTACCATAGAGCCACCATTCATCAACCATAGAGCCACCATTCATCTACCATAGGGCTATCATTCATCTACCATTCATCCACCACTCATCTACCATTCAACTACCTTAGAGCCACCATTCATCTACCATAGAGCCACCAATCATTTACCATAGAGCCACCATTCATCTACCATAGAGCCGCCATTTATCTACCATAGAGCCACCATTCATCCACTACTCATCTAACATTCATCTACTATAGAGCCACCATTCATTTACCATAGAGCCACCATTCATCTACCATAGAGCCTCCATTCATTTACCATAGAGCCACCATTCATCTACCATAGAGCCACCATTCATCTACCATAGAGCCACCATTCATCTACCATTGGGCTACCATTCATCTACCATTCATCCACCACTCATCTACCATTCATTTACCATAGAGCCACCATTCATCTACCATAGAGCCACCATTCATTTACCATAGAGCCACCATTCATCTACCATAGAGCCACCATTCATCTACCATAGAGCCACCATTCATCTACCATTGGGCTACCATTCATCTACCATTCATCCACCACTCATCTACCATTCATCCTACCATAGAGCCACCATTCATCTACCATAGAGCCACCACTCATCTACCATTCATCTACCATAGAGCCACCATTCATCTACCATAGAGCCACCATTCATCTACCATAGAGCCACCATTCATCTACCATAGAGCCACCATTCATCTACCATAGAGCCATCATTCATCTACCATAGAGTCGCCATTCATCTTCCATAGAGTCGCCATTCATCTACCATAGAGCCGCCATTCATCTACCATAGAGCCACCATTCATCTACCATAGAGCCACCATTCATCTACCATAGAGCCACCATTCATCTACCATAGGGCTACCATAGGGCTACCATTCATCTACCATTCATCCACTATTCATCTACCAAAGAGCCACCATTTATCTACCATAGAGCCACCATTCATCTACCATAGAGCCACCATTCATCCACCACTCATCTACCATTCATCTACCATCGAGCCACCATTCATCTACCCTAGAGCCACCATTCATCTAACATAGAGCCACCATTCATCTACCATAGAGCCACCATTCATCTACCATAAAGCCACCATTCATCTACCATAGAGCCACCATTCATCTACCATAGAGCCACCATTCATCTACCATAGGGCTACCATTCATCTACCATTCATCTACCATTCATCCACTATCCACCATTCATCTACCATTCATCTACCATTCATCCACTATCCACCATTCATCTACCATAGAGCCACCATTCATCCACCACTCATCTACCATTCATCTACCATAGAGACACCATTCATCTACCACTCATCTACCATTCATCTATTATAGAGCAACCATTCATCTACCATAGAGCCACCATTCATCTACCATAGAGCCATCATTCATCTACCATTCATCCACCACTCATCTACTATTCATCTACCCTAGAGCCACCATTCATCTAACATAGAGCCACCATTCATCTACCATAAAGCCACCATTCATCTACCATAGAGCCACCATTCATCTACCATAGAGCCACCATTCATCTACCATAGGGCTACCATTCATCTACCATTCATCTACCATTCATCCACTATCCACCATTCATCTACCATTCATCCACTATCCACCATTCATCTACCATAGAGCCACCATTCATCCACCACTCATCTACCATTCATCTACCATAGAGCCACCATTCATCTACCATAGTGCTACCATTCATCTACCTTAGAGCCACCATTCATCTACCATAGAGCCATCATTCATCTACCATAGGGCTACCATTCATCTACCATTCATCCACCACTCATCTACCATTCATCTACCATAGAGCCACCATTCATCTACCGTAGAGCCACCATTCATCTACCATAGAGCTACCTTTCATCTAACATAGACCCACCATTCATATCTACCATAGAGCCACCATTCTCCTACCATAGAGCCACCATTCATCTACCATAGAGCCACCATTCATCTACAATAGAGCCACCATTCATCTACCATAGAGCCACCATTCATCTACCATAGAGCCACAATTCATCTACCATAGAGCCACCATTCATCCACCACTCATCTACCATTCATCCACCATAGAGCCACCATTCATATACCATAGAGCCACCATTCATCTACCATAGAGCCACCATTCATCTATCATAGAGCCACCTTTCATCTACCAAAGCGCTACCATTCATCTACCATAGAACCACCATTCATCTACCATAGAGCCAACATTCATCTACCATAGAGCCACCATTCATCTACCATAGAGCCACCATTCATCAACCATAGAGCCACCATTCATCTACCATAGGGCTATCATTCATCTACCATTCATCCACCACTCATCTACCATTCAACTACCTTAGAGCCACCATTCATCTACCATAGAGCCACCAATCATTTACCATAGAGCCACCATTCATCTACTATAGAGCCACCATTCATCTACCATAAGGCTACCATTCATCTACCATTCATCTACCATAGAGCCACCATTCATCTACCATAGAGCCACCATTCATCCACCACTCATCTACCATTCATCTACCATAGAGCCACCATTCATCTACCATAGAGCCACCATTCATCTACCATAGAGCCACCATTCATCTACCATAGAGCCGCCATTTATCTACCATAGAGCCACCATTCATCTACCATTGGGCTACCATTCATCTACCATTCATCCACCACTCATCTACCATTCATTTACCATAGAGCCACCATTCATCTACCATAGAGCCACCATTCATTTACCATAGAGCCACCATTCATCTACCATAGAGCCACCATTCATCTACCATAGAGCCACCATTCATCTACCATTGGGCTACCATTCATCTACCATTCATCCACCACTCATCTACCATTCATCCTACCATAGAGCCACCATTCATCTACCATAGAGCCACCACTCATCTACCATTCATCTACCATAGAGCCACCATAGAGCCAACATTCATCTACCATAGAGCTGCCATTCATCTACCATTCATCCACCACTCATCTACCATAGAGCCACCATTCGTCTACCATAAAGCCACCATTCATCTATCATAGGGCCACATTTCATCTACCATGAAACTACCATTCATCTACCATTCATCCACCACTCATCTACCATTCATCTACCATAGAGCCACCATTCATCTACCATAGAGCCACCATTCATCTACCATAGAGCCAACATTCATCTACCATAGAGCTGCCATTCATCTACCATTCATCCACCACTCATCTACCATAGAGCCACCATTCATCTACCATAAAGCCACCATTCATCTATCATAGGGCCACATTTCATCTACCATGAAACTACCATTCATCTACCATTCATCCACCACTCATCTACCATTCATCTACCATAGAGCCACCATTCATCTACCATAGAGCCACCATACATATCTACCATAGAGCCACAATTCTCCTACCATAGAGCCACCATTCATCTACCATAGAGCCACCATTCATCTACCATAGAGCCACCATTCATCTACCATTCATCCACCACTCATCTACCATTCATCTACCATAGAGCCACCATTCATCTACCGTAGAGCCACCATTCATCTACCATAGAGCTACCTTTCATCTAACATAGACCCACCATTCATATCTACCATAGAGCCACCATTCTCCTACCATAGAGCCACCATTCATCTACCATAGAGCCACCATTCATCTACCATAGAGCCACCATTCATCTACCATAGAGCCACCATTCATCTACCATAGAGCCACAATTCATCTACCATAGAGCCACCATTCATCCACCACTCATCTACCATTCATCCACCATAGAGCCACCATTCATATACCATAGAGCCACCATTCATCTACCATAGAGCCACCATTCATCTATCATAGAGCCACCTTTCATCTACCAAAGCGCTACCATTCATCTACCATAGAGCCACCATTCATCTACCATAGAGCCAACATTCATCTACCATAGAGCCACCATTCATCTACCATAGAGCCACCATTCATCAACCAGAGAGCCACCATTCATCTACCATAGGGCTATCATTCATCTACCATTCATCCACCACTCATCTACCATTCAACTACCTTAGAGTCACCATTCATCTACCATAGAGCCACCAATCATTTACCATAGAGCCACCATTCATCTACCATAGAGCCGCCATTTATCTACCATAGAGCCACCATTCATCCACTACTCATCTACCATTCATCTACTATAGAGCCACCATTCATTTACCATAGAGCCACCATTCATCTACCATAGAGCCTCCATTCATTTACCATAGAGCCACCATTCATCTACCATAGAGCCACCATTCATCTACCATAGAGCCACCATTCATCTACCATTGGGCTACCATTCATCTACCATTCATCCACCACTCATCTACCATTCATTTACCATAGAGCCACCATTCATCTACCATAGAGCCACCATTCATTTACCATAGAGCCACCATTCATCTACCATAGAGCCACCATTCATCTACCATAGAGCCACCATTCATCTACCATTGGGCTACCATTCATCTACCATTCATCCACCACTCATCTACCATTCATCCTACCATAGAGCCACCATTCATCTACCATAGAGCCACCACTCATCTACCATTCATCTACCATAGAGCCACCATAGAGCCAACATTCATCTACCATAGAGCTGCCATTCATCTACCATTCATCCACCACTCATCTACCATAGAGCCACCATTCATCTACCATAAAGCCACCATTCATCTATCATAGGGCCACATTTCATCTACCATGAAACTACCATTCATCTACCATTCATCCACCACTCATCTACCATTCATCTACCATAGAGCCACCATTCATCTACCATAGAGCCACCATTCATCTACCATAGAGCCAACATTCATCTACCATAGAGCTGCCATTCATCTACCATTCATCCACCACTCATCTACCATAGAGCCACCATTCATCTACCATAAAGCCACCATTCATCTATCATAGGGCCACATTTCATCTACCATGAAACTACCATTCATCTACCATTCATCCACCACTCATCTACCATTCATCTACCATAGAGCCACCATTCATCTACCATAGAGCCACCATACATATCTACCATAGAGCCACAATTCTCCTACCATAGAGCCACCATTCATCTACCATAGAGCCACCATTCATCTACCATAGAGCCACCATTCATCTACCATTCATCCACCACTCATCTACCATTCATCTACCATAGAGCCACCATTCATCTACCGTAGAGCCACCATTCATCTACCATAGAGCTACCTTTCATCTAACATAGACCCACCATTCATATCTACCATAGAGCCACCATTCTCCTACCATAGAGCCACCATTCATCTACCATAGAGCCACCATTCATCTACCATAGAGCCACCATTCATCTACCATAGAGCCACCATTCATCTACCATAGAGCCACAATTCATCTACCATAGAGCCACCATTCATCCACCACTCATCTACCATTCATCCACCATAGAGCCACCATTCATATACCATAGAGCCACCATTCATCTACCATAGAGCCACCATTCATCTATCATAGAGCCACCTTTCATCTACCAAAGCGCTACCATTCATCTACCATAGAGCCACCATTCATCTACCATAGAGCCAACATTCATCTACCATAGAGCCACCATTCATCTACCATAGAGCCACCATTCATCAACCATAGAGCCACCATTCATCTACCATAGGGCTATCATTCATCTACCATTCATCCACCACTCATCTACCATTCAACTACCTTAGAGCCACCATTCATCTACCATAGAGCCACCAATCATTTACCATAGAGCCACCATTCATCTACCATAGAGCCGCCATTTATCTACCATAGAGCCACCATTCATCCACTACTCATCTACCATTCATCTACTATAGAGCCACCATTCATTTACCATAGAGCCACCATTCATCTACCATAGAGCCTCCATTCATTTACCATAGAGCCACCATTCATCTACCATAGAGCCACCATTCATCTACCATAGAGCCACCATTCATCTACCATTGGGCTACCATTCATCTACCATTCATCCACTATCCACCATTCATCTACCATTCATCTACCATTCATCCACTATCCACCATTCATCTACCATAGAGCCACCATTCATCCACCACTCATCTACCATTCATCTACCATAGTGCCACCATTTATCTACCATAGACACACCATTCATCTACCACTCATCTACCATTCATCTATTATAGAGCCACCATTCATCTACCATAGAGCCACCATTCATCTACCATAGAGCAATCATTCATCTACCATTCATCCACCACTCATCTACTATTCATCTACCCTAGAGCCACCATTCATCTAACATAGAGCCACCATTCATCTACCATAAAGCCACCATTCATCTACCATAGAGCCACCATTCATCTACCATAGAGCCACCATTCATCTACCATAGGGCTACCATTCATCTACCATTCATCTACCATTCATCCACTATCCACCATTCATCTACCATTCATCCACTATCCACCATTCATCTACCATAGAGCCACCATTCATCCACCACTCATCTACCATTCATCTACCATAGAGCCACCATTCATCTACCATAGAGCCACCATTCATCTACCATAGAGCCACCATTCATCTACCATAGAGCCACCATTCATCTACCATAGGGCTACCATTCATCTACCATTCATCCACCACTCATCTACCATTCATCTACCATAGAGCCACCATTCATCTACCATAGAGCCACCATTCATCTACCACTCATCTACCATTCATCTACCATAGAGCCACCATTCATCTACCATAGAGCCACCATTCATCTACCATAGAGCCATCATTCATCTACCATAGGGCTACCATTCATCTACCATTCATCCACCACTCATCTACTATTCATCTACCCTAGAGCCACCATTCATCTAACATAGAGCCACCATTCATCTACCATAGAGCCACCATTCATCTACCATAAAGCCACTATTCATCTACCATAGAGCCACCATTCATCTACCCTAGAGCCACCATTCATCTACCATAGGGCTACCATTCATCTACCATTCATCTACCATTCATCCACTATCCACCATTCATCTACCATTCATCTACCATTCATCCACTATCCACCATTCATCTACCATAGAGCCACCATTCATCCACCACTCATTTACCATTCATCTACCATAGAGCCACCATTCATCTACCATAGTGCTACCATTCATCTACCTTAGAGCCACCATTCATCTATCATAGAGCCATCATTCATCTACCATAGGGCTACCATTCATCTACCATTCATCCACCACTCATCTACCATTCATCTACCATAGAGCCACCATTCATCTACCGTAGAGCCACCATTCATCTACCATAGAGCTACCTTTCATCTAACATAGACCCACCATTCATATCTACCATAGAGCCACCATTCTCCTACCATAGAGCCACCATTCATCTACCATAGAGCCACCATTCATCTACAATAGAGCCACCATTCATCTACCATAGAGCCACCATTCATCTACCATAGAGCCACAATTCATCTACCATAGAGCCACCATTCATCCACCACTCATCTACCATTCATCCACCATAGAGCCACCATTCATATACCATAGAGCCACCATTCATCTACCATAGAGCCACCATTCATCTATCATAGAGCCACCTTTCATCTACCAAAGCGCTACCATTCATCTACCATAGAACCACCATTCATCTACCATAGAGCCAACATTCATCTACCATAGAGCCACCATTCATCTACCATAGAGCCACCATTCATCAACCATAGAGCCACCATTCATCTACCATAGGGCTATCATTCATCTACCATTCATCCACCACTCATCTACCATTAAACTACCTTAGAGCCACCATTCATCTACCATAGAGCCACCAATCATTTACCATAGAGCCACCATTCATCTACTATAGAGCCACCATTCATCTACCATAAGGCTACCATTCATCTACCATTCATCTACCATAGAGCCACCATTCATCTACCATAGAGCCACCATTCATCCACCACTCATCTACCATTCATCTACCATAGAGCCACCATTCATCTACCATAGAGCCACCATTCATCTACCATAGAGCCACCATTCATCTACCATAGAGCCGCCATTTATCTACCATAGAGCCACCATTCATCTACCATTGGGCTACCATTCATCTACCATTCATCCACCACTCATCTACCATTCATTTACCATAGAGCCACCATTCATCTACCATAGAGCCACCATTCATTTACCATAGAGCCACCATTCATCTACCATAGAGCCACCATTCATCTACCATAGAGCCACCATTCATCTACCATTGGGCTACCATTCATCTACCATTCATCCACCACTCATCTACCATTCATCCTACCATAGAGCCACCATTCATCTACCATAGAGCCACCACTCATCTACCATTCATCTACCATAGAGCCACCATAGAGCCAACATTCATCTACCATAGAGCTGCCATTCATCTACCATTCATCCACCACTCATCTACCATAGAGCCACCATTCATCTACCATAAAGCCACCATTCATCTATCATAGGGCCACATTTCATCTACCATGAAACTACCATTCATCTACCATTCATCCACCACTCATCTACCATTCATCTACCATAGAGCCACCATTCATCTACCATAGAGCCACCATTCATCTACCATAGAGCCAACATTCATCTACCATAGAGCTGCCATTCATCTACCATTCATCCACCACTCATCTACCATAGAGCCACCATTCATCTACCATAAAGCCACCATTCATCTATCATAGGGCTACCATTCATCTACCATTCATCCACCACTCATCTACCATTCATCTACCTTAGAGCCACCATTCATCTACCATAGAGCCACCATTCATCTACCATAGAGCCACCATTCATCTACCATTGGGCTACCATTCATCTACCATTCATCCACCACTCATCTACCATTCATCTACCATAGAGCCATCATTCATCTACCATAGAGCCACCATTCATCTAACAAAGAGCCACCATGAAGCTACCATTCATCTACCATTCATCCACCACTCATCTACCATTCATCTACCATAGAGCCACCATTCACCTACCATAGAGCCACCATTCATCTACCATAGAGCCACCATTCATCTACCATAGAGCCACCATTCATTTACCATAGAGCCACCATTCATCTACCATAGAGCCACCATTCATCTACCATAGAGCCACCATTCATCTACCATTGGGCTACCATTCATCTACCATTCATCCACCACTCATCTACCATTCATCCTACCATAGAGCCACCATTCATCTACCATAGAGCCACCACTCATCTACCATTCATCTACCATAGAGCCACCATAGAGCCAACATTCATCTACCATAGAGCTGCCATTCATCTACCATTCATCCACCACTCATCTACCATAGAGCCACCATTCATCTACCATAAAGCCACCATTCATCTATCATAGGGCCACATTTCATCTACCATGAAACTACCATTCATCTACCATTCATCCACCACTCATCTACCATTCATCTACCATAGAGCCACCATTCATCTACCATAGAGCCACCATTCATCTACCATAGAGCCAACATTCATCTACCATAGAGCTGCCATTCATCTACCATTCATCCACCACTCATCTACCATAGAGCCACCATTCATCTACCATAAAGCCACCATTCATCTATCATAGGGCCACATTTCATCTACCATGAAACTACCATTCATCTACCATTCATCCACCACTCATCTACCATTCATCTACCATAGAGCCACCATTCATCTACCATAGAGCCACCATACATATCTACCATAGAGCCACAATTCTCCTACCATAGAGCCACCATTCATCTACCATAGAGCCACCATTCATCTACCATAGAGCCACCATTCATCTACCATAGAGCCACCATTCATCTACCATAGAGCCACCATTCATCTACCATAGAGCCATCATTCATCTACCACAGAGTCGCCATTCATCTTCCATAGAGTCGCCATTCATCTACCATAGAGCCGCCATTCATCTACCATAGAGCCACCATTCATCTACCATAGAGCCACCATTCATCTACCATAGAGCCACCATTCATCTACCATAGGGCTACCTTAGGGCTACCATTCATCTACCATTCATCCACTATTCATCTACCACAGAGCCACCATTTATCTACCATAGAGCCACCATTCATCTACCATAGAGCCACCATTCATCCACCACTCATCTACCATTCATCTACCATAGAGCCACCATTCATCTACCATAGTGCTACCATTCATCTACCTTAGAGCCACCATTCATCTACCATAGAGCCATCATTCATCTACCATAGGGCTACCATTCATCTACCATTCATCCACCACTCATCTACCATTCATCTACCATAGAGCCACCATTCATCTACCGTAGAGCCACCATTCATCTACCATAGAGCTACCTTTTATCTAACATAGACCCACCATTCATATCTACCATAGAGCCACCATTCTCCTACCATAGAGCCACCATTCATCTACCATAGAGCCACCATTCATCTACCATAGAGCCACCATTCATCTACCATAGAGCCACCATTCATCTACCATAGAGCCACAATTCATCTACCATAGAGCCACCATTCATCCACCACTCATCTACCATTCATCCACCATAGAGCCACCATTCATATACCATAGAGCCACCATTCATCTACCATAGAGCCACCATTCATCTATCATAGAGCCACCTTTCATCTACCAAAGCGCTACCATTCATCTACCATAGAGCCACCATTCATCTACCATAGAGCCAACATTCATCTACCATAGAGCCACCATTCATCTACCATAGAGCCACCATTCATCAACCATAGAGCCACCATTCATCTACCATAGGGCTATCATTCATCTACCATTCATCCACCTCTCATCTACCATTCAACTACCTTAGAGCCACCATTCATCTACCATAGAGCCACCAATCATTTACCATAGAGCCACCATTCATCTACCACAGAGTCGCCATTCATCTTCCATAGAGTCGCCATTCATCTACCATAGAGCCGCCATTCATCTACCATAGAGCCACCATTCATCTACCATAGAGCCATCATTCATCTACCACAGAGTCGCCATTCATCTACCATAGAGCCACCATTCATCTACCATAGGGCTACCATTCATCTACCATTCATCCACCACTCATCTACCATTCATCTACCATAGAGCCACCATTCATCTACCATAGAGCCACCATTCATCTACCACTCATCTACCATTCATTTACCATAGAGCCACCATTCATCTACCATAGAGCCACCATTCATCTACCATAGAGCCATCATTCATCTACCATAGGGCTACCATTCATCTACCATTCATCCACCACTCATCTACTATTCATCTACCCTAGAGCCACCATTCATCTAACATAGAGCCACCATTCATCTACCATAGAGCCACCATTCATCTACCATAAAGCCACTATTCATCTACCATAGAGCCACCATTCATCTACCCTAGAGCCACCATTCATCTACCATAGGGCTACCATTCATCTACCATTCATCCACCACTCATCTACCATTCATCTACCATAGAGCCACCATTCATCTACCATAGAACCACCATTCATCTACCATAGAACCACCATTCATCCACCACTCATCTACCATTTATCTACCATAGAGCCACCATTCATCTACCATAGAGCCACCATTCATCTACCATAAAGCCACCATTCATCTATCATAGGGCCACATTTCATCTACCATGAAACTACCATTCATCTACCATTCATCCACCACTCATCTACCATTCATCTACCATAGAGCCACCATTCATCTACCATAGAGCCACCATTCATCTACCATAGAGCCAACATTCATCTACCATAGAGCTGCCATTCATCTACCATTCATCCACCACTCATCTACCATAGAGCCACCATTCATCTACCATAAAGCCACCATTCATCTATCATAGGGCTACCATTCATCTACCATTCATCCACCACTCATCTACCATTCATCTACCTTAGAGCCACCATTCATCTACCATAGAGCCACCATTCATCTACCATAGAGCCACCATTCATCTACCATTGGGCTACCATTCATCTACCAATCATCCACCACTCATCTACCATTCATCTACCATAGAGCCATCATTCATCTACCATAGAGCCACCATTCATCTAACAAAGAGCCACCATGAAGCTACCATTCATCTACCATTCATCCACCACTCATCTACCATTCATCTACCATAGAGCCACCATTCACCTACCATAGAGCCACCATTCATCTACCATAGAGCCACCATTCATCTACCATAGAGCCACCATTCATTTACCATAGAGCCACCATTCATCTACCATAGAGCCACCATTCATCTACCATAGAGCCACCATTCATCTACCATTGGGCTACCATTCATCTACCATTCATCCACCACTCATCTACCATTCATCCTACCATAGAGCCACCATTCATCTACCATAGAGCCACCACTCATCTACCATTCATCTACCATAGAGCCACCATAGAGCCAACATTCATCTACCATAGAGCTGCCATTCATCTACCATTCATCCACCACTCATCTACCATAGAGCCACCATTCATCTACCATAAAGCCACCATTCATCTATCATAGGGCCACATTTCATCTACCATGAAACTACCATTCATCTACCATTCATCCACCACTCATCTACCAT
Organism: Strongylocentrotus droebachiensis; assembly: GCA_035222895.1. Taxonomy (NCBI): domain Eukaryota; kingdom Metazoa; phylum Echinodermata; class Echinoidea; order Camarodonta; family Strongylocentrotidae; genus Strongylocentrotus; species Strongylocentrotus droebachiensis. Next base: position 413,332 of record JAVYIG010000423.1, read on the forward strand.
TCATCTACCATAGAGCCACCATTCATCTACCATAGAGCCACCATACATATCTACCATAGAGCCACAATTCTCCTACCATAGAGCCACCATTCATCTACCATAGAGCCACCATTCATCTACCATAGAGCCACCATTCATCTACCATAGAGCCACCATTCATCTACCATAGAGCCACCATTCATCTACCATAGAGCCATCATTCATCTACCACAGAGTCGCCATTCATCTTCCATAGAGTCGCCATTCATCTACCATAGAGCCGCCATTCATCTACCATAGAGCCACCATTCATCTACCATAGAGCCACCATTCATCTACCATAGAGCCACCATTCATCTACCATTGGGCTACCATTCATCTACCATTCATCCACCACTCATCTACCATTCATCCTACCATAGAGCCACCATTCATCTACCATAGAGCCACCATTCATCTACCATAGAGCCAACATTCATCTACCATAGAGCTGCCATTCATCTACCATTCATCCACCACTCATCTACCATAGAGCCACCATTCATCTACCATAAAGCCACCATTCATCTATCATAGGGCCACATTTCATCTACCATGAAACTACCATTCATCTACCATTCATCCACCACTCATCTACCATTCATCTACCATAGAGCCACCATTCATCTACCATAGAGCCACCATACATATCTACCATAGAGCCACAATTCTCCTACCATAGAGCCACCATTCATCTACCATAGAGCCACCATTCATCTACCATAGAGCCACCATTCATCTACCATAGAGCCACCATTCATCTACCATAGAGCCACCATTCATCTACCATAGAGCCATCATTCATCTACCACAGAGTCGCCATTCATCTTCCATAGAGTCGCCATTCATCTACCATAGAGCCGCCATTCATCTACCATAGAGCCACCATTCATCTACCATAGAGCCACCATTCATCTACCATAGAGCCACCATTCATCTACCATAGGGCTACCTTAGGGCTACCATTCATCTACCATTCATCCACTATTCATCTACCACAGAGCCACCATTTATCTACCATAGAGCCACCATTCATCTACCATAGAGCCACCATTCATCCACCACTCATCTACCATTCATCTACCATAGAGCCACCATTCATCTACCATAGTGCTACCATTCATCTACCTTAGAGCCACCATTCATCTACCATAGAGCCATCATTCATCTACCATAGGGCTACCATTCATCTACCATTCATCCACCACTCATCTACCATTCATCTACCATAGAGCCACCATTCATCTACCGTAGAGCCACCATTCATCTACCATAGAGCTACCTTTCATCTAACATAGACCCACCATTCATATCTACCATAGAGCCACCATTCTCCTACCATAGAGCCACCATTCATCTACCATAGAGCCACCATTCATCTACCATAGAGCCACCATTCATCTACCATAGAGCCACCATTCATCTACCATAGAGCCACAATTCATCTACCATAGAGCCACCATTCATCCACCACTCATCTACCATTCATCCACCATAGAGCCACCATTCATATACCATAGAGCCACCATTCATCTACCATAGAGCCACCATTCATCTATCATAGAGCCACCTTTCATCTACCAAAGCGCTACCATTCATCTACCATAGAGCCACCATTCATCTACCATAGAGCCAACATTCATCTACCATAGAGCCACCATTCATCTACCATAGAGCCACCATTCATCAACCATAGAGCCACCATTCATCTACCATAGGGCTATCATTCATCTACCATTCATCCACCTCTCATCTACCATTCAACTACCTTAGAGCCACCATTCATCTACCATAGAGCCACCAATCATTTACCATAGAGCCACCATTCATCTACCACAGAGTCGCCATTCATCTTCCATAGAGTCGCCATTCATCTACCATAGAGCCGCCATTCATCTACCATAGAGCCACCATTCATCTACCATAGAGCCATCATTCATCTACCACAGAGTCGCCATTCATCTACCATAGAGCCACCATTCATCTACCATAGGGCTACCATTCATCTACCATTCATCCACCACTCATCTACCATTCATCTACCATAGAGCCACCATTCATCTACCATAGAGCCACCATTCATCTACCACTCATCTACCATTCATTTACCATAGAGCCACCATTCATCTACCATAGAGCCACCATTCATCTACCATAGAGCCATCATTCATCTACCATAGGGCTACCATTCATCTACCATTCATCCACCACTCATCTACTATTCATCTACCCTAGAGCCACCATTCATCTAACATAGAGCCACCATTCATCTACCATAGAGCCACCATTCATCTACCATAAAGCCACTATTCATCTACCATAGAGCCACCATTCATCTACCCTAGAGCCACCATTCATCTACCATAGGGCTACCATTCATCTACCATTCATCCACCACTCATCTACCATTCATCTACCATAGAGCCACCATTCATCTACCATAGAACCACCATTCATCTACCATAGAACCACCATTCATCCACCACTCATCTACCATTTATCTACCATAGAGCCACCATTCATCTACCATAGAGCCACCATTCATCTACCATAGAGCCACCATTCATCTACCATAGAGCCGCCATTTATCTACCATAGAGCCACCATTCATCCACTACTCATCTACCATTCATCTACTATAGAGCCACCATTCATTTACCATAGAGCCACCATTCATCTACCATAGAGCCACCATTCATTTACCATAGAGCCACCATTCATCTACCATAGAGCCACCATTCATCTACCATAGAGCCACCATTCATCTACCATTGGGCTACCATTCATCTACCATTCATCCACCACTCATCTACCATTCATCCTACCATAGAGCCACCATTCATCTACCATAGAGCCACCATTCATCTACCATTGGGCTACCATTCATCTACCATTCATCCACCACTCATCTACCATTCATCTACCATAGAGCCACCATTCATCTACCATAGAGCCACCATTCATCTAACATAGAGCCACCATTCATCTACCATAGAGCCACCATTCATCTACCATAGAGCCACCATTCATCTACCATAGAGCCACAATTCATCTACCATAGAGCCACCATTCATCCACCACTCATCTACCATTCATCCACCATAGAGCCACCATTCATATACCATAGAGCCACCATTCATCTACCATAGAGCCACCATTCATCTATCATAGAGCCACCTTTCATCTACCAAAGCGCTACCATTCATCTACCATAGAGCCACCATTCATCTACCATAGAGCCAACATTCATCTACCATAGAGCCACCATTCATCTACCATAGAGCCACCATTCATCAACCATAGAGCCACCATTCATCTACCATAGGGCTATCATTCATCTACCATTCATCCACCTCTCATCTACCATTCAACTACCTTAGAGCCACCATTCATCTACCATAGAGCCACCAATCATTTACCATAGAGCCACCATTCATCTACCACAGAGTCGCCATTCATCTTCCATAGAGTCGCCATTCATCTACCATAGAGCCGCCATTCATCTACCATAGAGCCACCATTCATCTACCATAGAGCCATCATTCATCTACCACAGAGTCGCCATTCATCTACCATAGAGCCACCATTCATCTACCATAGGGCTACCATTCATCTACCATTCATCCACCACTCATCTACCATTCATCTACCATAGAGCCACCATTCATCTACCATAGAGCCACCATTCATCTACCACTCATCTACCATTCATTTACCATAGAGCCACCATTCATCTACCATAGAGCCACCATTCATCTACCATAGAGCCATCATTCATCTACCATAGGGCTACCATTCATCTACCATTCATCCACCACTCATCTACTATTCATCTACCCTAGAGCCACCATTCATCTAACATAGAGCCACCATTCATCTACCATAGAGCCACCATTCATCTACCATAAAGCCACTATTCATCTACCATAGAGCCACCATTCATCTACCCTAGAGCCACCATTCATCTACCATAGGGCTACCATTCATCTACCATTCATCCACCACTCATCTACCATTCATCTACCATAGAGCCACCATTCATCTACCATAGAACCACCATTCATCTACCATAGAACCACCATTCATCCACCACTCATCTACCATTTATCTACCATAGAGCCACCATTCATCTACCATAGAGCCACCATTCATCTACCATAGAGCCACCATTCATCTACCATAGAGCCGCCATTTATCTACCATAGAGCCACCATTCATCCACTACTCATCTACCATTCATCTACTATAGAGCCACCATTCATTTACCATAGAGCCACCATTCATCTACCATAGAGCCACCATTCATTTACCATAGAGCCACCATTCATCTACCATAGAGCCACCATTCATCTACCATAGAGCCACCATTCATCTACCATTGGGCTACCATTCATCTACCATTCATCCACCACTCATCTACCATTCATCCTACCATAGAGCCACCATTCATCTACCATAGAGCCACCATTCATCTACCATTGGGCTACCATTCATCTACCATTCATCCACCACTCATCTACCATTCATCTACCATAGAGCCACCATTCATCTACCATAGAGCCACCATTCATCTAACATAGAGCCACCATGAAGCTACCATTCATCTACCATTCATCCACCACTCATCTACCATTCATCTACCATAGAGCCACCATTCATCTACCATAGAGCCACCATTCATCTACCATAGAGCCACCATTCATCTACCATAGAGCCAACATTCATCTACCATAGAGCTGCCATTCATCTACCATTCATCCACCACTCATCTACCATAGAGCCACCATTCATCTACCATAAAGCCACCATTCATCTATCATAGGGCCACATTTCATCTACCATGAACCTACCATTCATCTACCATTCATCCACCACTCATCTACCATTCATCTACCATAGAGCCACCATTCATCTACCATAGAGCCACCATTCATCTACCATAGAGCCACCATACATATCTACCATAGAGCCACAATTCTCCTACCGTAGAGCCACCATTCATCTACCATAGAGCCACCATTCATCTACCATAGAGCCACCATTCATCTACCATAGAGCCACCATTCATCTACCATAGAGCCACCATTCATCTACCATAGAGCCATCATTCATCTACCATAGAGTCGCCATTCATCTTCCATAGAGTCGCCATTCATCTACCATAGAGCCGCCATTCATCTACCATAGAGCCACCATTCATCTACCATAGAGCCACCATTCATCTACCATAGAGCCACCATTCATCTACCATAGGGCTACCATAGGGCTACCATTCATCTACCATTCATCCACTATTCATCTACCAAAGAGCCACCATTTATCTACCATAGAGCCACCATTCATCTACCATAGAGCCACCATTCATCTACCATAGAGCCACCATTCATCTACCATAGGGCTACCATTCATCTACCATTCATCTACCATTCATCCACTATCCACCATTCATCTACCATTCATCCACTATCCACCATTCATCTACCATAGAGCCACCATTCATCCACCACTCATCTACCATTCATCTACCATAGAGCCACCATTCATCTACCATAGAGCCACCATTCATCTACCATAGAGCCACCATTCATCTACCATAGAGCCACCATTCATCTACCATAGGGCTACCATTCATCTACCATTCATCCACCACTCATCTACCATTCATCTACCATAGAGCCACCATTCATCTACCATAGAGCCACCATTCATCTACCACTCATCTACCATTCATCTACCATAGAGCCACCATTCATCTACCATAGAGCCACCATTCATCTACCATAGAGCCATCATTCATCTACCATAGGGCTACCATTCATCTACCATTCATCCACCACTCATCTACTATTCATCTACCCTAGAGCCACCATTCATCTAACATAGAGCCACCATTCATCTACCATAGAGCCACCATTCATCTACCATAAAGCCACTATTCATCTACCATAGAGCCACCATTCATCTACCCTAGAGCCACCATTCATCTACCATAGGGCTACCATTCATCTACCATTCATCTACCATTCATCCACTATCCACCATTCATCTACCATTCATCTACCATTCATCCACTATCCACCATTCATCTACCATAGAGCCACCATTCATCCACCACTCATCTACCATTCATCTACCATAGAGCCACCATTCATCTACCATAGTGCTACCATTCATCTACCTTAGAGCCACCATTCATCTATCATAGAGCCATCATTCATCTACCATAGGGCTACCATTCATCTACCATTCATCCACCACTCATCTACCATTCATCTACCATAGAGCCACCATTCATCTACCGTAGAGCCACCATTCATCTACCATAGAGCTACCTTTCATCTAACATAGACCCACCATTCATATCTACCATAGAGCCACCATTCTCCTACCATAGAGCCACCATTCATCTACCATAGAGCCACCATTCATCTACAATAGAGCCACCATTCATCTACCATAGAGCCACCATTCATCTACCATAGAGCCACAATTCATCTACCATAGAGCCACCATTCATCCACCACTCATCTACCATTCATCCACCATAGAGCCACCATTCATATACCATAGAGCCACCATTCATCTACCATAGAGCCACCATTCATCTATCATAGAGCCACCTTTCATCTACCAAAGCGCTACCATTCATCTACCATAGAACCACCATTCATCTACCATAGAGCCAACATTCATCTACCATAGAGCCACCATTCATCTACCATAGAGCCACCATTCATCAACCATAGAGCCACCATTCATCTACCATAGGGCTATCATTCATCTACCATTCATCCACCACTCATCTACCATTAAACTACCTTAGAGCCACCATTCATCTACCATAGAGCCACCAATCATTTACCATAGAGCCACCATTCATCTACTATAGAGCCACCATTCATCTACCATAAGGCTACCATTCATCTACCATTCATCTACCATAGAGCCACCATTCATCTACCATAGAGCCACCATTCATCCACCACTCATCTACCATTCATCTACCATAGAGCCACCATTCATCTACCATAGAGCCACCATTCATCTACCATAGAGCCACCATTCATCTACCATAGAGCCGCCATTTATCTACCATAGAGCCACCATTCATCTACCATTGGGCTACCATTCATCTACCATTCATCCACCACTCATCTACCATTCATTTACCATAGAGCCACCATTCATCTACCATAGAGCCACCATTCATTTACCATAGAGCCACCATTCATCTACCATAGAGCCACCATTCATCTACCATAGAGCCACCATTCATCTACCATAGAGCCACCATTCATCTACCATAGAGCCACCAATCATTTACCATAGAGCCACCATTCATCTACCACAGAGTCGCCATTCATCTTCCATAGAGTCGCCATTCATCTACCATAGAGCCGCCATTCATCTACCATAGAGCCACCATTCATCTACCATAGAGCCATCATTCATCTACCACAGAGTCGCCATTCATCTACCATAGAGCCACCATTCATCTACCATAGGGCTACCATTCATCTACCATTCATCCACCACTCATCTACCATTCATCTACCATAGAGCCACCATTCATCTACCATAGAGCCACCATTCATCTACCACTCATCTACCATTCATTTACCATAGAGCCACCATTCATCTACCATAGAGCCACCATTCATCTACCATAGAGCCATCATTCATCTACCATAGGGCTACCATTCATCTACCATTCATCCACCACTCATCTACTATTCATCTACCCTAGAGCCACCATTCATCTAACATAGAGCCACCATTCATCTACCATAGAGCCACCATTCATCTACCATAAAGCCACTATTCATCTACCATAGAGCCACCATTCATCTACCCTAGAGCCACCATTCATCTACCATAGGGCTACCATTCATCTACCATTCATCCACCACTCATCTACCATTCATCTACCATAGAGCCACCATTCATCTACCATAGAACCACCATTCATCTACCATAGAACCACCATTCATCCACCACTCATCTACCATTTATCTACCATAGAGCCACCATTCATCTACCATAGAGCCACCATTCATCTACCATAGAGCCACCATTCATCTACCATAGAGCCGCCATTTATCTACCATAGAGCCACCATTCATCCACTACTCATCTACCATTCATCTACTATAGAGCCACCATTCATTTACCATAGAGCCACCATTCATCTACCATAGAGCCACCATTCATTTACCATAGAGCCACCATTCATCTACCATAGAGCCACCATTCATCTACCATAGAGCCACCATTCATCTACCATTGGGCTACCATTCATCTACCATTCATCCACCACTCATCTACCATTCATCCTACCATAGAGCCACCATTCATCTACCATAGAGCCACCATTCATCTACCATTGGGCTACCATTCATCTACCATTCATCCACCACTCATCTACCATTCATCTACCATAGAGCCACCATTCATCTACCATAGAGCCACCATTCATCTAACATAGAGCCACCATGAAGCTACCATTCATCTACCATTCATCCACCACTCATCTACCATTCATCTACCATAGAGCCACCATTCATCTACCATAGAGCCACCATTCATCTACCATAGAGCCACCATTCATCTACCATAGAGCCAACATTCATCTACCATAGAGCTGCCATTCATCTACCATTCATCCACCACTCATCTACCATAGAGCCACCATTCATCTACCATAAAGCCACCATTCATCTATCATAGGGCCACATTTCATCTACCATGAACCTACCATTCATCTACCATTCATCCACCACTCATCTACCATTCATCTACCATAGAGCCACCATTCATCTACCATAGAGCCACCATTCATCTACCATAGAGCCACCATACATATCTACCATAGAGCCACAATTCTCCTACCGTAGAGCCACCATTCATCTACCATAGAGCCACCATTCATCTACCATAGAGCCACCATTCATCTACCATAGAGCCACCATTCATCTACCATAGAGCCACCATTCATCTACCATAGAGCCATCATTCATCTACCATAGAGTCGCCATTCATCTTCCATAGAGTCGCCATTCATCTACCATAGAGCCGCCATTCATCTACCATAGAGCCACCATTCATCTACCATAGAGCCACCATTCATCTACCATAGAGCCACCATTCATCTACCATAGGGCTACCATAGGGCTACCATTCATCTACCATTCATCCACTATTCATCTACCAAAGAGCCACCATTTATCTACCATAGAGCCACCATTCATCTACCATAGAGCCACCATTCATCTACCATAGAGCCACCATTCATCTACCATAGGGCTACCATTCATCTACCATTCATCTACCATTCATCCACTATCCACCATTCATCTACCATTCATCCACTATCCACCATTCATCTACCATAGAGCCACCATTCATCCACCACTCATCTACCATTCATCTACCATAGAGCCACCATTCATCTACCATAGAGCCACCATTCATCTACCATAGAGCCACCATTCATCTACCATAGAGCCACCATTCATCTACCATAGGGCTACCATTCATCTACCATTCATCCACCACTCATCTACCATTCATCTACCATAGAGCCACCATTCATCTACCATAGAGCCACCATTCATCTACCACTCATCTACCATTCATCTACCATAGAGCCACCATTCATCTACCATAGAGCCACCATTCATCTACCATAGAGCCATCATTCATCTACCATAGGGCTACCATTCATCTACCATTCATCCACCACTCATCTACTATTCATCTACCCTAGAGCCACCATTCATCTAACATAGAGCCACCATTCATCTACCATAGAGCCACCATTCATCTACCATAAAGCCACTATTCATCTACCATAGAGCCACCATTCATCTACCCTAGAGCCACCATTCATCTACCATAGGGCTACCATTCATCTACCATTCATCTACCATTCATCCACTATCCACCATTCATCTACCATTCATCTACCATTCATCCACTATCCACCATTCATCTACCATAGAGCCACCATTCATCCACCACTCATCTACCATTCATCTACCATAGAGCCACCATTCATCTACCATAGTGCTACCATTCATCTACCTTAGAGCCACCATTCATCTATCATAGAGCCATCATTCATCTACCATAGGGCTACCATTCATCTACCATTCATCCACCACTCATCTACCATTCATCTACCATAGAGCCACCATTCATCTACCGTAGAGCCACCATTCATCTACCATAGAGCTACCTTTCATCTAACATAGACCCACCATTCATATCTACCATAGAGCCACCATTCTCCTACCATAGAGCCACCATTCATCTACCATAGAGCCACCATTCATCTACAATAGAGCCACCATTCATCTACCATAGAGCCACCATTCATCTACCATAGAGCCACAATTCATCTACCATAGAGCCACCATTCATCCACCACTCATCTACCATTCATCCACCATAGAGCCACCATTCATATACCATAGAGCCACCATTCATCTACCATAGAGCCACCATTCATCTATCATAGAGCCACCTTTCATCTACCAAAGCGCTACCATTCATCTACCATAGAACCACCATTCATCTACCATAGAGCCAACATTCATCTACCATAGAGCCACCATTCATCTACCATAGAGCCACCATTCATCAACCATAGAGCCACCATTCATCTACCATAGGGCTATCATTCATCTACCATTCATCCACCACTCATCTACCATTAAACTACCTTAGAGCCACCATTCATCTACCATAGAGCCACCAATCATTTACCATAGAGCCACCATTCATCTACTATAGAGCCACCATTCATCTACCATAAGGCTACCATTCATCTACCATTCATCTACCATAGAGCCACCATTCATCTACCATAGAGCCACCATTCATCCACCACTCATCTACCATTCATCTACCATAGAGCCACCATTCATCTACCATAGAGCCACCATTCATCTACCATAGAGCCACCATTCATCTACCATAGAGCCGCCATTTATCTACCATAGAGCCACCATTCATCTACCATTGGGCTACCATTCATCTACCATTCATCCACCACTCATCTACCATTCATTTACCATAGAGCCACCATTCATCTACCATAGAGCCACCATTCATTTACCATAGAGCCACCATTCATCTACCATAGAGCCACCATTCATCTACCATAGAGCCACCATTCATCTACCATTGGGCTACCATTCATCTACCATTCATCCACCACTCATCTACCATTCATCCTACCATAGAGCCACCATTCATCTACCATAGAGCCACCACTCATCTACCATTCATCTACCATAGAGCCACCATAGAGCCAACATTCATCTACCATAGAGCTGCCATTCATCTACCATTCATCCACCACTCATCTACCATAGAGCCACCATTCATCTACCATAAAGCCACCATTCATCTATCATAGGGCCACATTTCATCTACCATGAAACTACCATTCATCTACCATTCATCCACCACTCATCTACCATTCATCTACCATAGAGCCACCATTCATCTACCATAGAGCCACCATTCATCTACCATAGAGCCAACATTCATCTACCATAGAGCTGCCATTCATCTACCATTCATCCACCACTCATCTACCATAGAGCCACCATTCATCTACCATAAAGCCACCATTCATCTATCATAGGGCTACCATTCATCTACCATTCATCCACCACTCATCTACCATTCATCTACCTTAGAGCCACCATTCATCTACCATAGAGCCACCATTCATCTACCATAGAGCCACCATTCATCTACCATTGGGCTACCATTCATCTACCATTCATCCACCACTCATCTACCATTCATCTACCATAGAGCCATCATTCATCTACCATAGAGCCACCATTCATCTAACAAAGAGCCACCATGAAGCTACCATTCATCTACCATTCATCCACCACTCATCTACCATTCATCTACCATAGAGCCACCATTCACCTACCATAGAGCCACCATTCATCTACCATAGAGCCACCATTCATCTACCATAGAGCCACCATTCATTTACCATAGAGCCACCATTCATCTACCATAGAGCCACCATTCATCTACCATAGAGCCACCATTCATCTACCATTGGGCTACCATTCATCTACCATTCATCCACCACTCATCTACCATTCATCCTACCATAGAGCCACCATTCATCTACCATAGAGCCACCACTCATCTACCATTCATCTACCATAGAGCCACCATAGAGCCAACATTCATCTACCATAGAGCTGCCATTCATCTACCATTCATCCACCACTCATCTACCATAGAGCCACCATTCATCTACCATAAAGCCACCATTCATCTATCATAGGGCCACATTTCATCTACCATGAAACTACCATTCATCTACCATTCATCCACCACTCATCTACCATTCATCTACCATAGAGCCACCATTCATCTACCATAGAGCCACCATTCATCTACCATAGAGCCAACATTCATCTACCATAGAGCTGCCATTCATCTACCATTCATCCACCACTCATCTACCATAGAGCCACCATTCATCTACCATAAAGCCACCATTCATCTATCATAGGGCCACATTTCATCTACCATGAAACTACCATTCATCTACCATTCATCCACCACTCATCTACCATTCATCTACCATAGAGCCACCATTCATCTACCATAGAGCCACCATACATATCTACCATAGAGCCACAATTCTCCTACCATAGAGCCACCATTCATCTACCATAGAGCCACCATTCATCTACCATAGAGCCACCATTCATCTACCATAGAGCCACCATTCATCTACCATAGAGCCACCATTCATCTACCATAGAGCCATCATTCATCTACCACAGAGTCGCCATTCATCTTCCATAGAGTCGCCATTCATCTACCATAGAGCCGCCATTCATCTACCATAGAGCCACCATTCATCTACCATAGAGCCACCATTCATCTACCATAGAGCCACCATTCATCTACCATAGGGCTACCTTAGGGCTACCATTCATCTACCATTCATCCACTATTCATCTACCACAGAGCCACCATTTATCTACCATAGAGCCACCATTCATCTACCATAGAGCCACCATTCATCCACCACTCATCTACCATTCATCTACCATAGAGCCACCATTCATCTACCATAGTGCTACCATTCATCTACCTTAGAGCCACCATTCATCTACCATAGAGCCATCATTCATCTACCATAGGGCTACCATTCATCTACCATTCATCCACCACTCATCTACCATTCATCTACCATAGAGCCACCATTCATCTACCGTAGAGCCACCATTCATCTACCATAGAGCTACCTTTCATCTAACATAGACCCACCATTCATATCTACCATAGAGCCACCATTCTCCTACCATAGAGCCACCATTCATCTACCATAGAGCCACCATTCATCTACCATAGAGCCACCATTCATCTACCATAGAGCCACCATTCATCTACCATAGAGCCACAATTCATCTACCATAGAGCCACCATTCATCCACCACTCATCTACCATTCATCCACCATAGAGCCACCATTCATATACCATAGAGCCACCATTCATCTACCATAGAGCCACCATTCATCTATCATAGAGCCACCTTTCATCTACCAAAGCGCTACCATTCATCTACCATAGAGCCACCATTCATCTACCATAGAGCCAACATTCATCTACCATAGAGCCACCATTCATCTACCATAGAGCCACCATTCATCAACCATAGAGCCACCATTCATCTACCATAGGGCTATCATTCATCTACCATTCATCCACCTCTCATCTACCATTCAACTACCTTAGAGCCACCATTCATCTACCATAGAGCCACCAATCATTTACCATAGAGCCACCATTCATCTACCACAGAGTCGCCATTCATCTTCCATAGAGTCGCCATTCATCTACCATAGAGCCGCCATTCATCTACCATAGAGCCACCATTCATCTACCATAGAGCCATCATTCATCTACCACAGAGTCGCCATTCATCTACCATAGAGCCACCATTCATCTACCATAGGGCTACCATTCATCTACCATTCATCCACCACTCATCTACCATTCATCTACCATAGAGCCACCATTCATCTACCATAGAGCCACCATTCATCTACCACTCATCTACCATTCATTTACCATAGAGCCACCATTCATCTACCATAGAGCCACCATTCATCTACCATAGAGCCATCATTCATCTACCATAGGGCTACCATTCATCTACCATTCATCCACCACTCATCTACTATTCATCTACCCTAGAGCCACCATTCATCTAACATAGAGCCACCATTCATCTACCATAGAGCCACCATTCATCTACCATAAAGCCACTATTCATCTACCATAGAGCCACCATTCATCTACCCTAGAGCCACCATTCATCTACCATAGGGCTACCATTCATCTACCATTCATCCACCACTCATCTACCATTCATCTACCATAGAGCCACCATTCATCTACCATAGAACCACCATTCATCTACCATAGAACCACCATTCATCCACCACTCATCTACCATTTATCTACCATAGAGCCACCATTCATCTACCATAGAGCCACCATTCATCTACCATAAAGCCACCATTCATCTATCATAGGGCCACATTTCATCTACCATGAAACTACCATTCATCTACCATTCATCCACCACTCATCTACCATTCATCTACCATAGAGCCACCATTCATCTACCATAGAGCCACCATTCATCTACCATAGAGCCAACATTCATCTACCATAGAGCTGCCATTCATCTACCATTCATCCACCACTCATCTACCATAGAGCCACCATTCATCTACCATAAAGCCACCATTCATCTATCATAGGGCTACCATTCATCTACCATTCATCCACCACTCATCTACCATTCATCTACCTTAGAGCCACCATTCATCTACCATAGAGCCACCATTCATCTACCATAGAGCCACCATTCATCTACCATTGGGCTACCATTCATCTACCATTCATCCATCACTCATCTACCATTCATCTACCATAGAGCCATCATTCATCTACCATAGAGCCACCATTCATCTAACAAAGAGCCACCATGAAGCTACCATTCATCTACCATTCATCCACCACTCATCTACCATTCATCTACCATAGAGCCACCATTCACCTACCATAGAGCCACCATTCATCTACCATAGAGCCACCATTCATCTACCATAGAGCCACCATTCATTTACCATAGAGCCACCATTCATCTACCATAGAGCCACCATTCATCTACCATAGAGCCACCATTCATCTACCATTGGGCTACCATTCATCTACCATTCATCCACCACTCATCTACCATTCATCCTACCATAGAGCCACCATTCATCTACCATAGAGCCACCACTCATCTACCATTCATCTACCATAGAGCCACCATAGAGCCAACATTCATCTACCATAGAGCTGCCATTCATCTACCATTCATCCACCACTCATCTACCATAGAGCCACCATTCATCTACCATAAAGCCACCATTCATCTATCATAGGGCCACATTTCATCTACCATGAAACTACCATTCATCTACCATTCATCCACCACTCATCTACCATTCATCTACCATAGAGCCACCATTCATCTACCATAGAGCCACCATTCATCTACCATAGAGCCAACATTCATCTACCATAGAGCTGCCATTCATCTACCATTCATCCACCACTCATCTACCATAGAGCCACCATTCATCTACCATAAAGCCACCATTCATCTATCATAGGGCCACATTTCATCTACCATGAAACTACCATTCATCTACCATTCATCCACCACTCATCTACCATTCATCTACCATAGAGCCACCATTCATCTACCATAGAGCCACCATACATATCTACCATAGAGCCACAATTCTCCTACCATAGAGCCACCATTCATCTACCATAGAGCCACCATTCATCTACCATAGAGCCACCATTCATCTACCATAGAGCCACCATTCATCTACCATAGAGCCACCATTCATCTACCATAGAGCCATCATTCATCTACCACAGAGTCGCCATTCATCTTCCATAGAGTCGCCATTCATCTACCATAGAGCCGCCATTCATCTACCATAGAGCCACCATTCATCTACCATAGAGCCACCATTCATCTACCATAGAGCCACCATTCATCTACCATAGGGCTACCTTAGGGCTACCATTCATCTACCATTCATCCACTATTCATCTACCACAGAGCCACCATTTATCTACCATAGAGCCACCATTCATCTACCATAGAGCCACCATTCATCCACCACTCATCTACCATTCATCTACCATAGAGCCACCATTCATCTACCATAGTGCTACCATTCATCTACCTTAGAGCCACCATTCATCTACCATAGAGCCATCATTCATCTACCATAGGGCTACCATTCATCTACCATTCATCCACCACTCATCTACCATTCATCTACCATAGAGCCACCATTCATCTACCGTAGAGCCACCATTCATCTACCATAGAGCTACCTTTCATCTAACATAGACCCACCATTCATATCTACCATAGAGCCACCATTCTCCTACCATAGAGCCACCATTCATCTACCATAGAGCCACCATTCATCTACCATAGAGCCACCATTCATCTACCATAGAGCCACCATTCATCTACCATAGAGCCACAATTCATCTACCATAGAGCCACCATTCATCCACCACTCATCTACCATTCATCCACCATAGAGCCACCATTCATATACCATAGAGCCACCATTCATCTACCATAGAGCCACCATTCATCTATCATAGAGCCACCTTTCATCTACCAAAGCGCTACCATTCATCTACCATAGAGCCACCATTCATCTACCATAGAGCCAACATTCATCTACCATAGAGCCACCATTCATCTACCATAGAGCCACCATTCATCAACCATAGAGCCACCATTCATCTACCATAGGGCTATCATTCATCTACCATTCATCCACCTCTCATCTACCATTCAACTACCTTAGAGCCACCATTCATCTACCATAGAGCCACCAATCATTTACCATAGAGCCACCATTCATCTACCACAGAGTCGCCATTCATCTTCCATAGAGTCGCCATTCATCTACCATAGAGCCGCCATTCATCTACCATAGAGCCACCATTCATCTACCATAGAGCCATCATTCATCTACCACAGAGTCGCCATTCATCTACCATAGAGCCACCATTCATCTACCATAGGGCTACCATTCATCTACCATTCATCCACCACTCATCTACCATTCATCTACCATAGAGCCACCATTCATCTACCATAGAGCCACCATTCATCTACCACTCATCTACCATTCATTTACCATAGAGCCACCATTCATCTACCATAGAGCCACCATTCATCTACCATAGAGCCATCATTCATCTACCATAGGGCTACCATTCATCTACCATTCATCCACCACTCATCTACTATTCATCTACCCTAGAGCCACCATTCATCTAACATAGAGCCACCATTCATCTACCATAGAGCCACCATTCATCTACCATAAAGCCACTATTCATCTACCATAGAGCCACCATTCATCTACCCTAGAGCCACCATTCATCTACCATAGGGCTACCATTCATCTACCATTCATCCACCACTCATCTACCATTCATCTACCATAGAGCCACCATTCATCTACCATAGAACCACCATTCATCTACCATAGAACCACCATTCATCCACCACTCATCTACCATTTATCTACCATAGAGCCACCATTCATCTACCATAGAGCCACCATTCATCTACCATAGAGCCACCATTCATCTACCATAGAGCCGCCATTTATCTACCATAGAGCCACCATTCATCCACTACTCATCTACCATTCATCTACTATAGAGCCACCATTCATTTACCATAGAGCCACCATTCATCTACCATAGAGCCACCATTCTTTTACCATAGAGCCACCATTCATCTACCATAGAGCCACCATTCATCTACCATAGAGTCACCATTCATCTACCATTGGGCTACCATTCATCTACCATTCATCCACCACTCATCTACCATTCATCCTACCATAGAGCCACCATTCATCTACCATAGAGCCACCATTCATCTACCATTGGGCTACCATTCATCTACCATTCATCCACCACTCATCTACCATTCATCTACCATAGAGCCACCATTCATCTACCATAGAGCCACCATTCATCTAACATAGAGCCACCATGAAGCTACCATTCATCTACCATTCATCCACCACTCATCTACCATTCATCTACCATAGAGCCACCATTCATCTACCATAGAGCCACCATTCATCTACCATAGAGCCACCATTCATCTACCATAGAGCCAACATTCATCTACCATAGAGCTGCCATTCATCTACCATTCATCCACCACTCATCTACCATAGAGCCACCATTCATCTACCATAAAGCCACCATTCATCTATCATAGGGCCACATTTCATCTACCATGAAACTACCATTCATCTACCATTCATCCACCACTCATCTACCATTCATCTACCATAGAGCCACCATTCATCTACCATAGAGCCACCATTCATCTACCATAGAGCCACCATACATATCTACCATAGAGCCACAATTCTCCTACCGTAGAGCCACCTTTCATCTACCATAGAGCCACCATTCATCTACCATAGAGCCACCATTCATCTACCATAGAGCCACCATTCATCTACCATAGAGCCACCATTCATCTACCATAGAGCCATCATTCATCTACCATAGAGTCGCCATTCATCTTCCATAGAGTCGCCATTCATCTACCATAGAGCCGCCATTCATCTACCATAGAGCCACCATTCATCTACCATAGAGCCACCATTCATCTACCATAGAGCCACCATTCATCTACCATAGGGCTACCATAGGGCTACCATTCATCTACCATTCATCCACTATTCATCTACCAAAGAGCCACCATTTATCTACCATAGAGCCACCATTCATCTACCATAGAGCCACCATTCATCCACCACTCATCTACCATTCATCTACCATCGAGCCACCATTCATCTACCCTAGAGCCACCATTCATCTAACATAGAGCCACCATTCATCTACCATAGAGCCACCATTCATCTACCATAAAGCCACCATTCATCTACCATAGAGCCACCATTCATCTACCATAGAGCCACCATTCATCTACCATAGGGCTACCATTCATCTACCATTCATCTACCATTCATCCACTATCCACCATTCATCTACCATTCATCTACCATTCATCCACTATCCACCATTCATCTACCATAGAGCCACCATTCATCCACCACTCATCTACCATTCATCTACCATAGAGACACCATTCATCTACCACTCATCTACCATTCATCTATTATAGAGCCACCATTCATCTACCATAGAGCCACCATTCATCTACCATAGAGCCATCATTCATCTACCATTCATCCACCACTCATCTACTATTCATCTACCCTAGAGCCACCATTCATCTAACATAGAGCCACCATTCATCTACCATAAAGCCACCATTCATCTACCATAGAGCCACCATTCATCTACCATAGAGCCACCATTCATCTACCATAGGGCTACCATTCATCTACCATTCATCTACCATTCATCCACTATCCACCATTCATCTACCATTCATCCACTATCCACCATTCATCTACCATAGAGCCACCATTCATCCACCAATCATCTACCATTCATCTACCATAGAGCCACCATTCATCTACCATAGTGCTACCATTCATCTACCTTAGAGCCACCATTCATCTACCATAGAGCCATCATTCATCTACCATAGGGCTACCTTAGGGCTACCATTCATCTACCATTCATCCACTATTCATCTACCACAGAGCCACCATTTATCTACCATAGAGCCACCATTCATCTACCATAGAGCCACCATTCATCTACCATAGAGCCACCATTCATCTACCATAGAGCCACCATTCATCTACCATAGAGCCGCCATTTATCTACCATAGAGCCACCATTCATCCACTACTCATCTACCATTCATCTACTATAGAGCCACAATTCATTTACCATAGAGCCACCATTCATCTACCATAGAGCCACCATTCATTTACCATAGAGCCACCATTCATCTACCATAGAGCCACCATTCATCTACCATAGAGCCACCATTCATCTACCATTGGGCTACCATTCATCTACCATTCATCCACCACTCATCTACCATTCATCCTACCATAGAGCCACCATTCATCTACCATAGAGCCACCATTCATCTACCATTGGGCTACCATTCATCTACCATTCATCCACCACTCATCTACCATTCATCTACCATAGAGCCACCATTCATCTACCATAGAGCCACCATTCATCTAACATAGAGCCACCATGAAGCTACCATTCATCTACCATTCATCCACCACTCATCTACCATTCATCTACCATAGAGCCACCATTCATCTACCATAGAGCCACCATTCATCTACCATAGAGCCACCATTCATCTACCATAGAGCCAACATTCATCTACCATAGAGCTGCCATTCATCTACCATTCATCCACCACTCATCTACCATAGAGCCACCATTCATCTACCATAAAGCCACCATTCATCTATCATAGGGCCACATTTCATCTACCATGAAACTACCATTCATCTACCATTCATCCACCACTCATCTACCATTCATCTACCATAGAGCCACCATTCATCTACCATAGAGCCACCATTCATCTACCATAGAGCCACCATACATATCTACCATAGAGCCACAATTCTCCTACCGTAGAGCCACCATTCATCTACCATAGAGCCACCATTCATCTACCATAGAGCCACCATTCATCTACCATAGAGCCACCATTCATCTACCATAGAGCCACCATTCATCTACCATAGAGCCATCATTCATCTACCATAGAGTCGCCATTCATCTTCCATAGAGTCGCCATTCATCTACCATAGAGCCGCCATTCATCTACCATAGAGCCACCATTCATCTACCATAGAGCCACCATTCATCTACCATAGAGCCACCATTCATCTACCATAGGGCTACCATAGGGCTACCATTCATCTACCATTCATCCACTATTCATCTACCAAAGAGCCACCATTTATCTACCATAGAGCCACCATTCATCTACCATAGAGCCACCATTCATCCACCACTCATCTACCATTCATCTACCATCGAGCCACCATTCATCTACCCTAGAGCCACCATTCATCTAACATAGAGCCACCATTCATCTACCATAGAGCCACCATTCATCTACCATAAAGCCACCATTCATCTACCATAGAGCCACCATTCATCTACCATAGAGCCACCATTCATCTACCATAGGGCTACCATTCATCTACCATTCATCTACCATTCATCCACTATCCACCATTCATCTACCATTCATCTACCATTCATCCACTATCCACCATTCATCTACCATAGAGCCACCATTCATCCACCACTCATCTACCATTCATCTTCCATAGAGACACCATTCATCTACCACTCATCTACCATTCATCTATTATAGAGCCACCATTCATCTACCATAGAGCCACCATTCATCTACCATAGAGCCATCATTCATCTACCATTCATCCACCACTCATCTACTATTCATCTACCCTAGAGCCACCATTCATCTAACATAGAGCCACCATTCATCTACCATAAAGCCACCATTCATCTACCATAGAGCCACCATTCATCTACCATAGAGCCACCATTCATCTACCATAGGGCTACCATTCATCTACCATTCATCTACCATTCATCCACTATCCACCATTCATCTACCATTCATCCACTATCCACCATTCATCTACCATAGAGCCACCATTCATCCACCAATCATCTACCATTCATCTACCATAGAGCCACCATTCATCTACCATAGTGCTACCATTCATCTACCTTAGAGCCACCATTCATCTACCATAGAGCCATCATTCATCTACCATAGGGCTACCATTCATCTACCATTCATCCACCACTCATCTACCATTCATCTACCATAGAGCCACCATTCATCTACCGTAGAGCCACCATTCATCTACCATAGAGCTACCTTTCATCTAACATAGACCCACCATTCATATCTACCATAGAGCCACCATTCTCCTACCATAGAGCCACCATTCATCTACCATAGAGCCACCATTTATCTACAATAGAGCCACCATTCATCTACCATAGAGCCACCATTCATCTACCATAGAGCCACAATTCATCTACCATAGAGCCACCATTCATCCACCACTCATTTACCATTCATCCACCATAGAGCCACCATTCATATACCATAGAGCCACCATTCATCTACCATAGAGCCACCATTCATTTATCATAGAGCCACCTTTCATCTACCAAAGCGCTACCATTCATCTACCATAGAACCACCATTCATCTACCATAGAGCCAACATTCATCTACCATAGAGCCACCATTCATCTACCATAGAGCCACCATTCATCAACCATAGAGCCACCATTCATCTACCATAGGGCTATCATTCATCTACCATTCATCCACCACTCATCTACCATTCAACTACCTTAGAGCCACCATTCATCTACCATAGAGCCACCAATCATTTACCATAGAGCCACCATTCATCTACTATAGAGCCACCATTCATCTACCATAAGGCTACCATTCATCTACCATTCATCTACCATAGAGCCACCATTCATCTACCATAGAGCCACCATTCATCCACCACTCATCTACCATTCATCTACCATAGAGCCACCATTCATCTACCATAGAGCCACCATTCATCTACCATAGAGCCACCATTCATCTACCATAGAGCCGCCATTTATCTACCATAGAGCCACCATTCATCTACCATTGGGCTACCATTCATCTACCATTCATCCACCACTCATCTACCATTCATTTACCATAGAGCCACCATTCATCTACCATAGAGCCACCATTCATTTACCATAGAGCCACCATTCATCTACCATAGAGCCACCATTCATCTACCATAGAGCCACCATTCATCTACCATTGGGCTACCATTCATCTACCATTCATCCACCACTCATCTACCATTCATCCTACCATAGAGCCACCATTCATCTACCATAGAGCCACCACTCATCTACCATTCATCTACCATAGAGCCACCATAGAGCCAACATTCATCTACCATAGAGCTGCCATTCATCTACCATTCATCCACCACTCATCTACCATAGAGCCACCATTCATCTACCATAAAGCCACCATTCATCTATCATAGGGCCACATTTCATCTACCATGAAACTACCATTCATCTACCATTCATCCACCACTCATCTACCATTCATCTACCATAGAGCCACCATTCATCTACCATAGAGCCACCATTCATCTACCATAGAGCCAACATTCATCTACCATAGAGCTGCCATTCATCTACCATTCATCCACCACTCATCTACCATAGAGCCACCATTCATCTACCATAAAGCCACCATTCATCTATCATAGGGCCACATTTCATCTACCATGAAACTACCATTCATCTACCATTCATCCACCACTCATCTACCATTCATCTACCATAGAGCCACCATTCATCTACCATAGAGCCACCATACATATCTACCATAGAGCCACAATTCTCCTACCATAGAGCCACCATTCATCTACCATAGAGCCACCATTCATCTACCATAGAGCCACCATTCATCTACCATTCATCCACCACTCATCTACCATTCATCTACCATAGAGCCACCATTCATCTACCGTAGAGCCACCATTCATCTACCATAGAGCTACCTTTCATCTAACATAGACCCACCATTCATATCTACCATAGAGCCACCATTCTCCTACCATAGAGCCACCATTCATCTACCATAGAGCCACCATTCATCTACCATAGAGCCACCATTCATCTACCATAAAGCCACCATTCATCTACCATAGAGCCACAATTCATCTACCATAGAGCCACCATTCATCCACCACTCATCTACCATTCATCCACCATAGAGCCACATTCATATACCATAGAGCCACCATTCATCTACCATAGAGCCACCATTCATCTATCATAGAGCCACCTTTCATCTACCAAAGCGCTACCATTCATCTACCATAGAGCCACCATTCATCTACCATAGAGCCAACATTCATCTACCATAGAGCCACCATTCATCTACCATAGAGCCACCATTCATCAACCATAGAGCCACCATTCATCTACCATAGGGCTATCATTCATCTACCATTCATCCACCACTCATCTACCATTCAACTACCTTAGAGCCACCATTCATCTACCATAGAGCCACCAATCATTTACCATAGAGCCACCATTCATCTACCATAGAGCCGCCATTTATCTACCATAGAGCCACCATTCATCCACTACTCATCTACCATTCATCTACTATAGAGCCACCATTCATTTACCATAGAGCCACCATTCATCTACCATAGAGCCTCCATTCATTTACCATAGAGCCACCATTCATCTACCATAGAGCCACCATTCATCTACCATAGAGCCACCATTCATCTACCATTGGGCTACCATTCATCTACCATTCATCCACTACCACCATTCATCTACCATTCATCTACCATTCATCCACTATCCACCATTCATCTACCATAGAGCCACCATTCATCCACCACTCATCTACCATTCATCTACCATAGTGCCACCATTTATCTACCATAGACACACCATTCATCTACCACTCATCTACCATTCATCTATTATAGAGCCACCATTCATCTACCATAGAGCCACCATTCATCTACCATAGAGCCATCATTCATCTACCATTCATCCACCACTCATCTACTATTCATCTACCCTAGAGCCACCATTCATCTAACATAGAGCCACCATTCATCTACCATAAAGCCACCATTCATCTACCATAGAGCCACCATTCATCTACCATAGAGCCACCATTCATCTACCATAGGGCTACCATTCATCTACCATTCATCTACCATTCATCCACTATCCACCATTCATCTACCATTCATCCACTATCCACCATTCATCTACCATAGAGCCACCATTCATCCACCACTCATCTACCATTCATCTACCATAGAGCCACCATTCATCTACCATAGAGCCACCATTCATCTATCATAGAGCCACCTTTCATCTACCAAAGCGCTACCATTCATCTACCATAGAACCACCATTCATCTACCATAGAGCCAACATTCATCTACCATAGAGCCACCATTCATCTACCATAGAGCCACCATTCATCAACCATAGAGCCACCATTCATCTACCATAGGGCTATCATTCATCTACCATTCATCCACCACTCATCTACCATTCAACTACCTTAGAGCCACCATTCATCTACCATAGAGCCACCAATCATTTACCATAGAGCCACCATTCATCTACTATAGAGCCACCATTCATCTACCATAAGGCTACCATTCATCTACCATTCATCTACCATAGAGCCACCATTCATCTACCATAGAGCCACCATTCATCCACCACTCATCTACCATTCATCTACCATAGAGCCACCATTCATCTACCATAGAGCCACCATTCATCTACCATAGAGCCACCATTCATCTACCATAGAGCCGCCATTTATCTACCATAGAGCCACCATTCATCTACCATTGGGCTACCATTCATCTACCATTCATCCACCACTCATCTACCATTCATTTACCATAGAGCCACCATTCATCTACCATAGAGCCACCATTCATTTACCATAGAGCCACCATTCATCTACCATAGAGCCACCATTCATCTACCATAGAGCCACCATTCATCTACCATTGGGCTACCATTCATCTACCATTCATCCACCACTCATCTACCATTCATCCTACCATAGAGCCACCATTCATCTACCATAGAGCCACCACTCATCTACCATTCATCTACCATAGAGCCACCATAGAGCCAACATTCATCTACCATAGAGCTGCCATTCATCTACCATTCTTCCACCACTCATCTACCATAGAGCCACCATTCATCTACCATAAAGCCACCATTCATCTATCATAGGGCCACATTTCATCTACCATGAAACTACCATTCATCTACCATTCATCCACCACTCATCTACCATTCATCTACCATAGAGCCACCATTCATCTACCATAGAGCCACCATTCATCTACCATAGAGCCAACATTCATCTACCATAGAGCTGCCATTCATCTACCATTCATCCACCACTCATCTACCATAGAGCCACCATTCATCTACCATAAAGCCACCATTCATCTATCATAGGGCCACATTTCATCTACCATGAAACTACCATTCATCTACCATTCATCCACCACTCATCTACCATTCATCTACCATAGAGCCACCATTCATCTACCATAGAGCCACCATACATATCTACCATAGAGCCACAATTCTCCTACCATAGAGCCACCATTCATCTACCATAGAGCCACCATTCATCTACCATAGAGCCACCATTCATCTACCATTCATCCACCACTCATCTACCATTCATCTACCATAGAGCCACCATTCATCTACCGTAGAGCCACCATTCATCTACCATAGAGCTACCTTTCATCTAACATAAACCCACCATTCATATCTACCATAGAGCCACCATTCTCCTACCATAGAGCCACCATTCATCTACCATAGAGCCACCATTCATCTACCATAGAGCCACCATTCATCTACCATAGAGCCACCATTCATCTACCATAGAGCCACAATTCATCTACCATAGAGCCACCATTCATCCACCACTCATCTACCATTCATCCACCATAGAGCCACCATTCATATACCATAGAGCCACCATTCATCTACCATAGAGCCACCATTCATCTATCATAGAGCCACCTTTCATCTACCAAAGCGCTACCATTCATCTACCATAGAGCCACCATTCATCTACCATAGAGCCAACATTCATCTACCATAGAGCCACCATTCATCTACCATAGAGCCACCATTCATCAACCATAGAGCCACCATTCATCTACCATAGGGCTATCATTCATCTACCATTCATCCACCACTCATCTACCATTCAACTACCTTAGAGCCACCATTCATCTACCATAGAGCCACCAATCATTTACCATAGAGCCACCATTCATCTACCATAGAGCCGCCATTTATCTACCATAGAGCCACCATTCATCCACTACTCATCTACCATTCATCTACTATAGAGCCACCATTCATTTACCATAGAGCCACCATTCATCTACCATAGAGCCTCCATTCATTTACCATAGAGCCACCATTCATCTACCATAGAGCCACCATTCATCTACCATAGAGCCACCATTCATCTACCATTGGGCTACCATTCATCTACCATTCATCCACTACAACCATTCATCTACCATTCATCTACCATTCATCCACTATCCACCATTCATCTACCATAGAGCCACCATTCATCCACCACTCATCTACCATTCATCTACCATAGTGCCACCATTTATCTACCATAGACACACCATTCATCTACCACTCATCTACCATTCATCTATTATAGAGCCACCATTCATCTACCATAGAGCCACCATTCATCTACCATAGAGCCATCATTCATCTACCATTCATCCACCACTCATCTACTATTCATCTACCCTAGAGCCACCATTCATCTAACATAGAGCCACCATTCATCTACCATAAAGCCACCATTCATCTACCATAGAGCCACCATTCATCTACCATAGAGCCACCATTCATCTACCATAGGGCTACCATTCATCTACCATTCATCTACCATTCATCCACTATCCACCATTCATCTACCATTCATCCACTATCCACCATTCATCTACCATAGAGCCACCATTCATCCACCACTCATCTACCATTCATCTACCATAGAGCCACCATTCATCTACCATAGAGCCACCATTCATCTACCATAGAGCCACCATTCATCTACCATAGGGCTACCATTCATCTACCATTCATCCACCACTCATCTACCATTCATCTACCATAGAGCCACCATTCATCTACCATAGAGCCACCATTCATCTACCATAGAGCCACCATTCATCTACCATAGAGCCACCATTCATCTACCATAGAGCCACCATTCATCTACCATAGAGCCATCATTCATCTACCATAGGGCTACCATTCATCTACCATTCATCCACCACTCATCTACTATTCATCTACCCTAGAGCCACCATTCATCTAACATAGAGCCACCATTCATCTACCATAGAGCCACCATTCATCTACCATAAAGCCACTATTCATCTACCATAGAGCCACCATTCATCTACCCTAGAGCCACCATTCATCTACCATAGGGCTACCATTCATCTACCATTCATCTACCATTCATCCACTATCCACCATTCATCTACCATTCATCTACCATTCATCCACTATCCACCATTCATCTACCATAGAGCCACCATTCATCCACCACTCATCTACCATTCATCTACCATAGAGCCACCATTCATCTACCATAGTGCTACCATTCATCTACCTTAGAGCCACCATTCATCTATCATAGAGCCATCATTCATCTACCATAGGGCTACCATTCATCTACCATTCATCCACCACTCATCTACCATTCATCTACCATAGAGCCACCATTCATCTACCGTAGAGCCACCATTCATCTACCATAGAGCTACCTTTCATCTAACATAGACCCACCATTCATATCTACCATAGAGCCACCATTCTCCTACCATAGAGCCACCATTCATCTACCATAGAGCCACCATTCATCTACAATAGAGCCACCATTCATCTACCATAGAGCCACCATTCATCTACCATAGAGCCACAATTCATCTACCATAGAGCCACCATTCATCCACCACTCATCTACCATTCATCCACCATAGAGCCACCATTCATATACCATAGAGCCACCATTCATCTACCATAGAGCCACCATTCATCTATCATAGAGCCACCTTTCATCTACCAAAGCGCTACCATTCATCTACCATAGAACCACCATTCATCCACCATAGAGCCAACATTCATCTACCATAGACCATTCATCTACCATAAAGCCACCATTCATCTACCATAGAGCCACCATTCATCTACCATAGAGCCACCATTCATCTACCATAGGGCTACCATTCATCTACCATTCATCTACCATTCATCCACTATCCACCATTCATCTACCATTCATCTACCATTCATTCACTATCCACCATTCATCTACCATAGAGCCACCATTCATCCACCACTCATCTACCATTCATCTACCATAGTGCCCCCATTCATCTACCATAGAGACACCATTCATCTACCACTCATCTACCATTCATCTATTATAGAGCCACCATTCATCTACCATAGAGCCACCATTCATCTACCATAGAGCCATCATTCATCTACCATTCATCCACCACTCATCTACTATTCATCTACCCTAGAGCCACCATTCATCTAACATAGAGCCACCATTCATCTACCATAAAGCCACCATTCATCTACCATAGAGCCACCATTCATCTACCATAGAGCCACCATTCATCTACCATAGGGCTACCATTCATCTACCATTCATCTACCATTCATCCACTATCCACCATTCATCTACCATTCATCCACTATCCACCATTCATCTACCATAGAGCCACCATTCATCCACCACTCATCTACCATTCATCTACCATAGAGCCACCATTCATCTACCATAGAGCCACCATTCATCTACCATAGAGCCACCATTCATCTACCATAGAGCCACCATTCATCTACCATAGGGCTACCATTCATCTACCATTCATCCACCACTCATCTACCATTCATCTACCATAGAGCCACCATTCATCTACCATAGAGCCACCATTCATCTACCACTCATCTACCATTCATCTACCATAGAGCCACCATTCATCTACCATAGAGCCACCATTCATCTACCATAGAGCCATCATTCATCTACCATAGGGCTACCATTCATCTACCATTCATCCACCACTCATCTACTATTCATCTACCCTAGAGCCACCATTCATCTAACATAGAGCCACCATTCATCTACCATAGAGCCACCATTCATCTACCATAAAGCCACCATTCATCTACCATAGAGCCACCATTCATCTACCATAGAGCCACCATTCATCTACCATAGGGCTACCATTCATCTACCATTCATCTACCATTCATCCACTATCCACCATTCATCTACCATTCATCTACCATTCATCCACTATCCACCATTCATCTACCATAGAGCCACCATTCATCCACCACTCATCTACCATTCATCTACCATAGAGCCACCATTCATCTACCATAGTGCTACCATTCATCTACCTTAGAGCCACCATTCATCTACCATAGAGCCATCATTCATCTACCATAGGGCTACCATTCATCTACCATTCATCCACCACTCATCTACCATTCATCTACCATAGAGCCACCATTCATCTACCGTAGAGCCACCATTCATCTACCATAGAGCTACCTTTCATCTAACATAGACCCACCATTCATATCTACCATAGAGCCACCATTCTCCTACCATAGAGCCACCATTCATCTACCATAGAGCCACCATTCATCTACCATAGAGCCACCATTCATCTACCATAGAGCCACCATTCATCTACCATAGAGCCACAATTCATCTACCATAGAGCCACCATTCATCCACCACTCATCTACCATTCATCCACCATAGAGCCACCATTCATATACCATAGAGCCACCATTCATCTACCATAGAGCCACCATTCATCTACCATAGAGCCACCATTCATCTACCATAGAGCCACCATTCATCTACCATAGAGCCACCATTCATCAACCATAGAGCCACCATTCATCTACCATAATGGATGAATGGTAATTCATCTACCATTCATCCACCACTCATCTACCATTCATCTACTTTAGAGCCACCATTCATCTACAATAGAGCCACCATTCATCTACCATAGAGCCACAATTCATCTACCATAGAGCCACCATTCATCTACCATAGAGCCACAATTCATCTACCATAGAGCCACCATTCATCCACCACTCATCTACCATTCATCCACCATAGAGCCACCATTCATATACCATAGAGCCACCATTCATCTACCATAGAGCCACCATTCATCTATCATAGAGCCACCTTTCATCTACCAAAGCGCTACCATTCATCTACCATAGAGCCACCATTCATCTACCATAGAGCCAACATTCATCTACCATAGAGCCACCATTCATCTACCATAGAGCCACCATTCATCAACCATAGAGCCACCATTCATCTACCATAGGGCTATCATTCATCTACCATTCATCCACCACTCATCTACCATTCAACTACCTTAGAGCCACCATTCATCTACCATAGAGCCACCAATCATTTACCATAGAGCCACCATTCATCTACTATAGAGCCACCATTCATCTACCATAAGGCTACCATTCATCTACCATTCATCAACCACTCATCTACCATTCATCTACCATAGAGCCACCATTCATCTACCATAGAGCCACCATTCATCTACCATAGAGCCACCATTCATCTACCATAGAGCCGCCATTCATCTACCATAGAGCCACCATTCATCTACCATAGAGCCACCATTCATCTACCATAGAGCCACCATTCATCTACCATAGAGCCACCATTCATCAACCATAGAGCCACCATTCATCTACCATAATGGATGAATGGTAATTCATCTACCATTCATCCACCACTCATCTACCATTCATCTACTTTAGAGCCACCATTCATCTACAATAGAGCCACCATTCATCTACCATAGAGCCACAATTCATCTACCATAGAGCCACCATTCATCTACCATAGAGCCACAATTCATCTACCATAGAGCCACCATTCATCCACCACTCATCTACCATTCATCCACCATAGAGCCACCATTCATATACCATAGAGCCACCATTCATCTACCATAGAGCCACCATTCATCTATCATAGAGCCACCTTTCATCTACCAAAGCGCTACCATTCATCTACCATAGAGCCACCATTCATCTACCATAGAGCCAACATTCATCTACCATAGAGCCACCATTCATCTACCATAGAGCCACCATTCATCAACCATAGAGCCACCATTCATCTACCATAGGGCTATCATTCATCTACCATTCATCCACCACTCATCTACCATTCAACTACCTTAGAGCCACCATTCATCTACCATAGAGCCACCAATCATTTACCATAGAGCCACCATTCATCTACTATAGAGCCACCATTCATCTACCATAAGGCTACCATTCATCTACCATTCATCTACCATAGAGCCACCATTCATCTACCATAGAGCCACCATTCATCCACCACTCATCTACCATTCATCTACCATAGAGCCACCATTCATCTACCATAGAGCCACCATTCATCTACCATAGAGCCACCATTCATCTACCATAGAGCCGCCATTTATCTACCATAGAGCCACCATTCATCCACTACTCATCTACCATTCATCTACTATAGAGCCACCATTCATTTACCATAGAGCCACCATTCATCTACCATAGAGCCACCATTCATTTACCATAGAGCCACCACTCATCTACCATAGAGCCACCATTCATCTACCATAGAGCCACCATTCATCTACCATTGGGCTACCATTCATCTACCATTCATCCACCACTCATCTACCATTCATCCTACCATAGAGCCACCATTCATCTACCATAGAGCCACCATTCATCTACCATTGGGCTACCATTCATCTACCATTCATCCACCACTCATCTACCATTCATCTAACATAGAGCCACCATTCATCTACCATAGAGCCACCATTCATCTAACATAGAGCCACCATGAAGCTACCATTCATCTACCATTCATCCACCACTCATCTACCATTCATCTACCATAGAGCCACCATTCATCTACCATAGAGCCACCATTCATCTACCATAGAGCCACCATTCATCTACCATAGAGCCAACATTCATCTACCATAGAGCTGCCATTCATCTACCATTCATCCACCACTCATCTACCATAGAGCCACCATTCATCTACCATAAAGCCACCATTCATCTATCATAGGGCCACATTTCATCTACCATGAAACTACCATTCATCTACCATTCATCCACCACTCATCTACCATTCATCTACCATAGAGCCACCATTCATCTACCATAGAGCCACCATTCATCTACCATAGAGCCACCATACATATCTACCATAGAGCCACAATTCTCCTACCATAGAGCCACCATTCATCTACCATAGAGCCACCATTCATCTACCATAGAGCCACCATTCATCTACCATAGAGCCACCATTCATCTACCATAGAGCCACCATTCATCTACCATAGAGCCATCATTCATCTACCATAGAGTCGCCATTCATCTTCCATAGAGTCGCCATTCATCTACCATAGAGCCACCATTCATCTACCATAGAGCCACCATTCATCTACCATAGAGCCACCATTCATCTACCATAAGGCTACCATAGGGCTACCATTCATCTACCATTCATCCACTATTCATCTACCAAAGAGCCACCATTTATCTACCATAGAGCCACCATTCATCTACCATAGAGCCACATTCATCCACCACTCATCTACCATTCATCTACCATCGAGCCACCATTCATCTACCCTAGAGCCACCATTCATCTAACATAGAGCCACCTCTCATCTACCATAGAGCCACCATTCATCTACCATAAAGCCACCATTCATCTACCATAGAGCCACCATTCATCTACCATAGAGCCACCATTCATCTACCATAGGGCTACCATTCATCTACCATTCATCTACCATTCATCCACTATCCACCATTCATCTACCATTCATCTACCATTCATCCACTATCCACCATTCATCTACCATAGAGCCACCATTCATCCACCACTCATCTACCATTCATCTACCATAGTGCCCCCATTCATCTACCATAGAGACACCATTCATCTACCACTCATCTACCATTCATCTATTATAGAGCCACCATTCATCTACCATAGAGCCACCATTCATCTACCATAGAGCCATCATTCATCTACCATTCATCCACCACTCATCTACTATTCATCTACCCTAGAGCCACCATTCATCTAACATAGAGCCACCATTCATCTACCATAAAGCCACCATTCATCTACCATAGAGCCACCATTCATCTACCATAGAGCCACCATTCATCTACCATAGGGCTACCATTCATCTACCATTCATCTACCATTCATCCACTATCCACCATTCATCTACCATTCATCCACTATCCACCATTCATCTACCATAGAGCCACCATTCATCCACCACTCATCTACCATTCATCTACCATAGAGCCACCATTCATCTACCATAGAGCCACCATTCATCTACCATAGAGCCACCATTCATCTACCATAGAGCCACCATTCATCTACCATAGGGCTACCATTCATCTACCATTCATCCACCACTCATCTACCATTCATCTACCATAGAGCCACCATTCATCTACCATAGAGCCACCATTCATCTACCACTCATCTACCATTCATCTACCATAGAGCCACCATTCATCTACCATAGAGCCACCATTCATCTACCATAGAGCCATCATTCATCTACCATAGGGCTACCATTCATCTACCATTCATCCACCACTCATCTACTATTCATCTACCCTAGAGCCACCATTCATCTAACATAGAGCCACCATTCATCTACCATAGAGCCACCATTCATCTACCATAAAGCCACCATTCATCTACCATAGAGCCACCATTCATCTACCATAGAGCCACCATTCATCTACCATAGGGCTACCATTCATCTACCATTCATC
Organism: Strongylocentrotus droebachiensis; assembly: GCA_035222895.1. NCBI lineage: Eukaryota > Metazoa > Echinodermata > Echinoidea > Camarodonta > Strongylocentrotidae > Strongylocentrotus > Strongylocentrotus droebachiensis. The sequence continues at coordinate 448,066 of JAVYIG010000423.1, forward strand.
TACCATTCATCCACTATCCACCATTCATCTACCATTCATCTACCATTCATCCACTATCCACCATTCATCTACCATAGAGCCACCATTCATCCACCACTCATCTACCATTCATCTACCATAGAGCCACCATTCATCTACCATAGTGCTACCATTCATCTACCATTCATCCACCACTCATCTACCATTCATCTACCATAGAGCCACCATTCATCTACCGTAGAGCCACCATTCATCTACCATAGAGCCATCATTCATCTACCATAGGGCTACCATTCATCTACCATTCATCCACCACTCATCTACCATTCATCTACCATAGAGCCACCATTCATCTACCGTAGAGCCACCATTCATCTACCATAGAGCTACCTTTCATCTAACATAGACCCACCATTCATATCTACCATAGAGCCACCATTCTTCTACCATAGAGCCACCATTCATCTACCATAGAGCCACCATTCATCTACCATAGAGCCACCATTCATCTACCATAGAGCCACCATTCATCTACCATAGAGCCACAATTCATCTACCATAGAGCCACCATTCATCCACCACTCATCTACCATTCATCCACCATAGAGCCACCATTCATATACCATAGAGCCACCATTCATCTACCATAGAGCCACCATTCATCTATCATAGAGCCACCTTTCATCTACCAAAGCGCTACCATTCATCTACCATAGAGCCACCATTCATCTACCATAGAGCCAACATTCATCTACCATAGAGCCACCATTCATCTACCATAGAGCCACCATTCATCAACCATAGAGCCACCATTCATCTACCATAGGGCTATCATTCATCTACCATTCATCCACCACTCATCTACCATTCAACTACCTTAGAGCCACCATTCATCTACCATAGAGCCACCAATCATTTACCATAGAGCCACCATTCATCTACTATAGAGCCACCATTCATCTACCATAGGGCTATCATTCATCTACCATTCATCCACCACTCATCTACCATTCAACTACCTTAGAGCCACCATTCATCTACCATAGAGCCACCAATCATTTACCATAGAGCCACCATTCATCTACTATAGAGCCACCATTCATCTACCATAAGGCTACCATTCATCTACCATTCATCAACCACTCATCTACCATTCATCTACCATAGAGCCACCATTCATCTAACATAGAGCCACCATTCATCTACCATAGAGCCACCATTCATCTACCATAGAGCCGCCATTCATCTACCATAGAACCACCATTCATCCACCACTCATCTACCATTCATCTACCATAGAGCCACCATTCATCTACCATAGAGCCACCATTCATCTACCATAGAGCCACCATTTATTTACCATAGAGCCGCCATTCATCTACCATAAAACCACCATTCATCCACCACTCATCTACCATTCATCCTACCATAGAGCCACCATTCATCTACCATAGAGCCACCATTCATCTACCATTGGGCTACCATTCATCTACCATTCATCCACCACTCATCTACCATTCAGCTACCATAGAGCCACCATTCATCTACCATAGAGCCACCATTCATCTAACATAGAGCCACCATGAAGCTACCATTCATCTACCATTCATCCACCACTCATCTACCATTCATCTACCATAGAGCCACCATTCATCTACCATAGAGCCACCATTCATCTACCATAGAGCCACCATTCATCTACCATAGAGCCAACATTCATCTACCATAGAGCTGCCATTCATCTACCATTCATCCACCACTCATCTACCATAGAGCCACCATTCAACTACCATAAAGCCACCATTCATCTATCATAGGGCCACATTTCATTTACCATGAAACTACCATTCATCTACCATTCATCCACCACTCATCTACCATTCATCTACCATAGAGCCACCATTCATCTAACATAGAGCCACCATTCATCTACCATAGAGCCACCATACATATCTACCATAGAGCCACAATTCTCCTACCATAGAGCCACCATTCATCTACCATAGAGCCACCATTCATCTACCATAGAGCCACCATTCATCTACCATAGAGCCACCATTCATCTACCATAGAGCCACCATTCATCTACCATAGAGCCATCATTCATCTACCATAGAGTCGCCATTCATCTTCCATAGAGTCGCCATTCATCTACCATAGAGCCGCCATTCATCTACCATAGAGCCACCATTCATCTACCATAGAGCCACCATTCATCTACCATAGAGCCACCATTCATCTACCATAGGGCTACCATAGGGCTACCATTCATCTACCATTCATCCACTATTCATCTACCACAGAGCCACCATTTATCTACCATAGAGCCACCATTCATCTACCATAGAGCCACCATTCATCCACCACTCATCTACCATTCATCTACCATAGAGCCACCATTCATCTACTATAGTGCTACCATTCATCTACCTTAGAGCCACCATTCATCTACCATAGAGCCATCATTCATCTACCATAGGGCTACCATTCATCTACCATTCATCCACCACTCATCTACCATTCATCTACCATAGAGCCACCATTCATCTACCGTAGAGCCACCATTCATCTACCATAGAGCTACCTTTCATCTAACATAGACCCACCATTCATATCTACCATAGAGCCACCATTCTCCTACCATAGAGCCACCATTCATCTACCATAGAGCCACCATTCATCTACCATAGAGCCACCATTCATCTACCATAGAGCCACCATTCATCTACCATAGAGCCACAATTCATCTACCATAGAGCCACCATTCATCCACCACTCATCTACCATTCATCCACCATAGAGCCACCATTCATATACCATAGAGCCACCATTCATCTACCATAGAGCCACCATTCATCTATCATAGAGCCACCTTTCATCTACCAAAGCGCTACCATTCATCTACCATAGAGCCACCATTCATCTACCATAGATCCAACATTCATCTACCATAGAGCCACCATTCATCTACCATAGAGCCACCATTCATCAACCATAGAGCCACCATTCATCTACCATAGGGCTATCATTCATCTACCATTCATCCACCACTCATCTACCATTCAACTACCTTAGAGCCACCATTCATCTACCATAGAGCCACCAATCATTTACCATAGAGCCACCATTCATCTACTATAGAGCCACCATTCATCTACCATAAGGCTACCATTCATCTACCATTCATCTACCATAGAGCCACCATTCATCTACCATAGAGCCACCATTCATCCACCACTCATCTACCATTCATCTACAATAGAGCCACCATTCATCTACCATAGAGCCACCATTCATCTACCATAGAGCCACCATTCATCTACCATAGAGCCGCCATTTATCTACCATAGAGCCACCATTCATCCACTACTCATCTACCATTCATCTACTATAGAGCCACCATTCATTTACCATAGAGCCACCATTCATCTACCATAGAGCCACCATTCATTTACCATAGAGCCACCATTCATCTACCATAGAGCCAACATTCATCTACCATAGAGCCACCATTCATCTACCATAGAGCCACCATTCATCAACCATAGAGCCACCATTCATCTACCATAGGGCTATCATTCATCTACCATTCATCCACCACTCATCTACCATTCAACTACCTTAGAGCCACCATTCATCTACCATAGAGCCACCAATCATTTACCATAGAGCCACCATTCATCTACTATAGAGCCACCATTCATCTACCATAAGGCTACCATTCATCTACCATTCATCAACCACTCATCTACCATTCATCTACCATAGAGCCACCATTCATCTACCATAGAGCCACCATTCATCTACCATAGAGCCACCATTCATCTACCATAGAGCCGCCATTCATCTACCATAGAGCCACCATTCATCTACCATAGAGCCACCATTCATCTACCATAGAGCCACCATTCATCTACCATAGAGCCACCATTCATCAACCATAGAGCCACCATTCATCTACCATAATGGATGAATGGTAATTCATCTACCATTCATCCACCACTCATCTACCATTCATCTACTTTAGAGCCACCATTCATCTACAATAGAGCCACCATTCATCTACCATAGAGCCACAATTCATCTACCATAGAGCCACCATTCATCTACCATAGAGCCACAATTCATCTACCATAGAGCCACCATTCATCCACCACTCATCTACCATTCATCCACCATAGAGCCACCATTCATATACCATAGAGCCACCATTCATCTACCATAGAGCCACCATTCATCTATCATAGAGCCACCTTTCATCTACCAAAGCGCTACCATTCATCTACCATAGAGCCACCATTCATCTACCATAGAGCCAACATTCATCTACCATAGAGCCACCATTCATCTACCATAGAGCCACCATTCATCAACCATAGAGCCACCATTCATCTACCATAGGGCTATCATTCATCTACCATTCATCCACCACTCATCTACCATTCAACTACCTTAGAGCCACCATTCATCTACCATAGAGCCACCAATCATTTACCATAGAGCCACCATTCATCTACTATAGAGCCACCATTCATCTACCATAAGGCTACCATTCATCTACCATTCATCTACCATAGAGCCACCATTCATCTACCATAGAGCCACCATTCATCCACCACTCATCTACCATTCATCTACCATAGAGCCACCATTCATCTACCATAGAGCCACCATTCATCTACCATAGAGCCACCATTCATCTACCATAGAGCCGCCATTTATCTACCATAGAGCCACCATTCATCCACTACTCATCTACCATTCATCTACTATAGAGCCACCATTCATTTACCATAGAGCCACCATTCATCTACCATAGAGCCACCATTCATTTACCATAGAGCCACCACTCATCTACCATAGAGCCACCATTCATCTACCATAGAGCCACCATTCATCTACCATTGGGCTACCATTCATCTACCATTCATCCACCACTCATCTACCATTCATCCTACCATAGAGCCACCATTCATCTACCATAGAGCCACCATTCATCTACCATTGGGCTACCATTCATCTACCATTCATCCACCACTCATCTACCATTCATCTAACATAGAGCCACCATTCATCTACCATAGAGCCACCATTCATCTAACATAGAGCCACCATGAAGCTACCATTCATCTACCATTCATCCACCACTCATCTACCATTCATCTACCATAGAGCCACCATTCATCTACCATAGAGCCACCATTCATCTACCATAGAGCCACCATTCATCTACCATAGAGCCAACATTCATCTACCATAGAGCTGCCATTCATCTACCATTCATCCACCACTCATCTACCATAGAGCCACCATTCATCTACCATAAAGCCACCATTCATCTATCATAGGGCCACATTTCATCTACCATGAAACTACCATTCATCTACCATTCATCCACCACTCATCTACCATTCATCTACCATAGAGCCACCATTCATCTACCATAGAGCCACCATTCATCTACCATAGAGCCACCATACATATCTACCATAGAGCCACAATTCTCCTACCATAGAGCCACCATTCATCTACCATAGAGCCACCATTCATCTACCATAGAGCCACCATTCATCTACCATAGAGCCACCATTCATCTACCATAGAGCCACCATTCATCTACCATAGAGCCATCATTCATCTACCATAGAGTCGCCATTCATCTTCCATAGAGTCGCCATTCATCTACCATAGAGCCACCATTCATCTACCATAGAGCCACCATTCATCTACCATAGAGCCACCATTCATCTACCATAAGGCTACCATAGGGCTACCATTCATCTACCATTCATCCACTATTCATCTACCACAGAGCCACCATTTATCTACCATAGAGCCACCATTCATCTACCATAGAGCCACCATTCATCTACCATAGAGCCAACATTCATCTACCATAGAGCCACCATTCATCTACCATAGAGCCACCATTCATCAACCATAGAGCCACCATTCATCTACCATAGGGCTATCATTCATCTACCATTCATCCACCACTCATCTACCATTCAACTACCTTAGAGCCACCATTCATCTACCATAGAGCCACCAATCATTTACCATAGAGCCACCATTCATCTACTATAGAGCCACCATTCATCTACCATAAGGCTACCATTCATCTACCATTCATCAACCACTCATCTACCATTCATCTACCATAGAGCCACCATTCATCTACCATAGAGCCACCATTCATCTACCATAGAGCCACCATTCATCTACCATAGAGCCGCCATTCATCTACCATAGAACCACCATTCATCCACCACTCATCTACCATTCATCTACCATAGAGCCACCATTCATCTACCATAGAGCCACCGTTCATCTACCATAGAGCCACCATTCATCAACCATAGAGCCACCATTCATCTACCATAGGGCTACCATTCATCTACCATTCATCCACCACTCATCTACCATTCATCTACTTTAGAGCCACCATTCATCTACCATAGAGCCACCATTCATCTACCATAGAGCCACCATTCATCTACTATAGAGCCACCATTCATATACCATAGAGCCACCATTCATCTACCATAGAGCCGCCATTCATCTACCATAGAACCACCATTCATCCACCACTCATCTACCATTCATCTACCATAGAGCCAACATTCATCTACCATAGAGCCGCCAATCATCTACCATAGAGCCACCATTCATCTACTATAGAGCCACCATTCATCTACCATAGAGCCAACATTCATCTACCATAGAGCTGCCATTCATCTACCATTCATCCACCACTCATCTACCATAGAGCCACCATTCATCTACCATAAAGCCACCATTCATCTATCATAGGGCCACATTTCATCTACCATGAAACTACCATTCATCTACCATTCATCCACCACTCATCTACCATTCATCTACCATAGAGCCACCATTCATCTACCATAGAGCCACCATTCATCTACCATAGAGCCACCATACATATCTACCATAGAGCCACAATTCTCCTACCATAGAGCCACCATTCATCTACCATAGAGCCACCATTCATCTACCATAGAGCCACCATTCATCTACCATAGAGCCATCATTCATCTACCATAGAGTCGCCATTCATCTTCCATAGAGTCGCCATTCATCTACCATAGAGCCGCCATTCATCTACCATAGAGCCACCATTCATCTACCATAGGGCTACCATAGGGCTACCATTCATCTACCATTCATCCACTATTCATCTACCAAAGAGCCACCATTTATCTACCATAGAGCCACCATTCATCTACCATAGAGCCACATTCATCCACCACTCATCTACCATTCATCTACCATCGAGCCACCATTCATCTACCCTAGAGCCACCATTCATCTAACATAGAGCCACCATTCATCTACCATAGAGCCACCATTCATCTACCATAAAGCCACCATTCATCTACCATAGAGCCACAATTCATCTACCATAGAGCCACCATTCATCTACCATAGGGCTACCATTCATCTACCATTCATCTACCATTCATCCACTATCCACCATTCATCTACCATTCATCTACCATTCATCCACTATCCACCATTCATCTACCATAGAGCCACCATTCATCCACCACTCATCTACCATTCATCTACCATAGTGCCCCCATTCATCTACCATAGAGACACCATTCATCTACCACTCATCTACCATTCATCTATTATAGAGCCACCATTCATCTACCATAGAGCCACCATTCATCTACCATAGAGCCATCATTCATCTACCATTCATCCACCACTCATCTACTATTCATCTACCCTAGAGCCACCATTCATCTAACATAGAGCCACCATTCATCTACCATAAAGCCACCATTCATCTACCATAGAGCCACCATTCATCTACCATAGAGCCACCATTCATCTACCATAGGGCTACCATTCATCTACCATTCATCTACCATTCATCCACTATCCACCATTCATCTACCATTCATCCACTATCCACCATTCATCTACCATAGAGCCACCATTCATCCACCACTCATCTACCATTCATCTACCAAAGAGCCACCATTCATCTACCATAGAGCCACCATTCATCTACCATAGAGCCACCATTCATCTACCATAGAGCCACCATTCATCTACCATAGGGCTACCATTCATCTACCATTCATCCACCACTCATCTACCATTCATCTACCATAGAGCCACCATTCATCTACCATAGAGCCACCATTCATCTACCACTCATCTACCATTCATCTACCATAGAGCCACCATTCATCTACCATAGAGCCACCATTCATCTACCATAGAGCCATCATTCATCTACCATAGGGCTACCATTCATCTACCATTCATCCACCACTCATCTACTATTCATCTACCCTAGAGCCACCATTCATCTAACATAGAGCCACCATTCATCTACCATAGAGCCACCATTCATCTACCATAAAGCCACCATTCATCTACCATAGAGCCACCATTCATCTACCATAGAGCCACCATTCATCTACCATAGGGCTACCATTCATCTACCATTCATCTACCATTCATCCACTATCCACCATTCATCTACCATTCATCTACCATTCATCCACTATCCACCATTCATCTACCATAGAGCCACCATTCATCCACCACTCATCTACCATTCATCTACCATAGAGCCACCATTCATCTACCATAGTGCTACCATTCATCTACCTTAGAGCCACCATTCATCTACCATAGAGCCATCATTCATCTACCATAGGGCTACCATTCATCCACCACTCATCTACCATTCATCCACCATAGAGCCACCATTTATATACCATAGAGCCACCATTCATCTACCATAGAGCCACCATTCATCTATCATAGAGCCACCTTTCATCTACCAAAGCGCTACCATTCATCTACCATAGAGCCACCATTCATCTACCATAGAGCCAACATTCATCTACCATAGAGCCACCATTCATCTACCATAGAGCCACCATTCATCAACCATAGAGCCACCATTCATCTACCATAGGGCTATCATTCATCTACCATTCATCCACCACTCATCTACCATTCAACTACCTTAGAGCCACCATTCATCTACCATAGAGCCACCAATCATTTACCATAGAGCCACCATTCATCTACTATAGAGCCACCATTCATCTACCATAGGGCTATCATTCATCTACCATTCATCCACCACTCATCTACCATTCAACTACCTTAGAGCCACCATTCATCTACCATAGAGCCACCAATCATTTACCATAGAGCCACCATTCATCTACTATAGAGCCACCATTCATCTACCATAAGGCTACCATTCATCTACCATTCATCAACCACTCATCTACCATTCATCTACCATAGAGCCACCATTCATCTACCATAGAGCCACCATTCATCTACCATAGAGCCACCATTCATCTACCATAGAGCCGCCATTCATCTACCATAGAACCACCATTCATCCACCACTCATCTACCATTCATCTACCATAGAGCCACCATTCATCTACCATAGAGCCACCATTCATCTACCATAGAGCAACCATTTATTTACCATAGAGCCGCCATTCATCTACCATAGAACCACCATTCATCCACCACTCATCTACCATTCATCCTACCATAGAGCCACCATTCATCTACCATAGAGCCACCATTCATCTACCATTGGGCTACCATTCATCTACCATTCATCCACCACTCATCTACCATTCAGCTACCATAGAGCCACCATTCATCTACCATAGAGCCACCATTCATCTAACATAGAGCCACCATGAAGCTACCATTCATCTACCATTCATCCACCACTCATCTACCATTCATCTACCATAGAGCCACCATTCATCTACCATAGAGCCACCATTCATCTACCATAGAGCCACCATTCATCTACCATAGAGCCAACATTCATCTACCATAGAGCTGCCATTCATCTACCATTCATCCACCACTCATCTACCATAGAGCCACCATTCAACTACCATAAAGCCACCATTCATCTATCATAGGGCCACATTTCATCTACCATGAAACTACCATTCATCTACCATTCATCCACCACTCATCTACCATTCATCTACCATAGAGCCACCATTCATCTAACATAGAGCCACCATTCATCTACCATAGAGCCACCATACATATCTACCATAGAGCCACAATTCTCCTACCATAGAGCCACCATTCATCTACCATAGAGCCACCATTCATCTACCATAGAGCCACCATTCATCTACCATAGAGCCACCATTCATCTACCATAGAGCCACCATTCATCTACCATAGAGCCATCATTCATCTACCATAGAGTCGCCATTCATCTTCCATAGAGTCGCCATTTATCTACCATAGAGCCGCCATTCATCTACCATAGAGCCACCATTCATCTACCATAGAGCCACCATTCATCTACCATAGAGCCACCATTCATCTACCATAGGGCTACCATAGGGCTACCATTCATCTACCATTCATCCACTATTCATCTACCACAGAGCCACCATTTATCTACCATAGAGCCACCATTCATCTACCATAGAGCCACCATTCATCCACCACTCATCTACCATTCATCTACCATAGAGCCACCATTCATCTACCATAGTGCTACCATTCATCTACCTTAGAGCCACCATTCATCTACCATAGAGCCATCATTCATCTACTATAGAGCCACCATTCATCTACCATAAGGCTACCATTCATCTACCATTCATCTACCATAGAGCCACCATTCATCTACCATAGAGCCACCATTCATCCACCACTCATCTACCATTCATCTACAATAGAGCCACCATTCATCTACCATAGAGCCACCATTCATCTACCATAGAGCCACCATTCATCTACCATAGAGCCGCCATTTATCTACCATAGAGCCACCATTCATCCACTACTCATCTACCATTCATCTACTATAGAGCCACCATTCATTTACCATAGAGCCACCATTCATCTACCATAGAGCCACCATTCATTTACCATAGAGCCACCATTCATCTACCATAGAGCCAACATTCATCTACCATAGAGCCACCATTCATCTACCATAGAGCCACCATTCATCAACCATAGAGCCACCATTCATCTACCATAGGGCTATCATTCATCTACCATTCATCCACCACTCATCTACCATTCAACTACCTTAGAGCCACCATTCATCTACCATAGAGCCACCAATCATTTACCATAGAGCCACCATTCATCTACTATAGAGCCACCATTCATCTACCATAAGGCTACCATTCATCTACCATTCATCAACCACTCATCTACCATTCATCTACCATAGAGCCACCATTCATCTACCATAGAGCCACCATTCATCTACCATAGAGCCACCATTCATCTACCATAGAGCCGCCATTCATCTACCATAGAGCCACCATTCATCTACCATAGAGCCACCATTCATCTACCATAGAGCCACCATTCATCTACCATAGAGCCACCATTCATCAACCATAGAGCCACCATTCATCTACCATAATGGATGAATGGTAATTCATCTACCATTCATCCACCACTCATCTACCATTCATCTACTTTAGAGCCACCATTCATCTACAATAGAGCCACCATTCATCTACCATAGAGCCACAATTCATCTACCATAGAGCCACCATTCATCTACCATAGAGCCACAATTCATCTACCATAGAGCCACCATTCATCCACCACTCATCTACCATTCATCCACCATAGAGCCACCATTCATATACCATAGAGCCACCATTCATCTACCATAGAGCCACCATTCATCTATCATAGAGCCACCTTTCATCTACCAAAGCGCTACCATTCATCTACCATAGAGCCACCATTCATCTACCATAGAGCCAACATTCATCTACCATAGAGCCACCATTCATCTACCATAGAGCCACCATTCATCAACCATAGAGCCACCATTCATCTACCATAGGGCTATCATTCATCTACCATTCATCCACCACTCATCTACCATTCAACTACCTTAGAGCCACCATTCATCTACCATAGAGCCACCAATCATTTACCATAGAGCCACCATTCATCTACTATAGAGCCACCATTCATCTACCATAAGGCTACCATTCATCTACCATTCATCTACCATAGAGCCACCATTCATCTACCATAGAGCCACCATTCATCCACCACTCATCTACCATTCATCTACCATAGAGCCACCATTCATCTACCATAGAGCCACCATTCATCTACCATAGAGCCACCATTCATCTACCATAGAGCCGCCATTTATCTACCATAGAGCCACCATTCATCCACTACTCATCTACCATTCATCTACTATAGAGCCACCATTCATTTACCATAGAGCCACCATTCATCTACCATAGAGCCACCATTCATTTACCATAGAGCCACCACTCATCTACCATAGAGCCACCATTCATCTACCATAGAGCCACCATTCATCTACCATTGGGCTACCATTCATCTACCATTCATCCACCACTCATCTACCATTCATCCTACCATAGAGCCACCATTCATCTACCATAGAGCCACCATTCATCTACCATTGGGCTACCATTCATCTACCATTCATCCACCACTCATCTACCATTCATCTAACATAGAGCCACCATTCATCTACCATAGAGCCACCATTCATCTAACATAGAGCCACCATGAAGCTACCATTCATCTACCATTCATCCACCACTCATCTACCATTCATCTACCATAGAGCCACCATTCATCTACCATAGAGCCACCATTCATCTACCATAGAGCCACCATTCATCTACCATAGAGCCAACATTCATCTACCATAGAGCTGCCATTCATCTACCATTCATCCACCACTCATCTACCATAGAGCCACCATTCATCTACCATAAAGCCACCATTCATCTATCATAGGGCCACATTTCATCTACCATGAAACTACCATTCATCTACCATTCATCCACCACTCATCTACCATTCATCTACCATAGAGCCACCATTCATCTACCATAGAGCCACCATTCATCTACCATAGAGCCACCATACATATCTACCATAGAGCCACAATTCTCCTACCATAGAGCCACCATTCATCTACCATAGAGCCACCATTCATCTACCATAGAGCCACCATTCATCTACCATAGAGCCACCATTCATCTACCATAGAGCCACCATTCATCTACCATAGAGCCATCATTCATCTACCATAGAGTCGCCATTCATCTTCCATAGAGTCGCCATTCATCTACCATAGAGCCACCATTCATCTACCATAGAGCCACCATTCATCTACCATAGAGCCACCATTCATCTACCATAAGGCTACCATAGGGCTACCATTCATCTACCATTCATCCACTATTCATCTACCACAGAGCCACCATTTATCTACCATAGAGCCACCATTCATCTACCATAGAGCCACCATTCATCTACCATAGAGCCAACATTCATCTACCATAGAGCCACCATTCATCTACCATAGAGCCACCATTCATCAACCATAGAGCCACCATTCATCTACCATAGGGCTATCATTCATCTACCATTCATCCACCACTCATCTACCATTCAACTACCTTAGAGCCACCATTCATCTACCATAGAGCCACCAATCATTTACCATAGAGCCACCATTCATCTACTATAGAGCCACCATTCATCTACCATAAGGCTACCATTCATCTACCATTCATCAACCACTCATCTACCATTCATCTACCATAGAGCCACCATTCATCTACCATAGAGCCACCATTCATCTACCATAGAGCCACCATTCATCTACCATAGAGCCGCCATTCATCTACCATAGAACCACCATTCATCCACCACTCATCTACCATTCATCTACCATAGAGCCACCATTCATCTACCATAGAGCCACCGTTCATCTACCATAGAGCCACCATTCATCAACCATAGAGCCACCATTCATCTACCATAGGGCTACCATTCATCTACCATTCATCCACCACTCATCTACCATTCATCTACTTTAGAGCCACCATTCATCTACCATAGAGCCACCATTCATCTACCATAGAGCCACCATTCATCTACTATAGAGCCACCATTCATATACCATAGAGCCACCATTCATCTACCATAGAGCCGCCATTCATCTACCATAGAACCACCATTCATCCACCACTCATCTACCATTCATCTACCATAGAGCCAACATTCATCTACCATAGAGCCGCCAATCATCTACCATAGAGCCACCATTCATCTACTATAGAGCCACCATTCATCTACCATAGAGCCAACATTCATCTACCATAGAGCTGCCATTCATCTACCATTCATCCACCACTCATCTACCATAGAGCCACCATTCATCTACCATAAAGCCACCATTCATCTATCATAGGGCCACATTTCATCTACCATGAAACTACCATTCATCTACCATTCATCCACCACTCATCTACCATTCATCTACCATAGAGCCACCATTCATCTACCATAGAGCCACCATTCATCTACCATAGAGCCACCATACATATCTACCATAGAGCCACAATTCTCCTACCATAGAGCCACCATTCATCTACCATAGAGCCACCATTCATCTACCATAGAGCCACCATTCATCTACCATAGAGCCATCATTCATCTACCATAGAGTCGCCATTCATCTTCCATAGAGTCGCCATTCATCTACCATAGAGCCGCCATTCATCTACCATAGAGCCACCATTCATCTACCATAGGGCTACCATAGGGCTACCATTCATCTACCATTCATCCACTATTCATCTACCAAAGAGCCACCATTTATCTACCATAGAGCCACCATTCATCTACCATAGAGCCACATTCATCCACCACTCATCTACCATTCATCTACCATCGAGCCACCATTCATCTACCCTAGAGCCACCATTCATCTAACATAGAGCCACCATTCATCTACCATAGAGCCACCATTCATCTACCATAAAGCCACCATTCATCTACCATAGAGCCACAATTCATCTACCATAGAGCCACCATTCATCTACCATAGGGCTACCATTCATCTACCATTCATCTACCATTCATCCACTATCCACCATTCATCTACCATTCATCTACCATTCATCCACTATCCACCATTCATCTACCATAGAGCCACCATTCATCCACCACTCATCTACCATTCATCTACCATAGTGCCCCCATTCATCTACCATAGAGACACCATTCATCTACCACTCATCTACCATTCATCTATTATAGAGCCACCATTCATCTACCATAGAGCCACCATTCATCTACCATAGAGCCATCATTCATCTACCATTCATCCACCACTCATCTACTATTCATCTACCCTAGAGCCACCATTCATCTAACATAGAGCCACCATTCATCTACCATAAAGCCACCATTCATCTACCATAGAGCCACCATTCATCTACCATAGAGCCACCATTCATCTACCATAGGGCTACCATTCATCTACCATTCATCTACCATTCATCCACTATCCACCATTCATCTACCATTCATCCACTATCCACCATTCATCTACCATAGAGCCACCATTCATCCACCACTCATCTACCATTCATCTACCAAAGAGCCACCATTCATCTACCATAGAGCCACCATTCATCTACCATAGAGCCACCATTCATCTACCATAGAGCCACCATTCATCTACCATAGGGCTACCATTCATCTACCATTCATCCACCACTCATCTACCATTCATCTACCATAGAGCCACCATTCATCTACCATAGAGCCACCATTCATCTACCACTCATCTACCATTCATCTACCATAGAGCCACCATTCATCTACCATAGAGCCACCATTCATCTACCATAGAGCCATCATTCATCTACCATAGGGCTACCATTCATCTACCATTCATCCACCACTCATCTACTATTCATCTACCCTAGAGCCACCATTCATCTAACATAGAGCCACCATTCATCTACCATAGAGCCACCATTCATCTACCATAAAGCCACCATTCATCTACCATAGAGCCACCATTCATCTACCATAGAGCCACCATTCATCTACCATAGGGCTACCATTCATCTACCATTCATCTACCATTCATCCACTATCCACCATTCATCTACCATTCATCTACCATTCATCCACTATCCACCATTCATCTACCATAGAGCCACCATTCATCCACCACTCATCTACCATTCATCTACCATAGAGCCACCATTCATCTACCATAGTGCTACCATTCATCTACCTTAGAGCCACCATTCATCTACCATAGAGCCATCATTCATCTACCATAGGGCTACCATTCATCCACCACTCATCTACCATTCATCCACCATAGAGCCACCATTTATATACCATAGAGCCACCATTCATCTACCATAGAGCCACCATTCATCTATCATAGAGCCACCTTTCATCTACCAAAGCGCTACCATTCATCTACCATAGAGCCACCATTCATCTACCATAGAGCCAACATTCATCTACCATAGAGCCACCATTCATCTACCATAGAGCCACCATTCATCAACCATAGAGCCACCATTCATCTACCATAGGGCTATCATTCATCTACCATTCATCCACCACTCATCTACCATTCAACTACCTTAGAGCCACCATTCATCTACCATAGAGCCACCAATCATTTACCATAGAGCCACCATTCATCTACTATAGAGCCACCATTCATCTACCATAGGGCTATCATTCATCTACCATTCATCCACCACTCATCTACCATTCAACTACCTTAGAGCCACCATTCATCTACCATAGAGCCACCAATCATTTACCATAGAGCCACCATTCATCTACTATAGAGCCACCATTCATCTACCATAAGGCTACCATTCATCTACCATTCATCAACCACTCATCTACCATTCATCTACCATAGAGCCACCATTCATCTACCATAGAGCCACCATTCATCTACCATAGAGCCACCATTCATCTACCATAGAGCCGCCATTCATCTACCATAGAACCACCATTCATCCACCACTCATCTACCATTCATCTACCATAGAGCCACCATTCATCTACCATAGAGCCACCATTCATCTACCATAGAGCAACCATTTATTTACCATAGAGCCGCCATTCATCTACCATAGAACCACCATTCATCCACCACTCATCTACCATTCATCCTACCATAGAGCCACCATTCATCTACCATAGAGCCACCATTCATCTACCATTGGGCTACCATTCATCTACCATTCATCCACCACTCATCTACCATTCAGCTACCATAGAGCCACCATTCATCTACCATAGAGCCACCATTCATCTAACATAGAGCCACCATGAAGCTACCATTCATCTACCATTCATCCACCACTCATCTACCATTCATCTACCATAGAGCCACCATTCATCTACCATAGAGCCACCATTCATCTACCATAGAGCCACCATTCATCTACCATAGAGCCAACATTCATCTACCATAGAGCTGCCATTCATCTACCATTCATCCACCACTCATCTACCATAGAGCCACCATTCAACTACCATAAAGCCACCATTCATCTATCATAGGGCCACATTTCATCTACCATGAAACTACCATTCATCTACCATTCATCCACCACTCATCTACCATTCATCTACCATAGAGCCACCATTCATCTAACATAGAGCCACCATTCATCTACCATAGAGCCACCATACATATCTACCATAGAGCCACAATTCTCCTACCATAGAGCCACCATTCATCTACCATAGAGCCACCATTCATCTACCATAGAGCCACCATTCATCTACCATAGAGCCACCATTCATCTACCATAGAGCCACCATTCATCTACCATAGAGCCATCATTCATCTACCATAGAGTCGCCATTCATCTTCCATAGAGTCGCCATTTATCTACCATAGAGCCGCCATTCATCTACCATAGAGCCACCATTCATCTACCATAGAGCCACCATTCATCTACCATAGAGCCACCATTCATCTACCATAGGGCTACCATAGGGCTACCATTCATCTACCATTCATCCACTATTCATCTACCACAGAGCCACCATTTATCTACCATAGAGCCACCATTCATCTACCATAGAGCCACCATTCATCCACCACTCATCTACCATTCATCTACCATAGAGCCACCATTCATCTACCATAGTGCTACCATTCATCTACCTTAGAGCCACCATTCATCTACCATAGAGCCATCATTCATCTACCATAGGGCTACCATTCATCTACCATTCATCCACCACTCATCTACCATTCATCTACCATAGAGCCACCATTCATCTACCGTAGAGCCACCATTCATCTACCATAGAGCTACCTTTCATCTAACATAGACCCACCATTCATATCTACCATAGAGCCACCATTCTCCTACCATAGAGCCACCATTCATCTACCATAGAGCCACCATTCATCTACCATAGAGCCACCATTCATCTACCATAGAGCCACCATTCATCTACCATAGAGCCACAATTCATCTACCATAGAGCCACCATTCATCCACCACTCATCTACCATTCATCCACCATAGAGCCACCATTCATATACCATAGAGCCACCATTCATCTACCATAGAGCCACCATTCATCTATCATAGAGCCACCTTTCATCTACCAAAGCGCTACCATTCATCTACCATAGAGCCACCATTCATCTACCATAGAGCCAACATTCATCTACCATAGAGCCACCATTCATCTACCATAGAGCCACCATTCATCAACCATAGAGCCACCATTCATCTACCATAGGGCTATCATTCATCTACCATTCATCCACCACTCATCTACCATTCAACTACCTTAGAGCCACCATTCATCTACCATAGAGCCACCAATCATTTACCATAGAGCCACCATTCATCTACTATAGAGCCACCATTCATCTACCATAAGGCTACCATTCATCTACCATTCATCTACCATAGAGCCACCATTCATCTACCATAGAGCCACCATTCATCCACCACTCATCTACCATTCATCTACAATAGAGCCACCATTCATCTACCATAGAGCCACCATTCATCTACCATAGAGCCACCATTCATCTACCATAGAGCCGCCATTTATCTACCATAGAGCCACCATTCATCCACTACTCATCTACCATTCATCTACTATAGAGCCACCATTCATTTACCATAGAGCCACCATTCATCTACCATAGAGCCACCATTCATTTACCATAGAGCCACCATTCATCTACCATAGAGCCAACATTCATCTACCATAGAGCCACCATTCATCTACCATAGAGCCACCATTCATCAACCATAGAGCCACCATTCATCTACCATAGGGCTATCATTCATCTACCATTCATCCACCACTCATCTACCATTCAACTACCTTAGAGCCACCATTCATCTACCATAGAGCCACCAATCATTTACCATAGAGCCACCATTCATCTACTATAGAGCCACCATTCATCTACCATAAGGCTACCATTCATCTACCATTCATCAACCACTCATCTACCATTCATCTACCATAGAGCCACCATTCATCTACCATAGAGCCACCATTCATCTACCATAGAGCCACCATTCATGTACCATAGAGCCGCCATTCATCTACCATAGAGCCACCATTCATCTACCATAGAGCCACCATTCATCTACCATAGAGCCACCATTCATCTACCATAGAGCCACCATTCATCAACCATAGAGCCACCATTCATCTACCATAATGGATGAATGGTAATTCATCTACCATTCATCCACCACTCATCTACCATTCATCTACTTTAGAGCCACCATTCATCTACAATAGAGCCACCATTCATCTACCATAGAGCCACAATTCATCTACCATAGAGCCACCATTCATCTACCATAGAGCCACAATTCATCTACCATAGAGCCACCATTCATCCACCACTCATCTACCATTCATCCACCATAGAGCCACCATTCATATACCATAGAGCCACCATTCATCTACCATAGAGCCACCATTCATCTATCATAGAGCCACCTTTCATCTACCAAAGCGCTACCATTCATCTACCATAGAGCCACCATTCATCTACCATAGAGCCAACATTCATCTACCATAGAGCCACCATTCATCTACCATAGAGCCACCATTCATCAACCATAGAGCCACCATTCATCTACCATAGGGCTATCATTCATCTACCATTCATCCACCACTCATCTACCATTCAACTACCTTAGAGCCACCATTCATCTACCATAGAGCCACCAATCATTTACCATAGAGCCACCATTCATCTACTATAGAGCCACCATTCATCTACCATAAGGCTACCATTCATCTACCATTCATCTACCATAGAGCCACCATTCATCTACCATAGAGCCACCATTCATCCACCACTCATCTACCATTCATCTACCATAGAGCCACCATTCATCTACCATAGAGCCACCATTCATCTACCATAGAGCCACCATTCATCTACCATAGAGCCGCCATTTATCTACCATAGAGCCACCATTCATCCACTACTCATCTACCATTCATCTACTATAGAGCCACCATTCATTTACCATAGAGCCACCATTCATCTACCATAGAGCCACCATTCATTTACCATAGAGCCACCACTCATCTACCATAGAGCCACCATTCATCTACCATAGAGCCACCATTCATCTACCATTGGGCTACCATTCATCTACCATTCATCCACCACTCATCTACCATTCATCCTACCATAGAGCCACCATTCATCTACCATAGAGCCACCATTCATCTACCATTGGGCTAACATTCATCTACCATTCATCCACCACTCATCTACCATTCATCTAACATAGAGCCACCATTCATCTACCATAGAGCCACCATTCATCTAACATAGAGCCACCATGAAGCTACCATTCATCTACCATTCATCCACCACTCATCTACCATTCATCTACCATAGAGCCACCATTCATCTACCATAGAGCCACCATTCATCTACCATAGAGCCACCATTCATCTACCATAGAGCCAACATTCATCTACCATAGAGCTGCCATTCATCTACCATTCATCCACCACTCATCTACCATAGAGCCACCATTCATCTACCATAAAGCCACCATTCATCTATCATAGGGCCACATTTCATCTACCATGAAACTACCATTCATCTACCATTCATCCACCACTCATCTACCATTCATCTACCATAGAGCCACCATTCATCTACCATAGAGCCACCATTCATCTACCATAGAGCCACCATACATATCTACCATAGAGCCACAATTCTCCTACCATAGAGCCACCATTCATCTACCATAGAGCCACCATTCATCTACCATAGAGCCACCATTCATCTACCATAGAGCCACCATTCATCTACCATAGAGCCACCATTCATCTACCATAGAGCCATCATTCATCTACCATAGAGTCGCCATTCATCTTCCATAGAGTCGCCATTCATCTACCATAGAGCCACCATTCATCTACCATAGAGCCACCATTCATCTACCATAGAGCCACCATTCATCTACCATAAGGCTACCATAGGGCTACCATTCATCTACCATTCATCCACTATTCATCTACCACAGAGCCACCATTTATCTACCATAGAGCCACCATTCATCTACCATAGAGCCACCATTCATCTACCATAGAGCCAACATTCATCTACCATAGAGCCACCATTCATCTACCATAGAGCCACCATTCATCAACCATAGAGCCACCATTCATCTACCATAGGGCTATCATTCATCTACCATTCATCCACCACTCATCTACCATTCAACTACCTTAGAGCCACCATTCATCTACCATAGAGCCACCAATCATTTACCATAGAGCCACCATTCATCTACTATAGAGCCACCATTCATCTACCATAAGGCTACCATTCATCTACCATTCATCAACCACTCATCTACCATTCATCTACCATAGAGCCACCATTCATCTACCATAGAGCCACCATTCATCTACCATAGAGCCACCATTCATCTACCATAGAGCCGCCATTCATCTACCATAGAACCACCATTCATCCACCACTCATCTACCATTCATCTACCATAGAGCCACCATTCATCTACCATAGAGCCACCGTTCATCTACCATAGAGCCACCATTCATCAACCATAGAGCCACCATTCATCTACCATAGGGCTACCATTCATCTACCATTCATCCACCACTCATCTACCATTCATCTACTTTAGAGCCACCATTCATCTACCATAGAGCCACCATTCATCTACCATAGAGCCACCATTCATCTACTATAGAGCCACCATTCATATACCATAGAGCCACCATTCATCCACCATAGAGCCGCCATTCATCTACCATAGAACCACCATTCATCCACCACTCATCTACCATTCATCTACCATAGAGCCAACATTCATCTACCATAGAGCCGCCAATCATCTACCATAGAGCCACCATTCATCTACTATAGAGCCACCATTCATCTACCATAGAGCCAACATTCATCTACCATAGAGCTGCCATTCATCTACCATTCATCCACCACTCATCTACCATAGAGCCACCATTCATCTACCATAAAGCCACCATTCATCTATCATAGGGCCACATTTCATCTACCATGAAACTACCATTCATCTACCATTCATCCACCACTCATCTACCATTCATCTACCATAGAGCCACCATTCATCTACCATAGAGCCACCATTCATCTACCATAGAGCCACCATACATATCTACCATAGAGCCACAATTCTCCTACCATAGAGCCACCATTCATCTACCATAGAGCCACCATTCATCTACCATAGAGCCACCATTCATCTACCATAGAGCCATCATTCATCTACCATAGAGTCGCCATTCATCTTCCATAGAGTCGCCATTCATCTACCATAGAGCCGCCATTCATCTACCATAGAGCCACCATTCATCTACCATAGGGCTACCATAGGGCTACCATTCATCTACCATTCATCCACTATTCATCTACCAAAGAGCCACCATTTATCTACCATAGAGCCACCATTCATCTACCATAGAGCCACATTCATCCACCACTCATCTACCATTCATCTACCATCGAGCCACCATTCATCTACCCTAGAGCCACCATTCATCTAACATAGAGCCACCATTCATCTACCATAGAGCCACCATTCATCTACCATAAAGCCACCATTCATCTACCATAGAGCCACAATTCATCTACCATAGAGCCACCATTCATCTACCATAGGGCTACCATTCATCTACCATTCATCTACCATTCATCCACTATCCACCATTCATCTACCATTCATCTACCATTCATCCACTATCCACCATTCATCTACCATAGAGCCACCATTCATCCACCACTCATCTACCATTCATCTACCATAGTGCCCCCATTCATCTACCATAGAGACACCATTCATCTACCACTCATCTACCATTCATCTATTATAGAGCCACCATTCATCTACCATAGAGCCACCATTCATCTACCATAGAGCCATCATTCATCTACCATTCATCCACCACTCATCTACTATTCATCTACCCTAGAGCCACCATTCATCTAACATAGAGCCACCATTCATCTACCATAAAGCCACCATTCATCTACCATAGAGCCACCATTCATCTACCATAGAGCCACCATTCATCTACCATAGGGCTACCATTCATCTACCATTCATCTACCATTCATCCACTATCCACCATTCATCTACCATTCATCCACTATCCACCATTCATCTAACATAGAGCCACCATTCATCCACCACTCATCTACCATTCATCTACCAAAGAGCCACCATTCATCTACCATAGAGCCACCATTCATCTACCATAGAGCCACCATTCATCTACCATAGAGCCACCATTCATCTACCATAGGGCTACCATTCATCTACCATTCATCCACCACTCATCTACCATTCATCTACCATAGAGCCACCATTCATCTACCATAGAGCCACCATTCATCTACCACTCATCTACCATTCATCTACCATAGAGCCACCATTCATCTACCATAGAGCCACCATTCATCTACCATAGAGCCATCATTCATCTACCATAGGGCTACCATTCATCTACCATTCATCCACCACTCATCTACTATTCATCTACCCTAGAGCCACCATTCATCTAACATAGAGCCACCATTCATCTACCATAGAGCCACCATTCATCTACCATAAAGCCACCATTCATCTACCATAGAGCCACCATTCATCTACCATAGAGCCACCATTCATCTACCATAGGGCTACCATTCATCTACCATTCATCTACCATTCATCCACTATCCACCATTCATCTACCATTCATCTACCATTCATCCACTATCCACCATTCATCTACCATAGAGCCACCATTCATCCACCACTCATCTACCATTCATCTACCATAGAGCCACCATTCATCTACCATAGTGCTACCATTCATCTACCTTAGAGCCACCATTCATCTACCATAGAGCCATCATTCATCTACCATAGGGCTACCATTCATCTACCATTCATCCACCACTCATCTACCATTCATCTACCATAGAGCCACCATTCATCTACCGTAGAGCCACCATTCATCTACCATAGAGCTACCTTTCATCTAACATAGACCCACCATTCATATCTACCATAGAGCCACCATTCTCCTACCATAGAGCCACCATTCATCTACCATAGAGCCACCATTCATCTACCATAGAGCCACCATTCATCTACCATAGAGCCACCATTCATCTACCATAGAGCCACAATTCATCTACCATAGAGCCACCATTCATCCACCACTCATCTACCATTCATCCACCATAGAGCCACCATTCATATACCATAGAGCCACCATTCATCTACCATAGAGCCACCATTCATCTATCATAGAGCCACCTTTCATCTACCAAAGCGCTACCATTCATCTACCATAGAGCCACCATTCATCTACCATAGAGCCAACATTCATCTACCATAGAGCCACCATTCATCTACCATAGAGCCACCATTCATCAACCATAGAGCCACCATTCATCTACCATAGGGCTATCATTCATCTACCATTCATCCACCACTCATCTACCATTCAACTACCTTAGAGCCACCATTCATCTACCATAGAGCCACCAATCATTTACCATAGAGCCACCATTCATCTACTATAGAGCCACCATTCATCTACCATAAGGCTACCATTCATCTACCATTCATCTACCATAGAGCCACCATTCATCTACCATTCATCCACCACTCATCTACCATTCATCTACCATAGAGCCACCATTCATCTACCGTAGAGCCACCATTCATCTACCATAGAGCTACCTTTCATCTAACATAGACCCACCATTCATATCTACCATAGAGCCACCATTCTCCTACCATAGAGCCACCATTCATCTACCATAGAGCCACCATTCATCTACCATAGAGCCACCATTCATCTACCATAGAGCCACCATTCATCTACCATAGAGCCACAATTCATCTACCATAGAGCCACCATTCATCCACCACTCATCTACCATTCATCCACCATAGAGCCACCATTCATATACCATAGAGCCACCATTCATCTACCATAGAGCCACCATTCATCTATCATAGAGCCACCTTTCATCTACCAAAGCGCTACCATTCATCTACCATAGAGCCACCATTCATCTACCATAGAGCCAACATTCATCTACCATAGAGCCACCATTCATCTACCATAGAGCCACCATTCATCAACCATAGAGCCACCATTCATCTACCATAGGGCTATCATTCATCTACCATTCATCCACCACTCATCTACCATTCAACTACCTTAGAGCCACCATTCATCTACCATAGAGCCACCAATCATTTACCATAGAGCCACCATTCATCTACTATAGAGCCACCATTCATCTACCATAAGGCTACCATTCATCTACCATTCATCTACCATAGAGCCACCATTCATCTACCATAGAGCCACCATTCATCCACCACTCATCTACCATTCATCTACCATAGAGCCACCATTTATCTACCATAGAGCCACCATTCATCTACCATAGAGCCACCATTCATCTACCATAGAGCCGCCATTTATCTACCATAGAGCCACCATTCATCCACTACTCATCTACCATTCATCTACTATAGAGCCACCATTCATTTACCATAGAGCCACCATTCATCTACCATAGAGCCACCATTCATTTACCATAGAGCCACCATTCATCTACCATAGAGCCACCATTCATCTACCATAGAGCCACCATTCATCTACCATTGGTCTACCATTCATCTACCATTCATCCACCACTCATCTACCATTCATCTACCATAGAGCCACCATTCTTCTACCATAGAGCCACCATTCATCTACCATAGAGCCACCATTCATCTACCATAGAGCCAACATTCATCTACCATAGAGCTGCCATTCATCTACCATTCATCCACCACTCATCTACCATAGAGCCACCATTCATCTACCATAAAGCCACCATTCATCTATCATAGGGCCACATTTCATCTACCATGAAACTACCATTCATCTACCATTCATCCACCACTCATCTACCATTCATCTACCATAGAGCCACCATTCATCTACCATAGAGCCACCATTCATCTACCATAGAGCCACCATACATTTCTACCATAGAGCCACAATTCTCCTACCATAGAGCCACCATTCATCTACCATAGAGCCACCATTCATCTACCATAGAGCCACCATTCATCTACCATAGAGCCACCATTCATCTACCATAGAGCCACCATTCATCTACCATAGAGCCATCATTCATCTACCATAGAGTCGCCATTCATCTTCCATAGAGTCGCCATTCATCTACCATAGAGCCGCCATTCATCTACCATAGAGCCACCATTCATCTACCATAGAGCCACCATTTATCTACCATAGAGCCACCATTCATCTACCATAGGGCTACCATAGGGCTACCATTCATCTACCATTCATCCACTATTCATCTACCACAGAGCCACCATTTATCTACCATAGAGCCACCATTCATCTACCATAGAGCCACCATTCATCCACCACTCATCTACCATTCATCTACCATCGAGCCACCATTCATCTACCCTAGAGCCACCATTCATCTAACATAGAGCCACCATTCATCTACCATAGAGCCACCATTCATCTACCATAAAGCCACCATTCATCTACCATAGAGCCACCATTCATCTACCATAGAGCCACCATTCATCTACCATAGGGCTACCATTCATCTACCATTCATCTACCATTCATCCACTATCCACCATTCATCTACCATTCATCTACCATTCATCCACTATCCACCATTCATCTACCATAGAGCCACCATTCATCCACCACTAATCTACCATTCATCTACCATAGTGCCACGATTCATCTACCATAGAGACACCATTCATCTACCACTCATCTACCATTCATCTATTATAGAGCCACCATTCATCTACCATAGAGCCACCATTCATCTACCATAGAGCCATCATTCATCTACCATTCATCCACCACTCATCTACTATTCATCTACCCTAGAGCCACCATTCATCTAACATAGAGCCACCATTCATCTACCATAAAGCGACCATTCATCTACCATAGAGCCACCATTCATCTACCATAGAGCCACCATTCATCTACCATAGGGCTACCATTCATCTACCATTCATCTACCATTCATCCACTATCCACCATTCATCTACCATTCATCTACCATTCATCCACTATCCACCATTCATCTACCATAGAGCCACCATTCATCCACCACTCATCTACCATTCATCTACCATAGAGCCACCATTCATCTACCATAGAGCCACCATTCATCTACCATAGAGCCACCATTCATCTACCATAGAGCCACCATTCATCTACCATAGGGCTACCATTCATCTACCATTCATCCACCACTCATCTACCATTCATCTACCATAGAGCCACCATTCATCTACCATAGAGCCACCATTCATCTACCACTCATCTACCATTCATCTACCATAGAGCCACCATTCATCTACCATAGAGCCACCATTCATCTACCATAGAGCCATCATTCATCTACCATAGGGCTACCATTCATCTACCATTCATCCACCACTCATCTACTATTCATCTACCCTAGAGCCACCATTCATCTAACATAGAGCCACCATTCATCTACCATAGAGCCACCATTCATCTACCATAAAGCCACTATTCATCTACCATAGAGCCACCATTCATCTACCATAGAGCCACCATTCATCTACCATAGAGCCACCATTCATCTACCATTCATCCACTATCCACCATTCATCTACCATTCATCTACCATTCATCCACTATCCACCATTCATCTACCATAGAGCCACCATTCATCCACCACTCATCTACCATTCATCTACCATAGAGCCACCATTCATCTACCATAGAGCCACCATTCATCTACCATAGAGCCACCATTCATCTACCATAGAGCCAACATTCATCTACCATAGGGCTACCATTCATCTACCATTCATCCACCACTCATCTACCATTCATCTACCATAGAGCCACCATTCATCTACCGTAGAGCCACCATTCATCTACCATAGAGCTACCTTTCATCTATTAACATAGACCCACCATTCATATCTACCATAGAGCCACCATTCTCCTACCATAGAGCCACCATTCATCTACCATAGAGCCACTATTCATCTACCATAGAGCCACCATTCATCTACCATAGAGCCACCATTCATCTACCATAGAGCCACAATTCATCTACCATAGAGCCACCATTCATCCACCACTCATCTACCATTCATCCACCATAGAGCCACCATTCATATACCATAGAGCCACCATTCATCTACCATAGAGCCACCATTCATCTATCATAGAGCCACCTTTCATCTGCCAAAGCGCTACCATTCATCTACCATAGAGCCACCATTCATCTACCATAGAGCCAACATTCATCTACCATAGAGCCACCATTCATCTACCATAGAGCCACCATTCATCAACCATAGAGCCACCATTCATCTACCATAGGGCTATCATTCATCTACCATTCATCCACCACTCATCTACCATTCAACTACCTTAGAGCCACCATTCATCTACCATAGAGCCACCAATCATTTACCATAGAGCCACCATTCATCTACTATAGAGCCACCATTCATCTACCATAGAGCCACCATTCATCTACCATTCATCAACCACTCATCTACCATTCATCTACCATAGAGCCACCATTCATCTACCATAGAGCCACCATTCATCTACCATAGAGCCACCATTCATCTACCATAGAGCCGCCATTCATCTACCATAGAACCACCATTCATCCACCACTCATCTACCATTCATCTACCATAGAGCCAACATTCATCTACCATAGAGCCACCATTCATCTACCATAGAGCCACCATTCATCAACCATAGAGCCACCATTCATCTACCATAGGGCTATCATTCATCTACCATTCATCCACCACTCATCTACCATTCAACTACCTTAGAGCCACCATTCATCTACCATAGAGCCACCAATCATTTACCATAGAGCCACCATTCATCTACTATAGAGCCACCATTCATCTACCATAAGGCTACCATTCATCTACCATTCATCAACCACTCATCTACCATTCATCTACCATAGAGCCACCATTCATCTACCATAGAGCCACCATTCATCTACCATAGAGCCACCATTCATCTACCATAGAGCCGCCATTCATCTACCATAGAACCACCATTCATCCACCACTCATCTACCATTCATCTACCATAGAGCCACCATTCATCTACCATAGAGCCACCATTCATCTACCATAGAGCCACCATTTATTTACCATAGAGCCGCCATTCATCTACCATAGAACCACCATTCATCCACCACTCATCTACCATTCATCTACCATAGAGCCACCATTCATCTACCATAGAGCCACCAATCATCTACCATAGAGCCACCATTCATCTACTATAGAGCCACCATTCATCTACCATCAGGCTACCATTCATCTACCATTCATCAACCACTCATCTACCATCCATCTACCATAGAGCCACCATTCATCTACCATAGAGCCGCCATTCATCTACCATAGAACCACCATTCATCCACCACTCATCTACCATTCATCTACCATAGAGCCACCATTCATCTACCATAGAGCCACCAATCATCTACCATAGAGCCACCATTCATCTACTATAGAGCCACTATTCATCTACCATAAGGCTACCATTCATCTACCATTCATCAACCACTCATCTACTTCTACCCACTTCTACTACTTTTACTACTACTTCTAATACTACTTCTACTACTACTACTACTACTATTTCTTCTACTATAACTTCTACTACTACTACTACTACTATTACTACTTCTACTAGTACTACTACTACTACTACTACTTCTACTACTTCTACTACTTCTTCTACTACTACTTCTCCTACTACTACTACTACTACTTCTACTACTTTTACTACTACTACTACTACTTTACTACTTCTACTACTACTACTACTACTACTTCTACTACTACTACTACTACTACTTCTACTACTTCTTCTACCACTACTACTTCTACTACTACTAGTACTTCTACTACTACTACTACTACTACTACTACTTCTACTACTACTACTATTTCTTCTACTATAACTTCTACTACTACTACTATTACTACTTCTACTACTTCTACTACTACTACTACTACTACTACTTCTACTACCACTACTACTACTACTTCTACTACTTCTTCTACCACTACTACTACTACTACTACTTCTACTACTACTACTTCTACTACTTCTACTACTACTACTACTACTTCTACTACTACTACTACTACTACTACTTCTACTACTACTACTACTACTACTACTATTACTTCTACTACTACTACTACTACTACTACTACTTCTACTACTACTTCTACTACTACTACTACTACTACTATTTCTTCTACTATAACTTCTACTACTACTACTACTACTTCTATTACTTCTACTAGTACTACTACTACTACTATTACTACTTCTACTAGTACTACTACTACTACTTCTACTACTTCTACTACTTCTTCTACTACTAAAACTACTACTACTACTTCTACTACTACTTCTACTACTACTACTTCTACAACTTCTACTACTTCTTCTTCTACTACTACTTCTACTACTACTACTACTACTACTTCTACTACTTCTACTACTACTACTTCTACTACTACTACTACTACTTCTACTACTTCTTCTTCTACTACTACTTCTACTACTACTACTACTACTTCTACTACTTCTACTACTTCTTCTTCTACTACTACTACTACTACTTCTTCTACTAATTCTACTACTTCTACTACTACTACTACTACTTCTACTACTACTACTACTACTACTTCTACTACTACTTCTTCTACTACTTCTACTACTTCTACTACTACTACCTACTACTTCTACTACTACTACTACTACTACTACTACTTCTACTACTACTTCTACTACTACTACTACTACTATTTCTTCTACTATAACTTCTACTACTACTACTATAGATTAAAAAATATATTGTCATCTGACCAGTTATTTATTGCCCAAAACCCCTGTGCTTCCGGGGGCTCCGCCCCCTGGACCAATTCGTGACTTGCCAGTGTCACAAATAAAGTATAATATATACTTACTGACTATAATTTTATTTCCAAAATCCCATAGCTTCCGGGGGCTCCGCCCCCTTGACCCAACATCAATTTGTTACCTGCCAATGTCACAAATAACGTATAAAAATATGCTCATCTGACCGTTATTTATTGCCCAAAACCCCTAAGCTTCCGGGGGCTCAGCCCCTTGGACCCAAACAACAATTTGTGTCCTGCCAGTGTCACAAATAGATAAAGGAAATATGCTCATCTGACCGTTATTTATTGCCCAAAACCCCTGTGCTTCCGGGGGCTTCGCCCCCTGTACACCCCACACCAATTCGTGACCTGCCAGTGTCACAAAAAAGGTAAGAAATAAGCACATCTGACGATGAATTAATGTATAGAGCCTCTAAGCTTCTGAGGGCTCCGCCCCCTGGACCCAACATCAATTTGTGTCCTGCCAATGTCACAAATAAGGTATAAAAATATGCTCGTCTGACGATAATTTAATGTATAGAACCCCTTAGCTTCAAGGGGCTCCGCCCCATGGATCCAACACCAATCCGTGACCTGCCAGTTTCACAAAAAAGGTAAGAAATAAGCACATCTGACGATAATTTAATATATAGAACCCCTGAGTTTCTGGGGGCTCCGGCCCCGCACCCAACACCAATTTGTGACCTGCCAGTGACACAAATAAAGTATAAAATATGCTAGTCTGACGATAATTTAATGTATAGAACCCGTTAGATTCTTAGGGCTCCGCCCGCTGGATCCAACAACAATTTGTGACCTGCCAGTGAAACAAATAAAGTATAAAATATGCTCATCTGACGATAATTTAATGTATAGAACCCCTTAGCTTCTTGGGGCTCCGCCCCCTGGATCGAACACCTATTTGTGTCCTCCCAGTGTCACAAATAAATATAAAAATATGCTCATCTGACCGTTATTTATTGCCCAAAACCCCTTAGCTTCCTGGGGCTCCGCCCCCCGTACACCCCACACCGATTCGTGACCTGCCAGTGTCACAAAAAAGGTAAGAAATAAGCACATCTGAAGATAATTTAATGTATAGAGCCTTTGAGCTTCTGGGGGCTCGCCCCCTGGACCCAACATCAATTTTTGTTCTGCCAATGTCACAAATAACGTATAAAAATATGCTCATCTGACCGTTATTTATTGCCAAAAACCCCTTAGCTTCCGGGGGCTCCGCCCCCTGGACCCAACACCAATTTGTATCCTGCCTGTGTCACAAATAGATAAAAAATATATTGTCATCTGACCGTTATTTATTGCCCAAAACCCCTGTGCTTCCGGGGACTCCGCCCCCTGGACCAATTCCTGACTTGCCAGTGTCACAAATAAAGTATAAAATATGCACATCTGACTATAATTTAATGTTCAAAACCCCTGAGTTTCTGGAAGCTCCACCCCCTGCACCCAACACCAATTTGTGTCCTGCCAGTGTCACAAATAAGGTATAAAAATATGCTCGTCTGACGATAATTTAATGTATAGAACCCCTTAGTTTCAAGGGGCTCCGCCCCATGGATCCAACACCAATCCGTGACCTGCCAGTGTCATAAAAAAGGTAAGAAATAAGCACATCTGACGATAATTTAATGTAACAAGCCTCTGAGCTTATGGGGGCTCCGTCCCCTGCACCCAACATCAATTTGTGTCCTGCCAGTGACACAAATAAAGTATAAAATATGCTCGTCTGACGATAATTTAATATATAGAACCCCTGAGTTTCTGGGGACTCCGGCCCCGCACCCAACACCAATTTGTGACCTGCCAGTGACACAAATAAAGTATAAAATATGCTAGTCTGACGATAATTTAAAGTATAGAACCCCTTAGCTTCTTAGGGCTCCGGCCCCTGGATCCAACAACAATTTGTGACCTGCCAGTTAAACAAATAAAGTATAAAATATGCTCATCTGACGATAATTTAATGTATAGAACCCCTGAGTTTCTGGGGGCTCCGGCCCCGCACCCAACACCAATTTGTGACCTGCCAGTAACACAAATAAAGTATAAAATATGCTAGTCTGACGATAATTTAAAGTATAGAACCCCTTAGCTTCTTAGGGCTCCGGCCCCTGGATCCAACAACAATTTGTGACCTGCCAGTTAAACAAATAAAGTATAAAATATGCTCATCTGACGATAATTTAATGTATAGAACCCCTTAGCTTCTTGGGGATCCGCCCCCTGGATCGAACACCTATTTGTGTCCTCCCAGTGTCACAAATAAATATAAAAATATGCTCATCTGACCGTTATTTATTGCCCAAAACCCCTTAGCTTCCTGGGGCTCCGCCCCCCGTACACCCCACACCGATTCGTGACGTGCCAGTGTCAAAAAAAAAGGAAGAAATAAGCACATCTGAAGATAATTTCATGTATAGAGCCTCTGAGCTTCTGGGGGCTCCGCCCCCTGGACCCAACATCAATTTTTGTTCTGCCAATGTCACAAATAACGTATAAAAATATGCTCATCTGACCGTTATATATTGCCCAAAACCCCTTAGCTTCCTGGGGCTCCGCCCCCTGGACCCAACACCAATTTGTATCCTGCCTGTGTCACAAATAGATAAAAAAATATATTGTCATCTGACCAGTTATTTATTGCCCAAAACCCCTGTGCTTCCAGGGGCTCCGCCACCTGGACCAATTCCTGACTTGCCAGTGTCACAAATAAAGTATAAAATATACACATCTGACTATAATTTTGTTTCCAAAACCCCTGAGTTTCTGGGGGCTCCGCCCCCTGCACCCAACACCAATTTGTGTCCTGCCAGTGTCACAAATAAGGTATAAAAATATGCTCGTCTGACGATAATTTAATGTATAGAACCCCTTAGCTTCAAGGGGCTCCGCCCCATGGATCCAAGACCAATCCGTGACCTGCCAGTGTCACAAAAAAGGTAAGAAATAAGCACATCTGACGATAATTTAATGTAACAAGCCTCTGAGCTCATGGGGGCTCCGTCCCCTGCACCCAACATCAATTTGTGTCCTGCCAGTGACACAAATAAAGTATAAAATATGCTCGTCTGACGATAATTTAATATATAGAACCCTTTAGCTTTTTGAGGCTCCGCCCCCTGGATTCAACACCAATTTGTGTCCTGCCAGTGTCTCAAATAGATATTAAAAATATGCTCATCTGACCGTTTTTTATTGCCCAAAACCCCTAAGCTTCCGGGGGCTCCGCCCCTTGGACCCAACACCAATTTGTGTCCTGCCAGTGTCACAAATAGATAAAATAAATATGCTCATCTGACCGTTATTTATTGCCCCAAACCCCTGTGCTTCCGGGGGCTTCGCCCCCTGTACATCCCACACCAATTCGTGACCTGCCAGTGTCACAAAAAAGGTAAGAAATAAGCACATCTGACGATAAATTAATGTATAGAGCCTCTAAGCTTCTGAGGGCTCCGCCCCCTGGACCCAACATCAATTTGTGTCCTGCCAATGTCACAAATAACGTATAAAAATATGCTCATCTGACCGTTATTTATTGCCCAAAACCCCTAAGCTTCCGGGAGCTCCGCCCCCTGCACCCAACACAAATTTGTGTCCTGCCAGTGTCACAAATAAGGTATACAAATATGCTCGTCTGACGATAATTTAATGTATAGAACCCCTTAGCTTCAAGGGGCTCCGCCCCATGGATCCAACACCAATCCGTGACCTGCAAGTGTCACAAAAAAAGGTAAGAAATAAGCACATCTGACGATAATTTAATGTAACAAGCCTCTGAGCTTATGGGGGCTCCGTCCCCTGGATCCAACATCAATTTGTGTCCTGCCAGTGACACAAATAAAGTATTAAATATGCTCGTCTGACGATAATTTAATATATAGAACCCCTTAGTTTCTGGGGGCTCCGGCCCCGCACCCAACACCAATTTGTGACCTGCCAGTAACACAAATAAAGTATAAAAATATGCTAGTCTGACGATAATTTAAAGTATAGAACCCCTTAGCTTCTTAGGGCTCCGGCCCCTGGATCCAACAACAATTTGTGACCTGCCAGTTAAACAAATAAAGTATAAAATATGCTCATCTGACGATAATTTAATGTATAGAACCCCTTAGCTTCTTGGGGATCCGCCCCCTGGATCGAACACCTATTTATGTCCTCCCAGTGTCACAAATAAATATAAAAATATGCTCATCTGACCGTTATTTATTGCCCAAAACCCCTTAGCTTCCTGGGGCTCCGCCCCCCGTACACCCCACACCGATTCGTGACGTGCCAGTGTCAAAAAAAAGGAAGAAATAAGCACATCTGAAGATAATTTCATGTATAGAGCCTCTGAGCTTCTGGGGGCTCCGCCCCCTGGACCCAACATCAATTTTTGTTCTGCCAATGTCACAAATAACGTATAAAAATATGCTCATCTGACCGTTATATATTGCCCAAAACCCCTTAGCTTCCTGGGGCTCCGCCCCCTGGACCCAACACCAATTTGTATCCTGCCTGTGTCACAAATAGATAAAAAAATATATTGTCATCTGACCAGTTATTTATTGCCTAAAACCCCTTAGCTTCCTGGGGCTCCGCCCCCCGTACACCCCACACCGATTCGTGACCTGCCAGTGTCAAAAAAAAGGTAAGAAATAAGCACATCTGAAGATAATTTAATGTATAGAGCCTCTGAGCTTCTAGGGTCTCCGCCCCCTGGACCCAACATCAATTTCTGTTCTGCCAATGTCACAAATAACGTTTAAATATATGCTCATCTGACCGTTATTTATTGCCCAAAACCCCTTAGCTTCCTGGGGCTCCGCCCCCCGTACACCCCACACCGATTCGTGACCTGCCAGTGTCAAAAAAAAGGTAAGAAATAAGCACATCTGAAGATAATTTAATGTATAGAGCCTCTGAGCTTCTAGGGTCTCCGCCCCCTGGACCCAACATCAATTTGTATCCTGCCTGTGTCACAAATAGATAAAAAAACATATATTGTCATCTGACCAGTTATTTATTGCCCAAAACCCCTGTGCTTCCGGGGGCTCCGCCCCCTGAACCGATTCGTGACTTGCCAGTGTCACAAATAAAGTATAAAATATACACATCTGACCAAATTTTATTTCCAAAACCCCTGAGTTTCTGGGGGCTCCGCCCGCTGGACCAATTCGTGACTTGCCAGTGTCACAAATAAAGTATAAAATATACACATCTGACTATAATTTTATTTCCAAAACCCCTGAGTTTCTGGGGGCTCCGCCCCCTGCACCCAACACAAATTTGTGTCCTGCCAGTGTCACAAATAAGGTATAAAAATATGCTCGTCTGACGATAATTTAATATATTGAACCCCTTAGCTTCAAGGGGCTCCGCCCCATGGATCCAACACCAATCCGTGACCTGCCAGTGTCACAAAAAAGGTAAGAAATAAGCACATCTGACGATAATTTAATGTAACAAACCTCTAAGCTTATGGGGGCTCCGTCCCCTGGACCCAACATCAATTTGTGTCGTGCCAGTGTCACAAATAAAGAATAAAATATGCTCGTCTGACGATAATTTAATATATAGAACCCTTTAGCTTTTTGAGGCTCCGCCCCCTGGATTCAACACCAATTTATGACCTGCCAGTGACACAAATAAAGTATAAAATATGCTAGTCTGACTATAATTTAATGTATAGAACCCCTTAGCTTCTTAGGGCTGGGGCCCCTGGATCCAACAACAATTTGTGACCTGCCAGTTAAACAAATAAAGTATAAAATATGCTCATCTGACGATAATTTAATATATAGAACCCTTTAGCTTTTTGGGGCTCCGCCCCCTGGATCCAACACCAATTTGTGTCCTGCCAGTGTCTCAAATAAATATTAAAAAAATGCTCATCTGACCGTTATTTATTGCCAAAAACCCCATAGCTTGCGGTGGCTCCGCCCCCTGGACCCAACATCAATTTGTGTCCTGCCAATGTCACAAATAACGTATAAAAATATGCTCATCTGACCGTTATTTATTGCCCAAAACCCCTAAGCTTCCGGGGGCTCCGCCCCCTGGACCCAACACCAATTTGTGTCCTGCCAGTGTCACAAATAGATAAAAGAAATATGCTCATCTGACCGTTATTTATTGCCCAAAACCCCTGTGCTTCCGGGGGCTCCGCCCCCTGTACACCCCACACCAATTTGTGACCTGCCAGTAAAATAAATAAAGTATAAAATATGCTCATCTGACGATAATTTAATGTATAGAACCCCTTAGCTTCTTGGGGCTCCGCCCCCTGGATCGAACACCTATTTGTGTCCTCCCAGTGTCACAAATAAATATAAAAATATGCTCATCTGACCGTTATTTATTGCCCAAAACCCCTTAGCTTCCTGGGGCTCCGCCCCCCGTACACCCCACACCGATTCGTGACCTGCCAGTGTAAAAAAAAAGGTAAGAAATAAGCGCATCTGAAGATAATTTAATGTATAGAGCCTCTGAGCTTCTGGGGGCTCCGCCCCCTGGACCCAACATCAATTTGTGTCCTGCCAATGTCACAAATAACGTATAAAAATATGCTCATCTGACCGTTATTTATTGCCCAAAACCCCTAAGCTTCCGGGGGCTCCGCCCCCTGGACCCAACACCAATTTGTGTCCTGCCAGTGTCACAAATAGATAAAAGAAATATGCTCATCTGACCGTTATTTATTGCCCAAAACCCCTGTGCTTCCGGGGGCTCCGCCCCCTGTACACCCCACACCAATTTGTGACCTGCCAGTAAAACAAATAAAGTATAAAATATGCTCATCTGACGATAATTTAATGTATAGAACCCCTTAGCTTCTTGGGGCTCCGCCCCCTGGATCGAACACCTATTTGTGTCCTCCCAGTGTCACAAATAAATATAAAAATATGCTCATCTGACCGTTATTTATTGCCCAAAACCCCTTAGCTTCCTGGGGCTCCGCCCCCCGTACACCCCACACCGATTCGTGACCTGCCAGTGTTAAAAAAAGGTAAGAAATAAGCACATCTGAAGATAATTTCATGTATAGAGCCTCTGAGCTTCTGGGGGCTCCGCCCCCTGGACCCAACATCAATTTTTGTTCTGCCAAT
Source organism: Strongylocentrotus droebachiensis (assembly GCA_035222895.1). Taxonomy (NCBI): domain Eukaryota; kingdom Metazoa; phylum Echinodermata; class Echinoidea; order Camarodonta; family Strongylocentrotidae; genus Strongylocentrotus; species Strongylocentrotus droebachiensis. Next base: position 486,587 of record JAVYIG010000423.1, read on the forward strand.
GTCACAAATAACGTATAAAAATATGCTCATCTGACCGTTATTTATTGCCCAAAACCCCTTAGCTTCTGGGGGCTCCGCCCCCTGGACCTAACACCAATTTGTATCCTGCCTGTGTCACAAATAGATAAAAAAAATATATTGTCATCTGACCAGTTATTTATTGCCCAAAACCCCTGTGCTTCCGGGGGCTCCGCCCCCTGGACCAATTCGTGACTTGCCAGTGTCACAAATAAAGTATAAAATATACACATCTGACCTAATTTTATATCCAAAACCCCTGAGTTTCTGGGGGCTCTGCCCCATGCACCCAACACAAATTTGTGTCCTGCCAGTGTCACAAATAAGGTATAAAAATATGCTCGTCTGACGATAATTTAATATATAGAACCCCTTAGCTTCAAGGGGCTCCGCCCCATGGATCCAACACCAATCCGTGACCTGCCAGTGTCACAAAAAAGGTAAGAAATAAGCACATCTGAAGATAATTTCATGTATAGAGCCTCTGAGCTTCTGGGGGCTCCGCCCCCTGGACCCAACATCAATTTGTGTCCTGCCAGTGTCACAAATAAAGAATAAAATATGCTCGTCTGACGATAATTTAATATATAGAACCCTTTAGCTTTTTGAGGCTCCGCCCCCTGGATACAACACCAATTTGTGTCCTGCCAGTGTCACAAATAAATATAAAAATATGCTCATCTGACCGTTATTTATTGCCCAAAATCCCATAGCTTCCGGGGGCTCCGCCCCCCGTACACCCCACACCGATTCGTGACCTGCCAGTGTCAAAAAAAGGGAAGAAATAAGCACATCTGAAGATAATTTCATGTATAGAGCCTCTGAGCTTCTGTGGGCTCCGCCCCCTAGACCCAACATCAATTTTTGTTCTGCCAATGTCACAAATAACGTATAAAAATATGCTCATCTGACCGTTATTTATTGCCCAAAACCCCTTAGCTTCCGAGGGCTCCGCCCCCTGGACCCAACACCAATTTGTATCCTGCCTGTGTCACAAATAGATAAAAAAAATATATTGTCATCTGACCAGTTATTTATTGCCCAAAACCCCTGTGCTTCCGGGGGCTCCGCCCCCTGGACCAATTCGTGACTTGCCAGTGTCACAAATAAAGTATAAAATATACACATCTGACTATAATTTTATTTCCAAAACCCCTGAGTTTCTGGGGGCTCCGCCCCCTGCACCCAACACAAATTTGTGTCCTGCCAGTGTCACAAATAAGGTATAAAAATATGCTCGTCTGACGATAATTTAATATATAGAACCCCTTAGCTTCAAGGGGCTCCGCCCCATGGATCCAACACCAAGCCGTGACCTGCCAGTGTCACAAAAAAGATAAGAAATAAGCACATCTGACGACAATTTAATGTAACAAACCTCTAAGCTTATGGGGGTTCCGTCCCCTGGACCCAACATCAATTTGTGTCGTGCCAGTGTCACAAATAAAGAATAAAATATGCTCGTCTGACGATAATTTAAATTTAATATATAGAACCCTTTAGCTTTTTGAGGCTCCGCCCCCTGGATTCAACACCAATTTGTGTCCTGCCAGTGTCTCAAATAGATATTAAAATAATGCTCATCTGACCGTTATTTATTGCCTAAAATCCCATAGCTTCCGGGGGCTCCGCCCCCTGGACCCAACATCAATTTGTGTCCTGCCAATGTCACAAATAACGTATAAAAATATACTCATCTGACGGTTATTTATTGCCCAAAATACCATAGCTTCCGGGGGCGCCGCCCCCTGGACCCAACATCAATTTGTGTCCTGCCAATGTCACAAATAACGTATAAAAATATGCTCATCTGACCGTTATTTATTGCCCAAAACCCCTTAGCTTCTGGGGGCTCCGCCCCCTGGACCCAACACCAATTTGTATCCTGCCTGTGTCACAAATAGATAAAAAAAATATATTGTCATCTGACCAGTTATTTATTGCCCAAAACCCCTGTGCTTCCGGGGGCTCCGCCCCCTGGACCAATTCGTGACTTGCCAGTGTCACAAATAAAGTATAAAATATACACATCTGACCTAATTTTATATCCAAAACCCCTGAGTTTCTGGGGGCTCTGCCCCATGCACCCAACACAAATTTGTGTCCTGCCAGTGTCACAAATAAGGTATAAAAATATGCTCGTCTGACGATAATTTAATATATAGAACCCCTTAGCTTCAAGGGGCTCCGCCCCATGGATCCAACACCAATCCGTGACCTGCCAGTGTCACAAAAAAGGTAAGAAATAAGCACATCTGAAGATAATTTCATGTATAGAGCCTCTGAGCTTCTGGGGGCTCCGCCCCCTGGACCCAACATCAATTTGTGTCCTGCCAGTGTCACAAATAAAGAATAAAATATGCTCGTCTGACGATAATTTAATATATAGAACCCTTTAGCTTTTTGAGGCTCCGCCCCCTGGATACAACACCAATTTGTGTCCTGCCAGTGTCACAAATAAATATAAAAATATGCTCATCTGACCGTTATTTATTGCCCAAAATCCCATAGCTTCCGGGGGCTCCGCCCCCCGTACACCCCACACCGATTCGTGACCTGCCAGTGTCAAAAAAAGGGAAGAAATAAGCACATCTGAAGATAATTTCATGTATAGAGCCTCTGAGCTTCTGTGGGCTCCGCCCCCTGGACCCAACATCAATTTTTGTTCTGCCAATGTCACAAATAACGTATAAAAATATGCTCATCTGACCGTTATTTATTGCCCAAAACCCCTTAGCTTCCGAGGGCTCCGCCCCCTGGACCCAACACCAATTTGTATCCTGCCTGTGTCACAAATAGATAAAAAAAATATATTGTCATCTGACCAGTTATTTATTGCCCAAAACCCCTGTGCTTCCGGGGGCTCCGCCCCCTGGACCAATTCGTGACTTGCCAGTGTCACAAATAAAGTATAAAATATACACATCTGACTATAATTTTATTTCCAAAACCCCTGAGTTTCTGGGGGCTCCGCCCCCTGCACCCAACACCAATTTGTGTCCTGCCAGTGTCACAAATAAGGTATAAAAATATGCTCGTCTGACGATAATTTAATATATAGAACCCCTTAGCTTCAAGGGGCTCCGCCCCATGGATCCAACACCAATCCGTGACCTGCCAGTGTCACAAAAAAGGTAAGAAATAAGCACATCTGACGACAATTTAATGTAACAAACCTCTAAGCTTATGGGGGTTCCGTCCCCTGGACCCAACATCAATTTGTGTCGTGCCAGTGTCACAAATAAAGAATAAAATATGCTCGTCTGACGATAATTTAAATTTAATATATAGAACCCTTTAGCTTTTTGAGGCTCCGCCCCCTGGATTCAACACCAATTTGTGTCCTGCCAGTGTCTCAAATAGATATTAAAATAATGCTCATCTGACCGTTATTTATTGCCTAAAATCCCATAGCTTCCGGGGGCTCCGCCCCCTGGACCCAACATCAATTTGTGTCCTGCCAATGTCACAAATAACGTATAAAAATATACTCATCTGACGGTTATTTATTGCCCAAAATACCATAGCTTCCGGGGGCGCCGCCCCCTGGACCCAACATCAATTTGTGTCCTGCCAATGTCACAAATAACGTATAAAAATATGCTCATCTGACCGTTATTTATTTCCCAAAACCCCTAAGCTTCCGGGGGCTCCGCCCCTTGGACCCAACACCAATTTGTGTCCTGCCAGTGTCACAAATAAGGTATACATATATGCTCTTCTGACGATAATTTAATGTATAGAACCTCTTAGCTTCAAGGGGCTCCGCCCCATGGATCCAACACCAATCCGTGACCTGCCAGTGTCACAAAAAAGGTAAGAAAGCACATCTGACGATAATTTAATGTAACAAGCCTCTGAGCTTATGGGGGCTCCGTCCCCTGGACCCAACATCAATTTGTGTCCTGCCAGTGTCACAAATAAAGTATAAAATATGCTCGTCTGACGATAATTTAATATATAGAACCCTTTAGCTTTTTGGGGCTCCGCCCCCTGGATCCAACACCAATTTGGGTCCTACCAGTGTCTCAAATAAATATTTAAAAAATGCTCATCTGACCGTTATTTATTGCCAAAAACCCCATAGCTTGCGGGGGCTCCGCCCCCTGGACCCAACATCAATTTGTGTCCTGCCAGTGTCATAAATAGATTTAAAAAAATATGCTCATCTGACCGTTATTTATTGCCCAAAACCCCTAAGCTTCCGGGGGCTCCGCCCCCTGGACCCAACACCAATTTGTGTCCTGCCAATGTCACAAATAAATATAAAAATATGCTCATCTGACCGTTATTTATTGCCCAAAACCCCTAAGCTTCCGGGGGCTCCGCCCCCTGTACACCCCACACCAATTTGTGACCTGCCAGTTAAACAAATAAAGTATAAAATATGCTCATCTGACGATAATTTAATGTATAGAACCCCTTAGCTTCTTGGGGCTCCGCCCCCTGGATCGAACACCTATTTGTGTCCTCCCAGTGTCACAAATAAATATAAAAATATGCTCATCTGACCGTTATTTATTGCCCAAGACCCCTTAGCTTCCTGGGGCTCCGCCCCCCCGTACACCCCACACCGATTCGTGACCTGCCAGTGTCAAAAAAAGGTAAGAAATAAGCACATCTAAAAATAATTTCATGTATAGAGCCTCTGAGCTTCTGGGGGCTCCGCCCCCTGGACCCAACATCAATTTTTGTTCTGCCAATGTCACAAATAACGTATAAAAATATGCTCATCTGACCGTTATTTATTGCCCAAAACCCCTTAGCTTCTGGGGGCTCCGCCCCCTGGACCCAACACCAATTTGTATCCTGCCTGTGTCACAAATAGATAAAAAAAATATATTGTCATCTGACCAGTTATTTATTGCCCAAAACCCCTGTGCTTCCGGGGGCTCCGCCCCCTGGACCAATTCGTGACTTGCCAGTGTCACAAATAAAGTATAAAATATACACATCTGACCTAATTTTATATCCGAAACCCCTGAGTTTCTGGGGGCTCTGCCCCATGCACCCAACACAAATTTGTGTCCTGCCAGTGTCACAAATAAGGTATAAAAATATGCTCGTCTGACGATAATTTAATATATAGAACCCCTTAGCTTCAAGGGGCTCCGCCCCATGGATCCAACACCAATCCGTGACCTGCCAGTGTCACAAAAAAGGTAAGAAATAAGCACATCTGACGATAATTTAATGTAACAAGCCTCTGAGCTTATGGGGGCTCCGTCCCCTGGACCCAACATCAATTTGTGTCCTGCCAGTGTCACAAATAAAGAATAAAATATGCTCGTCTGACGATAATTTAATATATAGAACCCTTTAGCTTTTTGAGGCTCCGCCCCCTGGATCCAACACCAATTTGTGTCCTGCCAGTGTCACAAATAAATATAAAAATATGCTCATCTGACCGTTATTTATTGCCCAAAATCCCATAGCTTCCGGGGGCTCCGCCCCCTGGACCCAACATCAGTTTGTGTCCTGCCAATGTCACAAATAACGTATAAAAATATACTCATCTGACGGTTATTTATTGCCCAAAATCCCATAGCTTCCGGGGGCTCCGCCCCCTGGACCCAACATCAATTTGTGTCCTGCCAATGTCACAAATAACGTATAAAAATATGCTCATCTGACCGTTATTTATTTCCCAAAACCCCTAAGCTTCCGGGGGCTCCGCCCCTTGGACCAAACACCAATTTGTGTCCTGCCAGTGTCACAAATAAGGTATACATATATGCTCGTCTGACGATAATTTAATGTATAGAACCTCTTAGCTTCAAGGGGCTCCGCCCCATGGATCCAACACCAATCCGTGACCTGCCAGTGTCACAAAAAAGGAAAGAAAGCACATCTGACGATAATTTAATGTAACAAGCCTCTGAGTTTATGGGGGCTCCGTCCCCTGGACCCAACATCAATTTGTGTCCTGCCAGTGTCACAAATAAAGTATAAAATATGCTCATCTAACGATAATTTAATGTATAAGGCTCTGAGCTTCCGGGGGCTCCGCCCCCAGTACACCCAATACCATTTCGTGACCTGCCAGTGTCACAAATAGATATAAAATATGCTCATCTTCCCGTTATTTATTGCCCAAAACCCCTTAGCTTCCGGGGCTTCCGCCCCCTGGACCCAACACCAATTTGTGTCCTGCCAGTGTCATTAATAGATTTAAAAAAATATGCTCATCTGACTGTTATTTATTGCCCAAAACCCCTGTGCTTCCAGGGGCTCCGCCCCCTGGAACCTACACCAATTTGTGACCTGCCAGTGTCACAAAAAAGGTAAGAAATAAGCACATCTGACGATAATTTAATGTATAAAGCAACTGAGCTTCTGGGGGCTACGCCCTCTGCATCCAACACCAATTTGTGACCTGCCAATGACACAAATAAAGTATAAAAATATACTCGTCTGACGATAATTTAATGTATAGAACCCCTTAGCTTCTTCGGGCTCCGCCCCCTGGACCCCACACCAATTCGTGACTTGCCAGTGTCACACATAGATAGCAAAAATATGCTCATCTAACGATAATTTAATGTATAAGGCTCTGAGCTTCCGGGGGCTCCGCCCCCAGTACACCTCACACCATTTCGTGACCTGCCAGTGTCACAAAAACCTCTTAGCTTCAAGGGGCTCCGCCCCATGGATCCAACACCAATCCGTGACCTGCCAGTGTCACAAAAAAGGAAAGAAAGCACATCTGACGATAATTTAATGTAACAAGCCTCTGAGTTTATGGGGGCTCCGTCCCCTGGACCCAACATCAATTTGTGTCCTGCCAGTGTCACAAATAAAGTATAAAATATGCACAACTGACGATACTTTAATGTATAAAACCCCTGAGTTTCTGGGGGCTCCGCCCCCTTGATCCAACACCAATTTGTGTCCTGCCAGTGTCAAAAATAGATATAAAATATGCTCATATTCCCGTTATTTATTGCCCAAAACCCCTTAGCTTCCGGGGGGTCCGCCCCCTGGACCCAACACCAATTTGTATCCTGCCAGTGTCATAAATAGATTTAAAAAAATATGCTCATCTGACTGTTATTTATTGCCCAAAACCCCTGTGCTTCCAGGGGCTCCGCCCCCTGGAACCCACACCGATTCGTGACCAGCCAGTGTCACAAAAAAGATAAGAAATAAGCACATCTGACGATAATTTAATGTATAAAGCAACTGAGCTTCTGGGGGCTACGCCCTCTGCACCCAACACCAATTTGTGACCTGCCAGTGACACAAATAAAGTATAAAAATATACTCGTCTGAGGATAATTTAACGTAAAGAACCCCTTAGCTTCTTCGGGCTCCGCCCCCTGGACCCCACACCAATTCGTGACTTGCCAGTGTCACACATAGATAGCAAAAATATGCTCATCTAACGATAATTTAATGTATAAGGCTCTGAGCTTCCGGGGGCTCCGCCCCCAGTACACCTCACACCATTTCGTGACCTGCCAGTGTCACAAAAAAGGTAAGAAATAAGCATATCTGACGATAATTTAATGTATAAAGCCTCTGAGCTTCTGGGGCTCCGCCCCCTGGACCCAACATCAATTTGTGTCCTGCCAGTGTCTCAAATAGATATTTAAAAAATGCTCATCTGACCGTTATTTATTGCCCAAAACCCCATAGCTTCCGGGGGCTCCGCCCCCTGGACCCAACATCAATTTGTGTCCTGCCAATGTCACAAATAACGTATAAAAATATGCTCAACTGACCGTTCTTTATTGCCCAAAACCCCTAAGCTTCCGGGGGCTCCGCCCCTTGGACCCAACACCAATTTGTGTCCTGCAAGTGTCACAAATAGATAAAAGAAATATGCTCATCTGACCGTTATTTATTGCCCAAAACCCCTGTGCTTCCGGGGGCTCCGCCCCTGGAACACCCCACACCAATTCGTGACCTGCCAGTGTCACAAAAAAGGTAAGAAATAAGCACATCTGACGATAATTTAATGTATAGAGCCTCTGAGCTTCTGGGGGCTCCGCCCCCTGGACCCAACATCAATTTGTGTCCTGCCAATGTCACAAATAACGTATAAAAATATGCTCATCTGACCGTTATTTATTGCCCAAAACCCCTAAGCTTCCGGGGGCTCCGCCCCCTGGACCCAACACCAAATTGGGTCCTGGCAGTGTCACAAATACATAAAAGAAATATGCTCATATGACCGTTATTTATTGCCCAAAACCCCTGTGCTTCCGGGGGCTCCGCCCCCTGGACCCTAAACCAATTCGTGACTTGCCAGTGTCACAAATAGATATCAAAATATGCTCATCTAACGATAATTTAATGTATAAGGCTCTGAGCTTCCGTAGGCTCCGCCCCCAGTACACCCAACACCATTTCGTGACCTGCTAGTGTCACAAAAAAGGTAAGAAATAAGCACATCTGACGATAATTTAATGTATAAAGCCAGTGTCATGAATAACTTATACAAATATTATAATCTGACTGTTATTTATTGCCCAAAACCCCTAAGCTTCCGGGGACTCCGCCTTCTGGACCCAACACCAATTTGTGACCTGCCAGTGTCGCAAAAAAGGTTATAAATAAGCACATCTGACGATAATTTAATGTATAAAGCCTCTGAGCTTCTGGGGGCTCCGCCCCCTGGACCCAACATCAATTTGTGTCCTGCCAATGTCACAAATAACGTATAAAAATGAGCTCATCTGACCGTTATTTATTGCCCAAAACCCCTAAGCTTCCGGGGGCTCCGCCCCCTGGACCCAACACGAATTTGTGTCCTGCCAGTGTCACAAATAGATACAAAAAAGAATATGCTCATCTGACCGTTATTAATTGCCCAAAACCTCTTACCTTCCGGGGGCTCCGCCCTCTGTCCAGCCCACACCAATTCGTGACCTGCCAGTTTCACAAACAAAGTATAAAATATACTCGTCTGACAATAATTTATTGTTTAGAACCCCTTAGCTTCTAGGGGCTCCGCCCCCTAGATCTAACACCAATATGTGTCCTGCCATTGTCACAAATAGATATAAAAATATGCTCATCTGACCGTTATTTATTGCCCAAAACCCCTTAGCTTCCGGGGGCTCCGCCCCCTGTACACCCCACACCGGAACGTGACTTGCCAGTGTCACAAATAAAGTATAAAATATGCACAACTGACGATACTTTAATGTATAAAACCCCTGAGTTTCTGGGGGCTCCGCCCCCTTGATCCAACACCAATTTGTGTCCTGCCAGTGTCAAAAATAGATATAAAATATGCTCATATTCCCGTTATTTATTGCCCAAAACCCCTTAGCTTCCGGGGGCTCCGCCCCCTGGACCCAACACCAATTTGTGTCCTGCCAGTGTCATAAATAGATTTAAAAAAATATGCTCATCTGACTGTTATTTATTGCCCAAAACCCCTGTGCTTCCAGGGGCTCCGCCCCCTGGAACCCACACCAATTCGTGACCAGCCAGTGTCACAAAAAAGATAAGAAATAAGCACATCTGACGATAATTTAATGTGTAAAGCAACTGAGCTTCTGGGGGCTACGCCCTCTGCACCCAACACCAATTTGTGACCTGCCAGTGACACAAATAAAGTATAAAAATATACTCGTCTGAGGATAATTTAACGTAAAGAACCCCTTAGCTTCTTCGGGCTCCGCCCCCTGGACCCCACACCAATTCGTGACTTGCCAGTGTCACACATAGATAGCAAAAATATGCTCATCTAACGATAATTTAATGTATAAGGCTCTGAGCTTCCGGGGGCTCCGCCCCCAGTACACCTCACACCATTTCGTGACCTGCCAGTGTCACAAAAAAGGTAAGAAATAAGCATATCTGACGATAATTTAATGTATAAAGCCTCTGAGCTTCTGGGGCTCCGCCCCCTGGACCCAACATCAATTTGTGTCCTGCCAGGGTCTCAAATAGATATTTAAAAAATGCTCATCTGACCGTTATTTATTGCCCAAAACCCCATAGCTTCCGGGGGCTCCGCCCCCTGGACCCAACATCAATTTGTGTCCTGCCAATGTCACAAATAACGTATAAAAATATGCTCAACTGACCGTTCTTTATTGCCCAAAACCCCTAAGCTTCCGGGGGCTCCGCCCCTTGGACCCAACACCAATTTGTGTCCTGCAAGTGTCACAAATAGATAAAAGAAATATGCTCATCTGACCGTTATTTATTGCCCAAAACCCCTGTGCTTCCGGGGGCTCCGCCCCTGGAACACCCCACACCAATTCGTGACCTGCCAGTGTCACAAAAAAGGTAAGAAATAAGCACATCTGACGATAATTTAATGTATAGAGCCTCTGAGCTTCTGGGGGCTCCGCCCCCTGGACCCAACATCAATTTGTGTCCTGCTAATGTCACAAATAACGTATAAAAATATGCTCATCTGACCGTTATTTATTGCCCAAAACCCCTAAGCTTCCGGGGGCTCCGCCCCCTGGACCCAACACCAAATTGGGTCCTGGCAGTGTCACAAATACATAAAAGAAATATGCTCATATGACCGTTATTTATTGCCCAAAACCCCTGTGCTTCCGGGGGCTCCGCCCCCTGGACCCTAAACCAATTCGTGACTTGCCAGTGTCACAAATAGATATCAAAATATGCTCATCTAACGATAATTTAATGTATAAGGCTCTGAGCTTCCGTAGGCTCCGCCCCCAGTACACCCAACACCATTTCGTGACCTGCTAGTGTCACAAAAAGGTAAGAAATAAGCACATCTGACGATAATTTAATGTATAAAGCCAGTGTCATGAATAACTTATACAAATATTATAATCTGACTGTTATTTATTGCCCAAAACCCCTAAGCTTCCGGGGACTCCGCCTTCTGGACCCAACACCAATTTGTGACCTGCCAGTGTCGCAAAAAAGGTTATAAATAAGCACATCTGACGATAATTTAATGTATAAAGCCTCTGAGCTTCTGGGGGCTCCGCCCCCTGGACCCAACATCAATTTGTGTCCTGCCAATGTCACAAATAACGTATAAAAATGAGCTCATCTGACCGTTATTTATTGCCCAAAACCCCTAAGCTTCCGGGGGCTCCGCCCCCTGGACCCAACACGAATTTGTGTCCTGCCAGTGTCACAAATAGATACAAAAAAGAATATGCTCATCTGACCGTTATTAATTGCCCAAAACCTCTTACCTTCCGGGGGCTCCGCCCTCTGTCCAGCCCACACCAATTCGTGACCTGCCAGTTTCACAAACAAAGTATAAAATATACTCGTCTGACAATAATTTATTGTTTAGAACCCCTTAGCTTCTAGGGGCTCCGCCCCCTAGATCTAACACCAATATGTGTCCTGCCATTGTCACAAATAGATATAAAAATATGCTCATCTGACCGTTATTTATTGCCCAAAACCCCTTAGCTTCCGGGGGCTCCGCCCCCTGTACACCCCACACCGGAACGTGACTTGCCAGTGTCACAAATAAAGTATAAAAAATGCACAACTGACGATACTTTAATGTATAAAACCCCTGAGTTTCTGGGGGCTCCGCCCCCTTGATCCAACACCAATGTGTGTCCTGCCAGTGTCAAAAATAGATATAAAATATGCTCATATTCCCGTTATTTATTGCCCAAAACCCCTTAGCTTCCGGGGGCTCCGCCCCCTGGACCCAACACCAATTTGTGTCCTGCCAGTGTCATAAATAGATTTAAAAAAATATGCTCATCTGACTGTTATTTATTGCCCAAAACCCCTGTGCTTCCAGGGGCTCCGCCCCCTGGAACCCACACCAATTCGTGACCAGCCAGTGTCACAAAAAAGATAAGAAATAAGCACATCTGACGATAATTTAATGTATAAAGCAACTGAGCTTCTGGGGGCTACGCCCTCTGCACCCAACACCAATTTGTGACCTGCCAGTGACACAAATAAAGTATAAAAATATACTCGTCTGAGGATAATTTAACGTAAAGAACCCCTTAGCTTCTTCGGGCTCCGCCCCCTGGACCCCACACCAATTCGTGACTTGCCAGTGTCACACATAGATATCAAAATATGCTCATCTAACGATAATTTAATGTTTAAGGCTCTGAGCTTCCGGGGGCTCCGCCCCCAGTACACCCAACACCATTTCGTGACCTGCCAGTGTCACAAAAAAGGTAAAAAATAAGCACATCTGACGATAATTTAATGTATAAAGCCAGTGTCATGAATAACTTATACAAATATTATAATCTGACTGTTATTTATTGCCCAAAACCCCTAAGCTTCCGGGGACTCCGCCTTCTGGACCCAACACCAATTTGTGACCTGCCAGTGTCGCAAAAAAGGTTATAAATAAGCACATCTGACGATAATTTAATGTATAAAGCCTCTGAGCTTCTGGGGGTTCCGCCCCTGGACCCAACATCAATTTGTGTCCTGCCAATGTCACAAATAACGTATAAAAATGAGCTCATCTGACCGTTATTTATTGCCCAAAACCCCTAAGCTTCCGGGGGCTCCGCCCCCTGGACCCAACACGAATTTGTGTCCTGCCAGTGTCACAAATAGATACAAAAAAGAATATGCTCATCTGACCGTTATTAATTGCCCAAAACCCCTTACCTTCCGGGGGCTCCGCCCTCTGTCCAGCCCACACCAATTCGTGACCTGCCAGTTTCACAAACAAAGTATAAAATATACTCGTCTGACAATAATTTATTGTTTAGAACCCCTTAGCTTCTAGGGGCTCCGCCCCCTAGATCCAACACCAATATGTGTCCTGCCATTGTCACAAATAGATATAAAAATATGCTCATCTGACCGTTATTTATTGCCCAAAACCCCTTAGCTTCCGGGGGCTCCGCCCCCTGTACACCCCACACCGGAACGTGACTTGCCAGTGTCACAAATAAAGTATAAAATATGCACATCTGACGATACTTTAATGTATAAAACCCCTGAGTTTCTGGGGGCTCCGCCCCCTTGATCCAACACCAATTTGTGTCCTGCCAGTGTCAAAAATAGATATAAAATATGCTCATATTCCCGTTATTTATTGCCCAAAACCCCTTAGCTTCCGGGGGCTCCGCCCCCTGGACCCAACACCAATTTGTGTCCTGCCAGTGTCATAAATAGATTTAAAAAAATATGCTCATCTGACTGTTATTTATTGCCCAAAACCCCTGTGCTTCCAGGGGCTCCGCCCCCTGGAACCCACACCAATTCGTGACCAGCCAGTGTCACAAAAAAGATAAGAAATAAGCACATCTGACGATAATTTAATGTATAAAGCAACTGAGCTTCTGGGGGCTACGCCCTCTGCACCCAACACCAATTTGTGACCTGCCAGTGAAACAAATAAAGTATAAAAATATACTCGTCTGACGATAATTTAACGTAAAGAACCCCTTAGCTTCTTCGGGCTCCGCCCCCTGGACCCCACACCAATTCGTGACTTGCCAGTGTCACACATAGATATCAAAATATGCTCATCTAACGATAATTTAATGTTTAAGGCTCTGAGCTTCCGGGGGCTCCGCCCCCAGTACACCCCACACCATTTCGTGACCTGCCAGTGTCACAAAAAAGGTAAGAAATAAGCACATCTGACGATAATTTAATGTATAAAGCTTCTGAGCTTCTGGGGGCTCCGCCCCCTGGACCCAACACAATTTGTGCCCTGCCAGTGTCACAAATAACGTATAAATATATTCTCATCTGACTGTTATTTATTGCCCAAAACCCCTAAGCTTCCGGAGGCTCCGCCTCCTGGACCCAACACCAATTTGTGATCTGCCAGTGTCGCAAAAAAGGTTATAAATAAGCACATCTGACGATAATTTAATGTATAAAGCCTCTGAGCTTCTGGGGGCTCCGCTCCCTGGACCCAATATCAATTTGTGTCCTGCCAGTGTCACAAAGAAGGTATACAAATATGCTCATCCGACCGTTATTTATTGCCCAAAAGCCTTTAGCTTCCGGGGGCTCCGCCCCCTGGACCCAACACCAATTTGTGTCCTGCCAGTGTCACAAATAGATTTTAAAAAATATGCTCATCTGACCGTTATTTATTGTCCAAAACCCCTGTGCTTCCAGGGGCTCCGCCCCCTGGACCCCACACCAAAAGGTGACTTGCCAGTGTCACAAATAAAGTATAAAATATGCACATCTGACGATAATTTAATGTATAAAACCCCTGAGTTTCTGGGGGCTCCGGCCCTGCACCCAACATTAATTTGTGACCTGCCAGTGACACAAATAAAGTATAAAATATGCTCGTCTTACGATAATTTATTGCCCAAAAGCCCTTAGCTTCCGGGGGCTCCGCCCCCTGGACCCAACACCAATTTGTGTCCTGCCAGTGTCACAAATAGATTTTAAAAAATATGCTCATCTGACCGTTATTTATTGCCCAAAACCCCTGTGCTTCCAGGGGCTCCGCCCCCTGGACCCCACACCAAAAGGTGACTTGCCAGTGTCACAAATAAAGTATAAAATATGCACATCTGACGATAATTTAATGTATAAAAACCCTGAGTTTCTGGGGGCTCCGGCCCTGCACCCAACATTTATTTGTGACCTGCCAGTGACACAAATAAAGTATAAAATATGCTAGTCTGACGATAATTTAATGTATAGAACCCCTAAGCTTCTTAGGGCTCCGGCCCCTGGATCCAACACCTATTTGTGTCCTCCCAGTGTCACAAATAAATATAAAATATCCTCATCTGACCGTTATTTATTGCCCAAAACCCCTTAGCTTCCTGGGGCTCCGCCCCCCGTACACCCCACACCAATTCGTGACCTGCCAGTGTCACAAAAAAGGTAAGAAATAAGCACATCTTAAGATAATATCATGTATAGAGTCTCTGAGCTTCTGGGGGCTCCGCCCCTGGACCCAACATCAATTTTTGTTCTGCCAATGTCACAAATAACGTATAAAAATATGCTCATCTGACCGTTATTTATTGCCCAAAACCCCTAAGCTTCCGGGGGCTCCGCCCCCTGGACCCAACATCAATTTGTATCCTGCCTGTGTCACAAATAGATAAAAACTATATTGTCATCTGACCGTTATTTTTTGCCCAAAACCCCTGTGCTTCCGGGGGCTCCGCCCCCTGGACCAATTCGTGACTTGCCAGTGTCACAAATAAAGTATAAAATAAGCACATCTGACGATAATTTAATGTAATGAAGCGATCCACGGCGAGACGGCCCGGTGGCCAAAGCCGCCCCGCCTAGTACCGACTCAGAAAATGTTAAAGTATAACTTTAGTTCTTGAAGTGTAGAAAACGAAGATAAATCAAAGTCACTAAAACAAATTCATGATTGGAGTTGAAGATTTATTAAAATAAACGTAGAATTAATAAATCACGAAGTTCATGTTTTGGGGCTGGGCAACCCAATTGAAGCAAATTAGCAACTCATGTCGGTATCGTAACGGAAAAGAGGTCCCGCTCCAGAGACGCAACTCGGTTTTTATATCCCCCCGAACTGACACGCCTCGTCCTCCCAAAAATTGAGGCGTGTCACACAGACGCTTTGCGTAATATCAATCCACCCATAATTAGTTTCCGCATTAAAAGGTCCTATATTTCTTGGCGAATTTACCCCCACGGATATAAGGCGCTCCGGATGATCCGCATCTCTATTCCTCGCATACTTCTTTCACGCACCCACCTGGGTCTCTTACATTCTAATCTTTCAAACAAGAGATGCAAATCACCCGGAGACCCAACAACCCTGGAAATTAATTCAATGAATATAAAAAGGGATAAATGTTGCTATGTCCGTCCACACTATCGAGCCCACATGCTTCTGGCTATTAAACACCTGTAATCTTCACTTCCTCTCTCATACTATTTCGATAGTGTGAACAGACCCGGCAACAAGGAAAAACCCTTCCAATTGTAATACAAATCTATTTCCTAAATTTGCCTAATTAATTTAAGTCAACTGTGGCGACACGCCCAGCGACACCTAATCCAATCGGCCAAGCCGAAAAAGTAGAGCCAAAATTAAGAGCGCAACGTCTCGGAACAGGTGTTAAAAATAGCATACAAGGAATTCACCATGTATGTTTGTAAAAATAGTTCTAGCGAAATCTATCAGGAATTTGCCTTGTACATGTACGTCAATGAAATTTTGAGGAAAACGTAAACACGAGAATATCCATATCATTACAGTAACAAGCCTCTGAGCTTATGGGGGCTCCGTCCCCTGGACCCAACATCAATTTGTGTCCTGCCAGTGTCACAAATAAAGTATAAAATATTCTCGTCTGACGATAATTTAATGTATAGAACCCCTGAGTTTCTGGGGGCTCCGGCCCCGCACCCAACACCAATTTGTGACCTGCCAGTGACACAAATAAAGTATAAAATATGCTAGTCTGACGATAATTTAATGTATAGAACCCCTAAGCTTCTTAGGGCTCCGGCCCCTGGATCCAACAACAATTTGTGACCTGCCAGTGAAACAAATAAACTATAAAATATGCTCATCTGACGATAATTTAATGTATAGAACCCTTTAGCTTCTTGGGGCTCCGCCCCCTGGATCGAACACCTATTTGTGTCCTCCCAGTGTCACAAATAAACATAAAAATATGCTCATCTGACCGTTATTTATTGCCCAAAACCCCTTAGCTTCCTGGGGCTCCGCCCCCCGTACACCCCACACCAATTCGTGACCTGCCTGTGTCACAAAACAGGTAAGAAATAAGCACATCTGAAGATAATTTCATGTATAGAGCCTCTGGGCTTCTGGGGGCTCCGCCCCCTGGACCCAACATCAATTTTTGTTCTGCCAATGTCACAAATAACGTATAAAAATATGCTCATCTGACCGTTATTTATTGCCCAAAACCCGTTAGCTTCCGGGGGCTCCGCCCCCTGGACCCAACACCAATTTGTATCCTGCCTGTGTCACAAATAGATACAAAATATATTGTCATCTGACCGTTATTTATTGCCCAAAACCCCTGTGCTTCCGGGGGCTCCGACTCATGGACTAATTCGTGACTTGCCAGTGTCACAAATAAAGTATAAAATAAGCACATCTTACGATAATTTAATGTTACAAGCCTCTGAGCTTATGGGGGCTCCGTCCCCTGGACCCAACATCAATTTGTGTCCTGCCAGTGTCACAAATAAAGTATAAAATATGCTCGTCTGACGATAATTTAATGTATAGAACCCCTAAGCTTCTTAGGGCTCCGGCCCCTGGATCCAACAACAATTTGTGACCTGCCAGTGAAACAAATAAAGTATAAAATATGCTCGTCTGACGATAATTTAATATATAGAACCCTTTAGCTTTTTGAGGCTCCGCCCCCTGGATCCAACACCAATTTGTGTCCTGCCAGTGTCTCAAATAGATATTAAAAAAATGCTCATCTGACCGTCATTTATTGCCCCGAATCCCATAGCTTCCGGGGGCTCCGCCCCCTGGACCCAACATCAATTTGTGTCCTGCCAATGTCACAAATAACGTATAAAAAAATGCTCATCTGACCGTTATTTATTGCCCCAAATCCCATAGCTTCCGGGGGCTCCGCCCCCTGGACCCAACATCAATTTGTGTCCTGCCAGTGTCACAAATAAAGTATAAAATATGCTCGTCTGACGATAATTTAATGTATAGAACCCCTGAGTTTCTGGGGGCTCCGGCCCCGCACCCAACACCAATTTGTGACCTGCCAGTGACACAAATAAAGTATAAAATATGCTAGTCTGACGATAATTTAATGTATAGAACCCTTAAGCTTCTTAGGGCTCCGGCCCCTGGATCCAACAACAATTTGTGACCTGCCAGTGAAACAAATAAAGTATAAAATATGCTCGTCTGACGATAATTTAATATATAGAACCCTTTAGCTTTTTGAGGCTCCGCCCCCTGGATCCAACACCAATTTGTGTCCTGCCAGTGTCTCAAATAGATATTAAAAAAATGCTCATCTGACCGTTATTTATTGCCCCAAATCCCATAGCTTCCGGGGGCTCCGCCCCCTGGACCCAACATCAATTTGTGTCCTGCCAATGTCACAAATAACGTATAAAAATATGCTCATCTGACCGTTATTTATTGATCAAAAACCCCTAAACTTCCAGGGGCTCTGCACCTTCGACCCAACACCAATTTGTGTCCTGCCAGTGTCACAAATAGATAAAAGAAATATGCTCATCTGACCGTTATTTATTGCCCCAAACCCCTGTGCTTCCGGGGGCTTCGCCCCCTGTACATCCCACACCAATTCGTGATCTGCCAGTGTCACAAAAAAGGTAAGAAATAAGCACATCTGACGATAAATTAATGTATAGAGCCTCTAAGCTTCTGAGGGCTCCGCCCCCTGGACCCAACATCAATTTGTGTCCTGCCAAAGTCACAAATAACGTATAAAAATATGCTCATCTGACCGTTATTTATTGCCCAAAACCCCTAAGCTTCCGGGAGCTCCGCCCCCTGCACCCAACACCAATTTGTGTCCTGCCAGTGTCACAAATAAGGTATACAAATATGCTCGTCTGACGATAATTTAATGTAACAAGCCTCTGAGCTTATGGGGGCTCCGTCCCCTGGATCCAACATCAATTTGTGTCCTGCCAGTGACACAAATAAAGTATAAAATATGCTCGTCTGACGATAATTTAATATATAGAACCCCTGAGTTTCTGGGGGCTCCGCACCGCACCCAACACCAATTTATGACCTGCCAGTGACACAAATAAAGTATAAAATATGCTAGTCTGACTATAATTTAATGTATAGAACCCCTTAGCTTCTTAGGGCTCCGGCCCCTGGATCCAACAACAATTTGTGACCTGCCAGTTAAACAAATAAAGTATAAAATATGCTCATCTGACGATAATTTAATGTATAGAACCCCTTAGCTTCTTGGGGCTCCGCCCCCTGGATCGAACACCTATTTGTGTCCTCCCAGTGTCACAAATAAATATAAAAATATGCTCATATGACCGTTAATTATTGCCCAAAACCCCTTAGCTTCCTGGGGCTCCGCCCCCCGTACACCCACACCGATTCGTGACCTGCCAGTGTCAAAAAAAGGTAAGAAATAAGCACATCTGAAGATAATTTAATGTATAGAGCCTCTGAGCTTCTGGGGGCTCCGCCCCCTGGACCCAACATCAATTTTTGTTCTGCCAATGTCACAAATAACGTTTAAAAATATGCTCATCTGACCGTTATTTATTGCCCAAAACCCCTTAGCTTCCGGGGGCTCCGCCCTCTGGACCCAACACCAATTTGTATCCTGCCTGTGTCACAAATAGATTAAAAATATATATTGTCATCTGACCAGTTATTTATTGCCCAAAACCCCTGTGCTTCCGAGGGGTCCGCCCCCTGAACCAATTCGTGACTTGCCAGTGTCACAAATAAAGTATAAAATATACACATCTGACCAAATTTTATTTCCAAAACCCCTGAGTTTCTGGGGGCTCCGCCCCCTGCACCCAACACAAATTTGTGTCCTGCCAGTGTCACAAATAAGGTATAAAAATATGCTCGTCTGACGATAATTTAATATAAAGAACCCCTTAGCTTCAAGGGGCTCCGCCCCATGGATCCAACACCAATCCGTGACCTGCCAGTGTCACAAAAAAGGTAAGAAATAAGCACATCTGACGATAATTTAATGTAACAAGCCTCTGAGCTTATGGGGGCTCCGTCCCCTAGACCCAACACCAATTTGTGTCCTGCCAGTGTCACAAATAAGGTATACAAATATGCTCGTCTGACGATAATTTAATGTAACAAGCCTCTGAGCTTATGGGGGCTCCGTCCCCTGGATCCAACATCAATTTGTGTCCTGCCAGTGACACAAATAAAGTATAAAATATGCTCGTCTGACGATAATTTAATATAAAGAACCCCTGAGTTTCTGGGGGCTCCGCACCGCACCCAACACCAATTTATGACCTGCCAGTGACACAAATAAAGTATAAAATATGCTAGTCTGACTATAATTTAATGTATAGAACCCCTTAGCTTCTTAGGGCTCCGGCCCCTGGATCCAACAACAATTTGTGACCTGCCAGTTAAACAAATAAAGTATAAAATATGCTCATCTGACGATAATTTAATGTATAGAACCCCTTAGCTTCTTGGGGCTCCGCCCCCTGGATCGAACACCTATTTGTGTCCTCCCAGTGTCACAAATAAATATAAAAATATGCTCATCTGACCGTTAATTATTGCCCAAAACCCCTTAGCTTCCTGGGGCTCCGCCCCCCGTACACCCACACCGATTCGTGACCTGCCAGTGTCAAAAAAAGGTAAGAAATAAGCACATCTGAAGATAATTTAATGTATAGAGCCTCTGAGCTTCTGGGGGCTCCGCCCCCTGGACCCAACATCAATTTTTGTTCTGCCAATGTCACAAATAACGTATAAAAATATGCTCATCTGACCGTTATTTATTGCCCAAAACCCCTTAGCTTCCGGGGGCTCCGCCCCCTGGACCCAACACCAATTTGTATCCTGCCTGTGTCACAAATAGATAAAAAAAATATATTGTCATCTGACCAGTTATTTATTGCCCAAAACCCCTGTGCTTCCGGGGGCTCCGCCCCCTGGACCAATTCGTGACTTGCCAGTGTCACAAATAAAGTATAAAATATACACATCTGACTATAATTTTATTTCCAAAACCCCTGAGTTTCTGGGGGCTCCGCCCCCTGCACCCAACACAAATTTGTGTCCTGCCAGTGTCACAAATAAGGTATAAAAATATGCTCGTCTGACGATAATTTAATATATAGAACCCCTTAGCTTCAAGGGGCTCCGCCCCATGGATCCAACACCAATCCGTGATCTGCCAGTGTCACAAAAAAGGTAAGAAATAAGCACATCTGACGATAATTTAATGTAACAAACCTCTAAGCTTATGGGGGCTCCGTCCCCTGGACCCAACATCAATTTGTGTCGTGCCAGTGTCACAAATAAAGAATAAAATATGCTCGTCTGACGATAATTTAATATATAGAACCCTTTAACTTTTTGAGGCTCCGCCCCCTGGATTCAACAAAAATTTGTGTCCTGCCAGTGTCTCAAATAGATATTAAAATAATGCTCATCTGACCGTTATTTATTGCCTAAGATCCCATAGCTTCCGGGGGCTCCGCCCCCTGGACCCAACATCAATTTGTGTCCTGCCAGTGTCACAAATAAAGTATAAAATATGCTCGTCTGACGATAATTTAATGTATAGAACCCCTGAGTTTCTGGGGGCTCCGGCCCCGCACCCAACACCAATTTGTGACCTGCCAGTGACACAAATAAAGTATAAAATATGCTAGTCTGACGATAATTTAATGTATAGAACCCCTAAGCTTCTTAGGGCTCCGGCCCCTGGATCCAACAACAATTTGTGACCTGCCAGTGAAACAAATAAAGTATAAAATATGCTCGTCTGACGATAATTTAATATATAGAACCCTTTAGCTTTTTGAGGCTCCGCCCCCTGGATCCAACACCAATTTGTGTCCTGCCAGTGTCTCAAATAGATATTAAAAAAATGCTCATCTGACCGTTATTTATTGCCCCAAATCCCATAGCTTCCGGGGGCTCCGCCCCCTGGACCCAACATCAATTTGTGTCCTGCCAATGTCACAAATAACGTATAAAAATATGCTCATCTGACCGTTATTTATTGATCAAAAACCCCTAAACTTCCAGGGGCTCTGCACCTTCGACCCAACACCAATTTGTGTCCTGCCAGTGTCACAAATAGATAAAAGAAATATGCTCATCTGACCGTTATTTATTGCCCCAAACCCCTGTGCTTCCGGGGGCTTCGCCCCCTGTACATCCCACACCAATTCGTGATCTGCCAGTGTCACAAAAAAGGTAAGAAATAAGCACATCTGACGATAAATTAATGTATAGAGCCTCTAAGCTTCTGAGGGCTCCGCCCCCTGGACCCAACATCAATTTGTGTCCTGCCAAAGTCACAAATAACGTATAAAAATATGCTCATCTGACCGTTATTTATTGCCCAAAACCCCTAAGCTTCCGGGAGCTCCGCCCCCTGCACCCAACACCAATTTGTGTCCTGCCAGTGTCACAAATAAGGTATACAAATATGCTCGTCTGACGATAATTTAATGTAACAAGCCTCTGAGCTTATGGGGGCTCCGTCCCCTGGATCCAACATCAATTTGTGTCCTGCCAGTGACACAAATAAAGTATAAAATATGCTCGTCTGACGATAATTTAATATATAGAACCCCTTAGCTTCAAGGGGCTCCGCCCCATGGATCCAACACCAATCCGTGATCTGCCAGTGTCACAAAAAAGGTAAGAAATAAGCACATCTGACGATAATTTAATGTAACAAACCTCTAAGCTTATGGGGGCTCCGTCCCCTGGACCCAACATCAATTTGTGTCGTGCCAGTGTCACAAATAAAGAATAAAATATGCTCGTCTGACGATAATTTAATATATAGAACCCTTTAACTTTTTGAGGCTCCGCCCCCTGGATTCAACAAAAATTTGTGTCCTGCCAGTGTCTCAAATAGATATTAAAATAATGCTCATCTGACCGTTATTTATTGCCTAAGATCCCATAGCTTCCGGGGGCTCCGCCCCCTGGACCCAACATCAATTTGTGTCCTGCCAGTGTCACAAATAAAGTATAAAATATGCTCGTCTGACGATAATTTAATGTATAGAACCCCTGAGTTTCTGGGGGCTCCGGCCCCGCACCCAACACCAATTTGTGACCTGCCAGTGACACAAATAAAGTATAAAATATGCTAGTCTGACGATAATTTAATGTATAGAACCCCTAAGCTTCTTAGGGCTCCGGCCCCTGGATCCAACAACAATTTGTGACCTGCCAGTGAAACAAATAAAGTATAAAATATGCTCGTCTGACGATAATTTAATATATAGAACCCTTTAGCTTTTTGAGGCTCCGCCCCCTGGATCCAACACCAATTTGTGTCCTGCCAGTGTCTCAAATAGATATTAAAAAAATGCTCATCTGACCGTTATTTATTGCCCCAAATCCCATAGCTTCCGGGGGCTCCGCCCCCTGGACCCAACATCAATTTGTGTCCTGCCAATGTCACAAATAACGTATAAAAATATGCTCATCTGACCGTTATTTATTGATCAAAAACCCCTAAACTTCCAGGGGCTCTGCACCTTCGACCCAACACCAATTTGTGTCCTGCCAGTGTCACAAATAGATAAAAGAAATATGCTCATCTGACCGTTATTTATTGCCCCAAACCCCTGTGCTTCCGGGGGCTTCGCCCCCTGTACATCCCACACCAATTCGTGATCTGCCAGTGTCACAAAAAAGGTAAGAAATAAGCACATCTGACGATAAATTAATGTATAGAGCCTCTAAGCTTCTGAGGGCTCCGCCCCCTGGACCCAACATCAATTTGTGTCCTGCCAAAGTCACAAATAACGTATAAAAATATGCTCATCTGACCGTTATTTATTGCCCAAAACCCCTAAGCTTCCGGGAGCTCCGCCCCCTGCACCCAACACCAATTTGTGTCCTGCCAGTGTCACAAATAAGGTATACAAATATGCTCGTCTGACGATAATTTAATGTAACAAGCCTCTGAGCTTATGGGGGCTCCGTCCCCTGGATCCAACATCAATTTGTGTCCTGCCAGTGACACAAATAAAGTATAAAATATGCTCGTCTGACGATAATTTAATATATAGAACCCCTGAGTTTCTGGGGGCTCCGCACCGCACCCAACACCAATTTATGACCTGCCAGTGACACAAATAAAGTATAAAATATGCTAGTCTGACTATAATTTAATGTATAGAACCCCTTAGCTTCTTAGGGCTCCGGCCCCTGGATCCAACAACAATTTGTGACCTGCCAGTTAAACAAATAAAGTATAAAATATGCTCATCTGACGATAATTTAATGTATAGAACCCCTTAGCTTCTTGGGGCTCCGCCCCCTGGATCGAACACCTATTTGTGTCCTCCCAGTGTCACAAATAAATATAAAAATATGCTCATCTGACCGTTAATTATTGCCCAAAACCCCTTAGCTTCCTGGGGCTCCGCCCCCCGTACACCCCACACCGATTCGTGACCTGCCAGTGTCGAAAAAAGGTAAGAAATAAGCACATCTGAAGATAATTTAATGTATAGAGCCTCTGAGCTTCTGGGGGCTCCGCCCCCTGGACCCAACATCAATTTTTGCTCTGCCAATGTCACAAATAACGTTTAAAAATATGCTCATCTGACCGTTATTTATTGCCCAAAACCCCTTAGCTTCCGGGGGCTCCGCCCTCTGGACCCAACACCAATTTGTATCCTGCCTGTGTCACAAATAGATAAAACAAATATATTGTCATCTGACCAGTTATTTATTGCCCAAAACCCCTGTGCTTCCGAGGGGTCCGCCCCCTGAACCAATTCGTGACTTGCCAGTGTCACAAATAAAGTATAAAATATACACATCTGACCAAATTTTATTTCCAAAACCCCTGAGTTTCTGGGGGCTCCGCCCCCTGCACCCAACACAAATTTGTGTCCTGCCAGTGTCACAAATAAGGTATAAAAATATGCTCGTCTGACGATAATTTAATATAAAGAACCCCTTAGCTTCAAGGGGCTCCGCCCCATGGATCCAACACCAATCCGTGACCTGCCAGTGTCACAAAAAAGGTAAGAAATAAGCACATCTGACGATAATTTAATGTAACAAGCCTCTGAGCTTATGGGGGCTCCGTCCCCTAGACCCAACATCAATTTGTGTCCTGCCACTGTCACAAATAAAGAATAAAATATGCTCGTCTGACGATAATTTAATATATAGAACCCTTTAGCTTTTTGAGGCTCCGCCCCCTGGATCCAACACCAATTTGTGTCCTGCCAGTGTCACAAATAAATATAAAAATATGCTCATCTGACCGTTATTTATTGCCCAAAATCCCATAGCTTCCGGGGGCTCCGCCCCCCGTACACCCCACACCGATTCGTGACCTGCCAGTGTCAAAAAAAGGGAAGAAATAAGCACATTTGAAGATAATTTCATGTATAGAGCCTCTGAGCTTCTGGGGGCTCCGCCCCCTGGACCCAACATCAATTTTTGTTCTGCCAATGTCACAAATAACGTATAAAAATATGCTCATCTGACCGTTATTTATTGCCCAAAACCCCTTAGCTTCCGGGGGCTCCGCCCCCTGGACCCAACACCAATTTGTATCCTGCCTGTGTCACAAATAGATAAAAAAAATATATTGTCATCTGACCAGTTATTTATTGCCCAAAACCCCTGTGCTTCCGGGGGCTCCGCCCCCTGGACCAATTCGTGACTTGCCAGTGTCACAAATAAAGTATAAAATATACACATCTGACTATAATTTTATTTCCAAAACCCCTGAGTTTCTGGGGGCTCCGCCCCCTGCACCCAACACAAATTTGTGTCCTGCCAGTGTCACAAATAAGGTATAAAAATATGCTCGTCTGACGATAATTTAATATATAGAACCCCTTAGCTTCAAGGGGCTCCGCCCCATGGATCCAACACCAATCCGTGATCTGCCAGTGTCACAAAAAAGGTAAGAAATAAGCACATCTGACGATAATTTAATGTAACAAACCTCTAAGCTTATGGGGGCTCCGTCCCCTGGACCCAACATCAATTTGTGTCGTGCCAGTGTCACAAATAAAGAATAAAATATGCTCGTCTGACGATAATTTAATATATAGAACCCTTTAGCTTTTTGAGGCTCCGCCCCCTGGATCCAACACCAATTTGTGTCCTGCCAGTGTCTCAAATAGATATTAAAAAAATGCTCATCTCACCGTTATTTATTGCCCCAAATCCCATAGCTTCCGGGGGCTCCGCCCCCTGGACCCAACATCAATTTGTGTCCTGCCAATGTCACAAATAACGTATAAAAGTATGCTCATCTGACCGTTATTTATTGATCAAAAACCCCTAAACTTCCAGGGGCTCTGCACCTTCGACCCAACACCAATTTGTGTCCTGCCAGTGTCACAAATAGATAAAAGAAATATGCTCATCTGACCGTTATTTATTGCCCCAAACCCCTGTGCTTCCGGGGGCTTCGCCCCCTGTACATCCCACACCAATTCGTGATCTGCCAGTGTCACAAAAAAGGTAAGAAATAAGCACATCTGACGATAAATTAATGTATAGAGCCTCTAAGCTTCTGAGGGCTCCGCCCCCTGGACCCAACATCAATTTGTGTCCTGCCAAAGTCACAAATAACGTATAAAAATATGCTCATCTGACCGTTATTTATTGCCCAAAACCCCTAAGCTTCCGGGAGCTCCGCCCCCTGCACCCAACACCAATTTGTGTCCTGCCAGTGTCACAAATAAGGTATACAAATATGCTCGTCTGACGATAATTTAATGTAACAAGCCTCTGAGCTTATGGGGGCTCCGTCCCCTGGATCCAACATCAATTTGTGTCCTGCCAGTGACACAAATAAAGTATAAAATATGCTCGTCTGACGATAATTTAATATATAGAACCCCTGAGTTTCTGGGGGCTCCGCACCGCACCCAACACCAATTTATGACCTGCCAGTGACACAAATAAAGTATAAAATATGCTAGTCTGACTATAATTTAATGTATAGAACCCCTTAGCTTCTTAGGGCTCCGGCCCCTGGATCCAACAACAATTTGTGACCTGCCAGTTAAACAAATAAAGTATAAAATATGCTCATCTGACGATAATTTAATGTATAGAACCCCTTAGCTTCTTGGGCTCCGCCCCCTGGATCGAACACCTATTTGTGTCCTCCCAGTGTCACAAATAAATATAAAAATATGCTCATCTGACCGTTAATTATTGCCCAAAACCCCTTAGCTTCCTGGGGCTCCGCCCCCCGTACACCCCACACCGATTCGTGACCTGCCAGTGTCGAAAAAAGGTAAGAAATAAGCACATCTGAAGATAATTTAATGTATAGAGCCTCTGAGCTTCTGGGGGCTCCGCCCCCTGGACCCAACATCAATTTTTGTTCTGCCAATGTCACAAATAACGTTTAAAAATATGCTCATCTGACCGTTATTTATTGCCCAAAACCCCTTAGCTTCCGGGGGCTCCGCCCTCTGGACCCAACACCAATTTGTATCCTGCCTGTGTCACAAATAGATTAAAAAAATATATTGTCATCTGACCAGTTATTTATTGCCCAAAACCCCTGTGCTTCCGAGGGGTCCGCCCCCTGAACCAATTCGTGACTTGCCAGTGTCACAAATAAAGTATAAAATATACACATCTGACCAAATTTTATTTCCAAAACCCCTGAGTTTCTGGGGGCTCCGCCCCCTGCACCCAACACAAATTTGTGTCCTGCCAGTGTCACAAATAAGGTATAAAAATATGCTCGTCTGACGATAATTTAATATAAAGAACCCCTTAGCTTCAAGGGGCTCCGCCCCATGGATCCAACACCAATCCGTGACCTGCCAGTGTCACAAAAAAGGTAAGAAATAAGCACATCTGACGATAATTTAATGTAACAAGCCTCTGAGCTTATGGGGGCTCCGTCCCCTAGACCCAACATCAATTTGTGTCCTGCCACTGTCACAAATAAAGAATAAAATATGCTCGTCTGACGATAATTTAATATATAGAACCCTTTAGCTTTTTGAGGCTCCGCCCCCTGGATCCAACACCAATTTGTGTCCTGCCAGTGTCACAAATAAATATAAAAATATGCTCATCTGACCGTTATTTATTGCCCAAAATCCCATAGCTTCCGGGGGCTCCGCCCCCCGTACACCCCACACCGATTCGTGACCTGCCAGTGTCAAAAAAAGGGAAGAAATAAGCACATCTGAAGATAATTTCATGTATAGAGCCTCTGAGCTTCTGGGGGCTCCGCCCCCTGGACCCAACATCAATTTTTGTTCTGCCAATGTCACAAATAACGTATAAAAATATGCTCATCTGACCGTTATTTATTGCCCAAAACCCCTTAGCTTCCGGGGGCTCCGCCCCCTGGACCCAACACCAATTTGTATCCTGCCTGTGTCACAAATAGATAAAAAAAATATATTGTCATCTGACCAGTTATTTATTGCCCAAAACCCCTGTGCTTCCGGGGGCTCCGCCCCCTGGACCAATTCGTGACTTGCCAGTGTCACAAATAAAGTATAAAATATACACATCTGACTATAATTTTATTTCCAAAACCCCTGAGTTTCTGGGGGCTCCGCCCCCTGCACCCAACACAAATTTGTGTCCTGCCAGTGTCACAAATAAGGTATAAAAATATGCTCGTCTGACGATAATTTAATATATAGAACCCCTTAGCTTCAAGGGGCTCCGCCCCATGGATCCAACACCAATCCGTGATCTGCCAGTGTCACAAAAAAGGTAAGAAATAAGCACATCTGACGATAATTTAATGTAACAAACCTCTAAGCTTATGGGGGCTCCGTCCCCTGGACCCAACATCAATTTGTGTCGTGCCAGTGTCACAAATAAAGAATAAAATATGCTCGTCTGACGATAATTTAATATATAGAACCCTTTAACTTTTTGAGGCTCCGCCCCCTGGATTCAACAAAAATTTGTGTCCTGCCAGTGTCTCAAATAGATATTAAAATAATGCTCATCTGACCGTTATTTATTGCCTAAGATCCCATAGCTTCCGGGGGTTCCGCCCCGTGGACCCAACATCAATTTGTGTCCTGCCAATGTCACAAATAACGTATAAAAATATACTCATCTGACCGTTATTTATTGCCCAAAATCCCATAGCTTCCGGGGGCTCCGCCCCCTGGACCCAACATCAATTTGTGTCCTGCCAATGTCACAAATAACGTATAAAAATATGCTCATCTGACCGTTATTTATTTCCCAAAACCCCTAAGCTTCCGGGGGCTCCGCCCCTTGGACCCAACACCAATTTGTGTCCTGCCAGTGTCACAAATAAGGTATACAAATATGCTCGTCTGACGATAATTTAATGTATAGAACCTCTTAGCTTCAAGGGGCTCCGCCCCATGGATCCAACACCAATCCGTGACCTGCCAGTGTCACAAAAAAGGTGAGAAAGCACATCTGACGATAATTTAATGTAACAAGCCTCTGAGCTTATGGGGGCTCCGTCCCCTGGACCCAACATCAATTTGTGTCATGCCAGTGTCACAAATAAAGTATAAAATATGCTCGTCTGACGATAATTTAATATATAGAACCCTTTAGCTTTTTGGGGCTCCGCCCCCTGGATCCAACACCAATTTGTGTCCTGCCAGTGTCTCAAATAAATATTAAAAAAAATGCTCATCTGACCGTTATTTATTGCCAAAAACCCCATAGCTTCCGGGGGCTCCGCCCCCTGGACCCAACATCAATTTGTGTCCTGCCAATGTCACAAATAACGTATAAAAATATGCTCATCTGACCGTTATTTATTGCCCAAAACCCCTAAGCTTCCGGGGGCTCCGCCCCCTGGACCCAACACCAATTTGTGTCCTGCCAGTGTCACAAATAGATAAAAGAAATATGCTCATCTGACCGTTATTTATTGCCCAAAACCCCTGTGCTTCCTGGGGCTCCGCCCCCTATACACCCCACACCAATTCGTGACCTGCCAGTGTCACAAAAAAGGTAAGAAATAAGCACATCTGACGATAATTTAATGTATAGAGCCTCTAAGCTTCTGTGGGCTCCGCCCACTGGACCCAACATCAATTTGTGTCCTGCCAATGTCACAAATAACGTATAAAAATATGCTCATCTGACCGTTATTTATTGCCCAAAACCCCTAAGCTTCTGGGGGCTCCGCCCCCTGGACCCAACACCAATTTGTGTCCTGCCAGTGTCACAAATAGATAAAAGAAATATGCTCATCTGACCGTTATTTATTGCCCAAAACCCCTGTGCTTCCGGGGGCTCCGCCCCCTGGACCCTTAACCAATTCGTGACTTGCCAGTGTCACACATAGATATCAAAATATGCTCATCTAACGATAATTTAATCTATAAGGCTCTGAGCTTCCGGGGGCTCCGCCCCCTGGACCCAACACCAATTTGTGTCCTGCCAGTGTCACAAATAGATAAAAGAAATATGCTCATCTGACCGTTATTTATTGCCCAAAACCCCTGTGCTTCCGGGGGCTCCGCCCCCTGGACCCTTAACCAATTCGTGACTTGCCAGTGTCACACATAGATATCAAAATAAGCACATCTGACGATAATTTAATGTATAAAGCCTCTGAGCTTCTGGGGGCTCCGCCCCCTGGACGCAACATCAATTTGTGTCCTGCCAGTGTCACAAATAAAGTATAAAATATGCTCGTCTGACGATAATTTAAAATATAGAACCCTTTAGCTTTTTGGGGCTCCGCCCCCTGGATCCAACACCAATTTGTGTCCTGCCAGTGTCTCAAATAGATATTTAAAAAATGCTCATCTGACCGTTATTTATTGCCCAAAACCTCATAGCTTCCGGGGGCTCCGCCCCCTGGACCCAACATCAATTTGTGTCCTGCCAATGTCACAAATAACGTATAAAAATATGCTCATCTGACCGTTCTTTATTGCCCAAAACCCCTAAGCTTCCGGGGGCTCCGCCCCTCGGACCCAACACCAATTCGTGACCTGCCAGTGTCACAAAAAAGGTAAGAAATAAGCACATCTGACGATAATTTAATGTATAGAGCCTCTAAGCTTCTGTGGGCTCCTCCCACTGGACCCAACATCAATTTGTGTCCTGCCAATGTCACAAATAACGTATAAAAATATGCTCATCTGACCGTTATTTATTGCCCAAAACCCCTAAGCTTCTGGGGACTCCGCCCCCTGGACACAACACCAATTTGTGTCCTGCCAGTGTCACAAATAGATAAAAGAAATATGCTCATCCGACCGTTATTTATTGCCCAAAACCCCTGTGCTTCCGGGGGCTCCGCCCCCTGGACCCTAAACCAATTCGTGACTTGCCAGTGTCACACATAGATATCAAAATATGCTCATCTAACGATAATTTAATGTATAAGGCTCTGAGCTTCCGGGGGCTCCGCCCCCTGGACCCAACACCAATTTGTGTCCTGCCAGTGTCACAAATAGATAAAAGAAATATGGTCATCTGACCGTTATTTATTGCCCAAAACCCCTGTGCTTCCGGGGGCTCCGCCCCCTGGACCCTAAAACAATTCGTGACTTGCCAGTGTCACAAATAACGTATAAAAATATGCTCATCTGACCGTTCTTTATTGCCCAAAACCCCTAAGCTTCCGGGGGCTCCGCCCCTAGGACCCAACACCAATTTGTGTCCTGCAAGTGTCACAAATAGATAAAAGAAATATCCTCATCTGACCGTTATTTATTGCCCAAAACCCCTGTGCTTCAGGGGGCTCCGCCCCCTGTACACGCCACACCAATTCGTGACCTGCCAGTGTCACAAAAAAGGTAAGAAATAAGCACATCTGACGATAATTTAATGTCTAGAGCCTCTGAGCTTCTGGGGGCTCCGCCCCTGGACCCAACATCAATTTGTGTCCTGCCAATGTCACAAATAGATAAAAGAAATATGCTCATCTGACCGTTATTTATTGCCTAAAACCCCTGTGCTTCCGGGGGCTCCGCCCCCTGGACCCTAAACCAATTCGTGACTTGCCAGTGTCACACATAGATATCAAAATATGCTCATCTAACGATAATTTAATGTATAAGGCTCTGAGCTTCCGGGGGCTCCGCCCCCCAGTACACCCAACACCATTTCGTGACCTGCCAGTGTCACAAATAGATATAAAAAATGCTCATCTTCCCGTTATTTATTGCCCAAAATCCCTTAGCTTCCGGGGCTTCCGCCCCCTGGACCCAACACCAATTTGTGTCCTGCCAGTGTCATGAATAGATTTAAAAAAATATGCTCATCTGACTGTTATTTATTGCCCAAAACCCCTGTGCTTCCAGGGGCTCCGCCCCCTGGAACTCACACCAATTTGTGACCAGCCAGTGTCACAAAAAAGGTAAGAAATAAGCACATCTGACGATAATTTAATGTATAAAGCAACTGAGCTTCTGGGGGCTACGCCCTCTGCACCCAACACCAATTTGTGACCTGCCAGTGACACAAATAAAGTATAAAAATATACTCGTCTGACGATAATTTAACGTATAGAACCCCTTAGCTTCTTCGGGCTCCGCCCCCTGGACCCCACACCAATTCGTGACTTGCCAGTGTCACACATAGATATCAAAATATGCTCATCTAACGATAATTTAATGTATAAGGCTCTGAGCTTCCGGGGGCTCCGCCCCCAGTACACCCCACACCATTTCGTGACCTGCCAGTGTCACAACAAAGGTAAGAAATAAGCACATCTGACGATAATTTAATGTATAAAGCCTCTGAGCTTCTGGGGCTCCGCCCCCTGGACCCAACATCAATTTGTGTCCTGCCAGTGTCTCAAATAGATATTAAAAAAATGCTCATCTGACCGTTATTTATTGCCCAAAACCCCATAGCTTCCGGGGGCTCCGCCCCCTGGACCCAACATCAATTTGTGTCCTGCCAATGAAACAAATAACGTATACAAATATGCTCATCTGACCGTTCTTTATTGCCCAAAACCCCTAAGCTTCTGGGGGCTCCGCCCCTTGGACCCAACACCAATTTGTGTCCTGCAAGTGTCACAAATAGATAAAAGAAATATGCTCATCAGACCGTTATTTATTGCCCAAAACCCCTGTGCTTCCGGGGGCTCCGCCCCCTGTACACCCCACACCAATTCGTGACCTGCCAGTGTCACAAAAAAGGTAAGAAATAAGCACATCTGACGATAATTTAATGTATAGAGCCTCTGAGCTTCTGGGGGCTCCGCCCCCTGGACCCAACATCAATTTGTGTCCTGCCAATGTCACAAATAACGTATAAAAATATGCTCATCTGACCGTTATTTATTGCCCAAAACCCCTAAGCTTCCGAGGGCTCCGCCCCCTGGACCCAACACCAAATTGGGTCCTGCCAGTGTCACAAATAGATAAAAGAAATATGCTCATCTGACCGTTATTTATCGTCCAAAACCCCTGTGCTTCCGGGGGCTCCGCCCCCTGGACCCTAAACCAATTCGTGACCTGCCAGTGTCGCAAAAAAGGTTATAAATAAGCACATCTGACGATAATTTAATGTATAAAGCCTCTGAGCTTCTGGGAGCTCCGCCCCCTGGACCCAACATCAATTTGTGTCCTGCCAATGTCACAAATAACGTATAAAAATGAGCTCATCTGACCGTTATTTATTGCCCAAAACCTCTTACCTTCCGGGGGCTCCGCCCTCTGTCCAGCCCACACCAATTCGTGACCTGCCAGTTTCACAAACAAAGTATAAAATATACTCGTCTGACAATAATTTATTGTTTAGAACCCCTTAGCTTCTAGGGGCTCCGCCCCCTAGATCCAACACCAATATGTGTCCTGCCATTGTCACAAATAGATATAAAAATATGCTCATCTGACCGTTATTTATTGCCCAAAACCCCTTAGCTTCCGGGGGCTCCGCCCCCTGTACACCCCACACCGGAACGTGACTTGCCAGTGTCACAAATAAAGTATAAAATATGCACATCTGACGATACTTTAATGTATAAAACCCCTGAGTTTCTGGGGGCTCCGCCCCCTTGATCCAACACCAATTTTTGTATAAGAAATAAGCACATCTGACGATAATTTAATGTATAGAGATTCTAAGCTTCTGAGGGCTCCGCCCCCTGGACCCAACATCAATTTGTGTCCTGCCAATGTCACAAATAACGTATAAAAATATGCTCATCTGACCGTTATTTATTGCCCAAAACCCCTAAGCTTCTGGGGGCTCCGCCCCCTGGACCCAACACCAATTTGTGACCTGCCAGTGTCACAAATAGATAAAAGAAATATGCTCATCTGACCTTTATTTATTGCCCAAAACCCCTGTGCTTCCGGGGGCTCCGCCCCCTGGACCCTAAACCAATTCGTAACTTGCCAGTGTCACACATAGATATCAAAATATGCTCATCTAACGATAATATAATGTATAAGGCTCTGAGCTTCCGGGGGCTCCGCCCCCTGGACCCAACACCAATTTGTGTCCTGCCAGTGTCACAAAAAGGTAAGAAATAAGCACATCTGACGATAATTTAATGTATAAAGCAACTGAGCTTCTGGGGGCTACGCCCTCTGCACCCAACACCAATTTGTGACCTGCCAGTGACACAAATAAAGTATAAAAATATACTCGTCTGACGATAATTTAATGTATAGAACCCCTTAGCTTCTTCGGGCTCCGCCCCCTGGACCCCACACCAATTCGTGACTTGCCAGTGTCACACATAGATATCAAAATATGCTCATCTAACGATAATTTAATGTATAAGGCTCTGAGCTTCCGGGGGCTCCGCCCCCAGTACACCCCACACCATTTCGTGACCTGCCAGTGTCACAACAAAGGTAAGAAATAAGCACATCTGACGATAATTTAATGTATAAAGCCTCTGAGCTTCTGGGGCTCCGCCCCCTGGACCCAACATCAATTTGTGTCCTGCCAGTGTCTCAAATAGATATTAAAAAAATGCTCATCTGACCGTTATTTATTGCCCAAAACCCCATAGCTTCCGGGGGCTCCGCCCCCTGGACCCAACATCAATTTGTGTCCTGCCAATGAAACAAATAACGTATAAAAATATGCTCATCTGACCGTTCTTTATTGCCCAAAACCCCTAAGCTACCGGGGGCTCCGCCCCTTGGACCCAACACCAATTTGTGTCCTGCAAGTGTCACAAATAGATAAAAGAAATATGCTCATCAGACCGTTATTTATTGCCCAAAACCCCTGTGCTTCCGGGGGCTCCGCCCCCTGTACACCCCACACCAATTCGTGACCTGCCAGTGTCAAAAAAAAGGTAAGAAATAAGCACATCTGACGATAATTTAATGTATAGAGCCTCTGAGCTTCTGGGGGCTCCGCCCTCTGGACCCAACATCAATTTGTGTCCTGCCAATGTCACAAATAACGTATAAAAATATGCTCATCTGACCGTTATTTATTGCCCAAAACCCCTAAGCTTCCGAGGGCTCCGCCCCCTGGACCCAACACCAAATTGGGTCCTGCCAGTATCACAAATAGATAAAAGAAATATGCTCATCTGACCGTTATTTATTGCCCAAAACCCCTGTGCTTCCGGGGGCTCCGCCCCCTGGACCCTAAACCAATTCGTGACCTGCCAGTGTCGCAAAAAAGGTTATAAATAAGCACATCTGACGATAATTTAATGTATAAAGCCTCTGAGCTTCTGGGAGCTCCGCCCCCTGGACCCAACATCAAATTGTGTCCTGCCAATGTCACAAATAACGTATTAAAATGAGCTCATCTGACCGTTATTTATTGCCCAAAACCCCTAAGATTCCGGGGGCTCCGCCCCCTGGACCCAACACGAATTTGTGTCCTGCCAGTGTCACAAATAGATACAAAAAAGAATATGCTCATCTGACCGTTATTAATTGCCCCAAACCTCTTACCTTCCGGGGGCTCCGCCCTCTGTCCAGCCCACACCAATTCGTGACCTGCCAGATTCACAAACAAAGTATAAAATATACTCGTCTGACAATAATTTATTGTTTAGAACCCCTTAGCTTCTAGGGGCTCCGCCCCCTAGATCCAACACCAATATCTGTCCTGCCATTGTCACAAATAGATATACAAATATGCTCATCTGACCATTATTTATTGCCCAAAACCCCTTAGCTTCCGGGGGCTCCGCCTCCTGTACACCCCACACCGGAACGTGACTTGCCAGTGTCACAAATAAAGTATAAAATATGCACATCTGACGATACTTTAATGTATAAAACCCCTGAGTTTCTGGGGGCTCCGCCCCCTTGATCCAACACCAATTTGTGTCCTGCCAGTGTCAAAAATAGATATAAAATATGCTCATCTTCCAGTTATTTATTGCCCAAAACCCCTTAGCTCCCGGGGGCTCCGGCCCCTGGACCCAACAACAATTTGTGTCCTGCCAGTGTCATTAATAGATTAAAAAAAATATGCTCATCTGACTGTTATTTATTGCCCAAAACCCTTTTGCTTCCAGGGGCTCCGCCCCCTGGAACCCACACCAATTCGTGACCAGCCAGTGTCACAAAAAAGATAAGAAATAAGCACATCTGACGATAATTTAATATATAAAGCAACTGAGCTTCTGGGGGCTACGCCCTCTGCACCCAACACCAATTTGTGACCTGCCAGTGACACAAATAAAGTATAAAAATATACTCGTCTGGCGATAATTTAACGTATAGAACCCCTTAGCTTCTTCGGGCTCCGCCCCCTGGACCCCACACCAATTCGTGACTTGCCAGTGTCACAAAAAAGGTAAGAAATAAGCACATCTGACGATAATTTAATGTATAGAGCCTCTAAGCTTCTGAGGGCTCCGCCCCCTGGACCCAACATCAATTTGTGTCCTGCCAATGTCACAAATAACGTATAAAAATATGCTCATCTGACCGTTATTTATTGCCCAAAACCCCTGTGCTTCCGGGGGCTTCGCCCCCTGTACACCCCACACCAATTCGTGACCTGCCAGTGTCACAAAAAAGGTAAGAAATAAGCACATCTGACGATAATTTAATGTATAGAGCCTCTAAGCTTCTGAGGGCTCCGCCCCCTGGACCCAACATCAATTTGTGTCCTGCCAATGTCACAAATAACGTATAAAAATATGCTCATCTGACCGTTATTTATTGCCCAAAACCCCTGTGCTTCCGGGGGCTCCGCCCCCTGTACACCCCACACCAATTCGTGACCTGCCAGTGTCACAAAAAAGGTAAGAAATAAGCACATCTGACGATAATTTAATGTATAGAGCCTCTAAGCTTCTGAGGGCTCCGCCCCCTGGACCCAACATCAATTTGTGTCCTGCCAATGTCACAAATAACGTATAAAAATATGCTCATCTGACCGTTATTTATTGCCCAAAACCCCTAAGCTTCTGGGGGCTCCGCCCCCTGGACCCAACACCAATTTGTGTCCTGCCAGTGTCACAAATAGATAAAAGAAATATGCTCATCTGACCGTTATTTATTGCCCAAAACCCCTGTGCTTCCGGGGGCTTCGCCCCCTGGACCCTAAACCAATTCGTGACTTGCCAGTGCCAAACATAGATATCAAAATATGCTCATCTAACGATAATTTAATGTATGAGGCTCTGAGCTTCCGGGGGCT
Organism: Strongylocentrotus droebachiensis; assembly: GCA_035222895.1. Taxonomy (NCBI): domain Eukaryota; kingdom Metazoa; phylum Echinodermata; class Echinoidea; order Camarodonta; family Strongylocentrotidae; genus Strongylocentrotus; species Strongylocentrotus droebachiensis. The sequence goes on from JAVYIG010000423.1 coordinate 523,755, forward strand.
CCGCCCCCAGTACACCCAACACCATTTCGTGACCTGCCAGTGTCACAAAAAAGGTAAGAAATAAGCACATCTGACGATAATTTAATGTATAAAGCCTCTGAGCTTCTGGGGGCTCCGCCCCCTGGACCCAACATCAATTTGTGTCCTGCCAGTGTCACAAATAACGTATACAAATATTCTCATCTGACTGTTATTTATTGCCCAAAACCCCTAAGCTTCCGGGGGCTCCGCCTTCTGGACCCAACACCAATTTGTGACCTGCCAGTGTCGCAAAAAAGGTATTAAAAATAAGCACATCTGACGATAATTTAATGTATAAGGCTCTGAGCTTCCGGGGCTCCGCCCCCCAGTACACCCAACACCATTTCGTGACCTGCCAGTGTCACAAATAGATATAAAATATGCTCATCTTCCCGTTATTTATTGCCCAAAACCCCTTAGCTTCCGGGGCTTCCGCCCCCTGGACCCAACACCGATTTGTGTCCTGCCAGTGTCATAAATAGATTTAAAAAAATATGCTCATCTGACTGTTATTTATTGCCCAAAACCCCTAAGCTTCCGGGGGCTCCGCCCCCAGTACACCCAACACCATTTCGTGACCTGCCAGTGTCACAAAAAAGGTAAGAAATAAGCACATCTGACGATAATTTAACGTATAAAGCCTCTGAGCTTCTGGGGGCTCCGCCCCCTGGACCCAACATCAATTTGTGTCCTGCCAGTGTCACAAATAACGTATACAAATATTCTCATCTGACTGTTATTTATTGCCCAAAACCCCTAAGCTTCCGGGGGCTCCGCCTTCTGGACCCAACACCAATTTGTGACCTGCCAGTGTCACAAAAAAGGTAAGAAATAAGCACATCTGACGATAATTTAATGTATAGAGCCTCTGAGCTTCTGGGGGCTCCGCCCCCTGGACCCAACATCAATTTGTGTCCTGCCAATGTCACAAATAACGTATAAAAATATGCTCATCTGACCGTTATTTATTGCCCAAAACCCCTAAGCTTCCGAGGGCTCCGCCCCCTGGACCCAACACCAAATTGGGTCCTGCCAGTGTCACAAATAGATAAAAGAAATATGCTCATCTGACCGTTATTTATCGTCCAAAACCCCTGTGCTTCCGGGGGCTCCGCCCCCTGGACCCTAAACCAATTCGTGACCTGCCAGTGTCGCAAAAAAGGTTATAAATAAGCACATCTGACGATAATTTAATGTATAAAGCCTCTGAGCTTCTGGGAGCTCCGCCCCCTGGACCCAACATCAATTTGTGTCCTGCCAATGTCACAAATAACGTATAAAAATGAGCTCATCTGACCGTTATTTATTGCCCAAAACCTCTTACCTTCCGGGGGCTCCGCCCTCTGTCCAGCCCACACCAATTCGTGACCTGCCAGTTTCACAAACAAAGTATAAAATATACTCGTCTGACAATAATTTATTGTTTAGAACCCCTTAGCTTCTAGGGGCTCCGCCCCCTAGATCCAACACCAATATGTGTCCTGCCATTGTCACAAATAGATATAAAAATATGCTCATCTGACCGTTATTTATTGCCCAAAACCCCTTAGCTTCCGGGGGCTCCGCCCCCTGTACACCCCACACCGGAACGTGACTTGCCAGTGTCACAAATAAAGTATAAAATATGCACATCTGACGATACTTTAATGTATAAAACCCCTGAGTTTCTGGGGGCTCCGCCCCCTTGATCCAACACCAATTTTTGTATAAGAAATAAGCACATCTGACGATAATTTAATGTATAGAGATTCTAAGCTTCTGAGGGCTCCGCCCCCTGGACCCAACATCAATTTGTGTCCTGCCAATGTCACAAATAACGTATAAAAATATGCTCATCTGACCGTTATTTATTGCCCAAAACCCCTAAGCTTCTGGGGGCTCCGCCCCCTGGACCCAACACCAATTTGTGACCTGCCAGTGTCACAAATAGATAAAAGAAATATGCTCATCTGACCTTTATTTATTGCCCAAAACCCCTGTGCTTCCGGGGGCTCCGCCCCCTGGACCCTAAACCAATTCGTAACTTGCCAGTGTCACACATAGATATCAAAATATGCTCATCTAACGATAATATAATGTATAAGGCTCTGAGCTTCCGGGGGCTCCGCCCCCTGGACCCAACACCAATTTGTGTCCTGCCAGTGTCACAAAAAGGTAAGAAATAAGCACATCTGACGATAATTTAATGTATAAAGCAACTGAGCTTCTGGGGGCTACGCCCTCTGCACCCAACACCAATTTGTGACCTGCCAGTGACACAAATAAAGTATAAAAATATACTCGTCTGACGATAATTTAATGTATAGAACCCCTTAGCTTCTTCGGGCTCCGCCCCCTGGACCCCACACCAATTCGTGACTTGCCAGTGTCACACATAGATATCAAAATATGCTCATCTAACGATAATTTAATGTATAAGGCTCTGAGCTTCCGGGGGCTCCGCCCCCAGTACACCCCACACCATTTCGTGACCTGCCAGTGTCACAACAAAGGTAAGAAATAAGCACATCTGACGATAATTTAATGTATAAAGCCTCTGAGCTTCTGGGGCTCCGCCCCCTGGACCCAACATCAATTTGTGTCCTGCCAGTGTCTCAAATAGATATTAAAAAAATGCTCATCTGACCGTTATTTATTGCCCAAAACCCCATAGCTTCCGGGGGCTCCGCCCCCTGGACCCAACATCAATTTGTGTCCTGCCAATGAAACAAATAACGTATAAAAATATGCTCATCTGACCGTTCTTTATTGCCCAAAACCCCTAAGCTACCGGGGGCTCCGCCCCTTGGACCCAACACCAATTTGTGTCCTGCAAGTGTCACAAATAGATAAAAGAAATATGCTCATCAGACCGTTATTTATTGCCCAAAACCCCTGTGCTTCCGGGGGCTCCGCCCCCTGTACACCCCACACCAATTCGTGACCTGCCAGTGTCAAAAAAAAGGTAAGAAATAAGCACATCTGACGATAATTTAATGTATAGAGCCTCTGAGCTTCTGGGGGCTCCGCCCTCTGGACCCAACATCAATTTGTGTCCTGCCAATGTCACAAATAACGTATAAAAATATGCTCATCTGACCGTTATTTATTGCCCAAAACCCCTAAGCTTCCGAGGGCTCCGCCCCCTGGACCCAACACCAAATTGGGTCCTGCCAGTATCACAAATAGATAAAAGAAATATGCTCATCTGACCGTTATTTATTGCCCAAAACCCCTGTGCTTCCGGGGGCTCCGCCCCCTGGACCCTAAACCAATTCGTGACCTGCCAGTGTCGCAAAAAAGGTTATAAATAAGCACATCTGACGATAATTTAATGTATAAAGCCTCTGAGCTTCTGGGAGCTCCGCCCCCTGGACCCAACATCAAATTGTGTCCTGCCAATGTCACAAATAACGTATTAAAATGAGCTCATCTGACCGTTATTTATTGCCCAAAACCCCTAAGATTCCGGGGGCTCCGCCCCCTGGACCCAACACGAATTTGTGTCCTGCCAGTGTCACAAATAGATACAAAAAAGAATATGCTCATCTGACCGTTATTAATTGCCCCAAACCTCTTACCTTCCGGGGGCTCCGCCCTCTGTCCAGCCCACACCAATTCGTGACCTGCCAGATTCACAAACAAAGTATAAAATATACTCGTCTGACAATAATTTATTGTTTAGAACCCCTTAGCTTCTAGGGGCTCCGCCCCCTAGATCCAACACCAATATCTGTCCTGCCATTGTCACAAATAGATATACAAATATGCTCATCTGACCATTATTTATTGCCCAAAACCCCTTAGCTTCCGGGGGCTCCGCCTCCTGTACACCCCACACCGGAACGTGACTTGCCAGTGTCACAAATAAAGTATAAAATATGCACATCTGACGATACTTTAATGTATAAAACCCCTGAGTTTCTGGGGGCTCCGCCCCCTTGATCCAACACCAATTTGTGTCCTGCCAGTGTCAAAAATAGATATAAAATATGCTCATCTTCCAGTTATTTATTGCCCAAAACCCCTTAGCTCCCGGGGGCTCCGGCCCCTGGACCCAACAACAATTTGTGTCCTGCCAGTGTCATTAATAGATTAAAAAAAATATGCTCATCTGACTGTTATTTATTGCCCAAAACCCTTTTGCTTCCAGGGGCTCCGCCCCCTGGAACCCACACCAATTCGTGACCAGCCAGTGTCACAAAAAAGATAAGAAATAAGCACATCTGACGATAATTTAATATATAAAGCAACTGAGCTTCTGGGGGCTACGCCCTCTGCACCCAACACCAATTTGTGACCTGCCAGTGACACAAATAAAGTATAAAAATATACTCGTCTGGCGATAATTTAACGTATAGAACCCCTTAGCTTCTTCGGGCTCCGCCCCCTGGACCCCACACCAATTCGTGACTTGCCAGTGTCACAAAAAAGGTAAGAAATAAGCACATCTGACGATAATTTAATGTATAGAGCCTCTAAGCTTCTGAGGGCTCCGCCCCCTGGACCCAACATCAATTTGTGTCCTGCCAATGTCACAAATAACGTATAAAAATATGCTCATCTGACCGTTATTTATTGCCCAAAACCCCTGTGCTTCCGGGGGCTTCGCCCCCTGTACACCCCACACCAATTCGTGACCTGCCAGTGTCACAAAAAAGGTAAGAAATAAGCACATCTGACGATAATTTAATGTATAGAGCCTCTAAGCTTCTGAGGGCTCCGCCCCCTGGACCCAACATCAATTTGTGTCCTGCCAATGTCACAAATAACGTATAAAAATATGCTCATCTGACCGTTATTTATTGCCCAAAACCCCTGTGCTTCCGGGGGCTCCGCCCCCTGTACACCCCACACCAATTCGTGACCTGCCAGTGTCACAAAAAAGGTAAGAAATAAGCACATCTGACGATAATTTAATGTATAGAGCCTCTAAGCTTCTGAGGGCTCCGCCCCCTGGACCCAACATCAATTTGTGTCCTGCCAATGTCACAAATAACGTATAAAAATATGCTCATCTGACCGTTATTTATTGCCCAAAACCCCTAAGCTTCTGGGGGCTCCGCCCCCTGGACCCAACACCAATTTGTGTCCTGCCAGTGTCACAAATAGATAAAAGAAATATGCTCATCTGACCGTTATTTATTGCCCAAAACCCCTGTGCTTCCGGGGGCTTCGCCCCCTGGACCCTAAACCAATTCGTGACTTGCCAGTGCCAAACATAGATATCAAAATATGCTCATCTAACGATAATTTAATGTATGAGGCTCTGAGCTTCCGGGGGCTCCGCCCCCAGTACACCCAACACCATTTCGTGACCTGCCAGTGTCACAAAAAAGGTAAGAAATAAGCACATCTGACGATAATTTAATGTATAAAGCCTCTGAGCTTCTGGGGGCTCCGCCCCCTGGACCCAACATCAATTTGTGTCCTGCCAGTGTCACAAATAACGTATACAAATATTCTCATCTGACTGTTATTTATTGCCCAAAACCCCTAAGCTTCCGGGGGCTCCGCCTTCTGGACCCAACACCAATTTGTGACCTGCCAGTGTCGCAAAAAAGGTATTAAAAATAAGCACATCTGACGATAATTTAATGTATAAGGCTCTGAGCTTCCGGGGCTCAACCCCCCAGTACACCCAACACCATTTCGTGACCTGCCAGTGTCACAAATAGATATAAAATATGCTCATCTTCCCGTTATTTATTGCCCAAAACCCCTTAGCTTCCGGGGCTTCCGCCCCCTGGACCCAACACCGATTTGTGTCCTGCCAGTGTCATAAATAGATTTAAAAAAATATGCTCATCTGACTGTTATTTATTGCCCAAAACCCCTAAGCTTCCGGGGGCTCCGCCCCCAGTACACCCAACACCATTTCGTGACCTGCCAGTGTCACAAAAAAGGTAAGAAATAAGCACATCTGACGATAATTTAACGTATAAAGCCTCTGAGCTTCTGGGGGCTCCGCCCCCTGGACCCAACATCAATTTGTGTCCTGCCAGTGTCACAAATAACGTATACAAATATTCTCATCTGACTGTTATTTATTGCCCAAAACCCCTAAGCTTCCGGGGGCTCCGCCTTCTGGACCCAACACCAATTTGTGACCTGCAAGTGTCGCAAAAAAGGTATTAAAAATAAGCACATCTGACGATAATTTAATGTATAAAGCCTCTGAGTTTCTGGGGGCTCCGCCCACTTGACCCAACACCAATTTGTGTCCTGTCAGTGTCACAAATAAGGTATACAAATATGCTCGTCTGACGATAATTTAATTTATAAGAACCCCTTAGCTTCAAGGGGCTCCGCCCTATGGATCCAACACCAATCCGTGACCTGCCAGTGTCAAAAAAGGGTAAGAAATAAGCACATCTGACGATAATTTAATGTAAAAAGCCTTTGAGCTTATGGGGGCTCCGTCCCCTGGACCCAACATCAATTTGTGTCCTGCCAGTGTCACAAATAAAGTATAAAATATGCTCGTCTGACGATAATTTAATATATAGAACCCTTTAGCTTTTTGAGGCTCCGCACCCTGGATCCAACACCAATTTGTGTCCTGCCAGTGTCTCAAATAGATATTTAAAAAATGCTCATCTGACCGTTATTTATTGCCCAAAACCTCATAGCTTCCGGGGGCTCCGCCCCCTGGACCCAACATCAATTTGTGTCTTGCCAATGTCACAAATAACGTATAAAAATATGCTCATCTGACCGTTCTTTATTGCCCAAAACCCCTAAGCTTCCGGGGGCTCCGCCCCTCGGACCCAACACCAATTTGTGTCCTGCAAGTGTCACAAATAGATAAAAGAAATATGCTCATCTGACCGTTATTTATTGCCCAAAACCCCTGTGCTTCCGGGGCTCCGCCCCCTGTACACGCCACACCAATTCGTGACCTGCCAGTGTCACAAAAAAAGATAAGAAATAAGCACATCTGACGATAATTTAATGTCTAGAGCCTCTGAGCTTCTGGGGGCTCCGCCCCCTGGACCCAACATCAATTTGTGTCCTGCCAATATCACAAATAACGTATAAAAATATGCTCATCTGACCGTTATTTATTGACCAAAACACCTAAGCTTCCATGCCCCCCCGGACCCAACACCAAATTGGGTCCTGCCAGTGTCACAAATAGATAAAAGAAATATGCTCATCTGACCGTTATTTATTGCCCAAAACCCCTGTGCTTCCGGGGGCTCCGCCCCCTGGACCCTAAACCAATTCGTGACTTGCCAGTGTCACACATAGATATCAAAATATGCTCATCTAACGATAATTTAATATATAAGGCTCTGAGCGTCCGGGGCTCCGCCCCCCAGTACACCCAACACCATTTCGTGACCTGCCAGTGTCACAAATAGATATAAAATATGCTCATCTTCCCGTTATTTATTGCCCAAAACCCCTTAGCTTCCGGGGCTTCCGCCCCCTGGACCCAACACCAATTTGTGTCCTGCCAGTGTCATAAATAGATTAAAAAAAATATGCTCATTTGTCTGTTATTTATTGCCCAAAACCCCTGTGCTTCCAGGGGCTCAGCCCCCTGGAACTCACACCAATTTGTGACCTGCCAGTGTCACAAAAAAGGTTACAAATAAGCACATCTGACGATAATTGAATGTATAAAGCAACTGAGCTTCTGGGGGCTACGCCCTCTGCACCCAACACCAATTTGTGACCTGCCAGTGACACAAATAAAGTATAAAAATATACTCGTCTGACGATAATTTAATGTATAGAACCCCTTAGCTTCTTCGGGCTCCGCCCCCTGGAACCCACACCAATTCGTGACTTGCCAGTGTCACACATAGATATCAAAATATGCTCATCTAACGATAATTTAATGTATAGGGCTCTGAGCTTCCAGGGGCTCCGCCCCCAGTACACCCCACACCATTTCGTGACCTGCCAGTGTCACAACAAAGGTAAGAAATAAGCACATCTGACGATAATTTAATGTATAAAGCCTCTGAGCTTCTGGGGCTCCGCCCCCTGGACCCAACATCAATTTGTGTCCTGCCAGTGTCTCAAATAGATATTAAAAAAATGCATATCTGACCGTTATTTATTGCCCAAAACCCCATAGCTTCCGGGGGCTCCACCCCCTGGACCCAACATCAATTTGTGTCCTGCCAATGTCACAAATAACGTATAAAAATATGCTCATCTGACCGTTCTTTATTGCCCAAAACCCCTAAGCTTCCGGGGGCTCCGCCCCTTGGACCCAACACGAATTTGTGTCCTGCAAGTGTCACAAATAGATAAAAGAAATATGCTCATCTGACCGTTATTTATTGCCCAAAACCCCTGTGCTTCCGGGGGCTCCGCCCCCTGTACACCCCACACCAATTCGTGACCTGCCAGTGTCACAAAAAAGGTAAGAAATAAGCACATCTGACGATAATAATTTAATGTATAGAGCCTCTGAGCTTCGGGGGGCTCCGCCCCCTGGACCCAACACCAATTTGTGACCTGCCAGTGTCGCAAAAAAGGTATTAAAAATAAGCACATCTGACGATAATTTAATGTATAAGGCTCTGAGCTTCCGGGGCTCAACCCCCCAGTACACCCAACACCATTTCGTGACCTGCCAGTGTCACAAATAGATATAAAATATGCTCATCTTCCCGTTATTTATTGCCCAAAACCCCTTAGCTTCCGGGGCTTCCGCCCCCTGGACCCAACACCGATTTGTGTCCTGCCAGTGTCATAAATAGATTTAAAAAAATATGCTCATCTGACTGTTATTTATTGCCCAAAACCCCTAAGCTTCCGGGGGCTCCGCCCCCAGTACACCCAACACCATTTCGTGACCTGCCAGTGTCACAAAAAAGGTAAGAAATAAGCACATCTGACGATAATTTAACGTATAAAGCCTCTGAGCTTCTGGGGGCTCCGCCCCCTGGACCCAACATCAATTTGTGTCCTGCCAGTGTCACAAATAACGTATACAAATATTCTCATCTGACTGTTATTTATTGCCCAAAACCCCTAAGCTTCCGGGGGCTCCGCCTTCTGGACCCAACACCAATTTGTGACCTGCAAGTGTCGCAAAAAAGGTATTAAAAATAAGCACATCTGACGATAATTTAATGTATAAAGCCTCTGAGTTTCTGGGGGCTCCGCCCACTTGACCCAACACCAATTTGTGTCCTGTCAGTGTCACAAATAAGGTATACAAATATGCTCGTCTGACGATAATTTAATTTATAAGAACCCCTTAGCTTCAAGGGGCTCCGCCCTATGGATCCAACACCAATCCGTGACCTGCCAGTGTCAAAAAAAGGTAAGAAATAAGCACATCTGACGATAATTTAATGTAAAAAGCCTTTGAGCTTATGGGGGCTCCGTCCCCTGGACCCAACATCAATTTGTGTCCTGCCAGTGTCACAAATAAAGTATAAAATATGCTCGTCTGACGATAATTTAATATATAGAACCCTTTAGCTTTTTGAGGCTCCGCACCCTGGATCCAACACCAATTTGTGTCCTGCCAGTGTCTCAAATAGATATTTAAAAAATGCTCATCTGACCGTTATTTATTGCCCAAAACCTCATAGCTTCCGGGGGCTCCGCCCCCTGGACCCAACATCAATTTGTGTCTTGCCAATGTCACAAATAACGTATAAAAATATGCTCATCTGACCGTTCTTTATTGCCCAAAACCCCTAAGCTTCCGGGGGCTCCGCCCCTCGGACCCAACACCAATTTGTGTCCTGCAAGTGTCACAAATAGATAAAAGAAATATGCTCATCTGACCGTTATTTATTGCCCAAAACCCCTGTGCTTCCGGGGCTCCGCCCCCTGTACACGCCACACCAATTCGTGACCTGCCAGTGTCACAAAAAAAGATAAGAAATAAGCACATCTGACGATAATTTAATGTCTAGAGCCTCTGAGCTTCTGGGGGCTCCGCCCCCTGGACCCAACATCAATTTGTGTCCTGCCAATATCACAAATAACGTATAAAAATATGCTCATCTGACCGTTATTTATTGACCAAAACACCTAAGCTTCCATGCCCCCCCGGACCCAACACCAAATTGGGTCCTGCCAGTGTCACAAATAGATAAAAGAAATATGCTCATCTGACCGTTATTTATTGCCCAAAACCCCTGTGCTTCCGGGGGCTCCGCCCCCTGGACCCTAAACCAATTCGTGACTTGCCAGTGTCACACATAGATATCAAAATATGCTCATCTAACGATAATTTAATATATAAGGCTCTGAGCGTCCGGGGCTCCGCCCCCCAGTACACCCAACACCATTTCGTGACCTGCCAGTGTCACAAATAGATATAAAATATGCTCATCTTCCCGTTATTTATTGCCCAAAACCCCTTAGCTTCCGGGGCTTCCGCCCCCTGGACCCAACACCAATTTGTGTCCTGCCAGTGTCATAAATAGATTAAAAAAAATATGCTCATTTGTCTGTTATTTATTGCCCAAAACCCCTGTGCTTCCAGGGGCTCAGCCCCCTGGAACTCACACCAATTTGTGACCTGCCAGTGTCACAAAAAAGGTTACAAATAAGCACATCTGACGATAATTGAATGTATAAAGCAACTGAGCTTCTGGGGGCTACGCCCTCTGCACCCAACACCAATTTGTGACCTGCCAGTGACACAAATAAAGTATAAAAATATACTCGTCTGACGATAATTTAATGTATAGAACCCCTTAGCTTCTTCGGGCTCCGCCCCCTGGAACCCACACCAATTCGTGACTTGCCAGTGTCACACATAGATATCAAAATATGCTCATCTAACGATAATTTAATGTATAGGGCTCTGAGCTTCCAGGGGCTCCGCCCCCAGTACACCCCACACCATTTCGTGACCTGCCAGTGTCACAACAAAGGTAAGAAATAAGCACATCTGACGATAATTTAATGTATAAAGCCTCTGAGCTTCTGGGGCTCCGCCCCCTGGACCCAACATCAATTTGTGTCCTGCCAGTGTCTCAAATAGATATTAAAAAAATGCATATCTGACCGTTATTTATTGCCCAAAACCCCATAGCTTCCGGGGGCTCCACCCCCTGGACCCAACATCAATTTGTGTCCTGCCAATGTCACAAATAACGTATAAAAATATGCTCATCTGACCGTTCTTTATTGCCCAAAACCCCTAAGCTTCCGGGGGCTCCGCCCCTTGGACCCAACACGAATTTGTGTCCTGCAAGTGTCACAAATAGATAAAAGAAATATGCTCATCTGACCGTTATTTATTGCCCAAAACCCCTGTGCTTCCGGGGGCTCCGCCCCCTGTACACCCCACACCAATTCGTGACCTGCCAGTGTCACAAAAAAGGTAAGAAATAAGCACATCTGACGATAATAATTTAATGTATAGAGCCTCTGAGCTTCGGGGGGCTCCGCCCCCTGGACCCAACATCAATTTGTGTCCTGCCAATGTCACAAATAACGTATAAAAATATGCTCATCTGACCGTTATTTATTGTATAAAACCCCTAAGCTTCCGGGGGCTCCGCCCCCTGGACCCAACACCAAATTGAGTCCTGCCAGTGTCACAAATAGATAAAAGAAATATGCTCATCTGACCGTTATTTATTGCCCAAAACCCCTGTGCTTCCGGGGGCTCCGCCCCCTGGACCCTAAACCAATTCGTGACTTGCCAGTGTCACACATAGATATCAAAATATGCTCATCTAACGATAATTTAATGTATAAGGCTCTGAGCTTCCGGGGGCTCCGCCCCCAGTACACCCAACACCATTTCGTGACCTGCCAGTGTCACAAAAAAGGTAAGAAATAAGCACATCTGACGATAATTTAATGTATAAAGCCTCTGAGTTTCTGGGGGCTCCGCCCCCTGGACCCAACATCAATTTGTATCCTGCCAGTGTCATAATTAACGTATACAAATATTATAATCTGACTGTTATTTATTGCCCAAAACCCCTAAGCTTCCGGGGACTCCGCCTTCTGGACCCAACACCAATTTGTGACCTGCCAGTGTCGCAAAAAAGGTTATAAATAAGCACATCTGACGATAATTTAATGTATAAAGCCTCTGAGCTTCTGGGGGCTCCGCCCCCTGGACCCAACATCAATTTGTGTCCTGCCAATGTCACAAATAACGTATAAAAATAAGCTCATCTGCCCGTCATTTATTGCCCAAAACCCCTAAGCTTCCGGGGGCTCCGCCCCCTGGACCCAACACGAATTTGTGTCCTGCCAGTGTCACAAATAGATACAAAAAAGAATATGCTCATCTGACCGTTATTAATTGCCCAAAACCTCTTACCTTCCGGGGGCTCCGCCCTCTGTCCAGCCCACACCAATTCGTGACCTGCCAGTTTCACAAACAAAGTATAAAATATACTCGTCTGACAATAATTTATTGTTTAGAACCCCTTAGCTTTTGGGGGCTCCGCCCCCTTGATCCAACACCAATTTGTGTCCTGCCAGTGTCAAAAATAGATATAAAATATGCTCATCTTCCCGTTATTTATTGCCTAAAACCCCTTAGCTCCCGGGGGCTCCGCCCCCTGGACCCAACACCAATTTGTGTCCTGCCAGTGTCATAAATAGATTTAAAAAAATATGCTCATCTGACTGTTATTTATTGCCCAAAACCCCTTTGCTTCCAGGGGCTCCGCCCCCTGGAACCCACACCAATTCGTGACCAGCCAGTGTCACAAAAAAGATAAGAAATAAGCACATCTGACGATAATTTAATGTATAAAGCAACTGAGCTTCTGGAGGCTACGCCCTCTGCACCCAACACCAATTTGTGACCTGCCAGTGACACAAATAAAGTATAAAAATATACTCGTCTGACGATAATTTAACGTATAGAACCCCTTAGCTTCTTCGGGCTCCGCCCCCTGGACCCCACACCAATTCGTGACTTGCCAGTGTTACACATAGATATCAAAATATGCTCATCTAACGATAATTTAATGTATAAGGCTCTGAGCTTCCGGGGGCTCCTCCCCCAGTACACCCCACACCATTTCGCGACCTGCCAGTGTCACAAAAAAGGTAAGAAATAAGCACATCTGACGATAATTTAATGTATAAAGCCTCTGAGCTTCTGGGGGCTCCGCCCCCTGGACCCAACATCAATTTGTGTCCTGCCAGTGTCACAAATAACGTATAAAAATATTCTCATCTGACTGTTATTTATTGCCCAAAACCCCTAAGCTTCCGGAGGCTCCGCCTCCTGGACCCAACACCAATTTGTGATCTGCCAGTGTCGCAAAAAAGGTTATAAATAAGCACATCTGACGATAATTTAATGTATAAAGCCTCTGAGCTTCTGGGGGCTCCGCTCCCTGGACCCAATATCAATTTGTGTCCTGCCAGTGTCACAAAGAAGGTATACAAATATGCTCATCCGACCGTTATTTATTGCCCAAAAGCCCTTAGCTTCCAGGGGCTCCGCCCCCTGGACCCCACACCAAAAGGTGACTTGCCAGTGTCACAAATAAAGTATAAAATATGCACATCTGACGATAATTTAATGTATAAAACCCCTGAGTTTCTGGGGGCTCCGGCCCTGCACCCAACATTAATTTGTGACCTGCCAGTGACACAAATAAAGTATAAAATATAATCGTCTTACGATAATTTATTGCCCAAAAGCCCTTAGCTTCCGGGGGCTCCGCCCCCTGGACCCAACACCAATTTGTGTCCGCCAGTGTCATAAATAGATTTTAAAAAATATGCTCATCTGACCGTTATTTATTGCCCAAAACCCCTGTGCTTCCAGGGGCTCCGCCCCCTGGACCCCACACCAAAAGGTGACTTGCCAGTGTCACAAATAAAGTATAAAATATGCACATCTGACGATAATTTAATGTATAAAACCCCTGAGTTTCTGGGGGCTCCGGCCCTGCACCCAACATTAATTTGTGACCTGCCAGTGACACAAATAAAGTATAAAATATGCTAGTCTGACGATAAGTTTAATGTATAGAACCCCTAAGCTTCTTAGGGCTCCGGCCCCTGGATCCAACACCTATTTGTGTCCTCCCAGTGTCACAAATAAATATAAAAATATGCTCATCTGACCGTTATTTATTGCCCAAAACCCCTTACACCCCACACCAATTCGTGACCTGCCAGTGTCACAAAAAAGGTAAGAAATAAGCACATCTGACGATAATTTAATGTAACAAGCCTCTGAGCTTATGGGGGCTCCGTCCCCTGGACCCAACATCAATTTGTGTCCTGCCAGTGTTACAAATAAAGTATAAAATATGCTCGTCTGACGATAATTTAATGTATAGAACCCCTGAGTTTCTGGGGGCTCCGGCCCCGCACCCAACACCAATTTGTGACCTGCCAGTGACACAAATGAAGTATAAAATATGCTAGTCTGACGATAATTTAATGTATAGAACCCCTAAGCTTCTTAGGGCTCCGGCCCCTGGATCCAACAACAATTTGTGACCTGCCAGTGAAACAAATAAAGTATAAAATATGCTCATCTGACGATAATTTAATGTATAGAACCCCTTAGCTTCTTCGGGCTACGCCCCCTGGATCGAACACCTATTTGTGTCCTCCCAGTGTCACAAATAAACATAAAAATATGCTCATCTGACCGTTAATTATTGCCCAAAACCCCTTAGCTTCCTGGGGCTCCGCCCCCCGTACACCCACACCAATTCGTGACCTGCCAGTGTCACAAAAAAGGTAAGAAATGAGCACATCTGAAGATAATTTCATGTATAGAGCCTCTGAGCTTCTGGGGGCTCCGCCCCCTGGACCCAACATCAATTTTTGTTCTGCCAATGTCACAAATAACGTATAAAAATATGTTCATCTGACCGTTATTTATTGCCCAAAACCCGTTAGCTTCCGGGGGCTCCGCCCCCTGCACCCAACACAAATTTGTACCATGCCTGTGTCACAAATAGATACAAAATATATTGTCATCTGACCGTTATTTATTGCCCAAAACCCCTGTGCTTCCGGGGCTCCGATTCCTGGACTAATTCGTGACTTGCCAGTGTCACAAATAAAGTATCAAATAAGCACATCTGACGATAATTTAATGTAACAAGCCTCTGAGCTTATGGGGGCTCCGTCCCCTGGACCTAACATCAATTTGTGTCCTGCCAGTGTCACAAATAAAGTATAAAATATGCTCGTCTGACGATAATTTAATATATAGAACCCTTTAGCTTTTTGGGGCTCCGCCCCCTGGATCCAGCACCAATTTGTTTCCTGCCAATGTCACAAATAACGTATAAAAATATGCCCATCTGACCGTTATTTATTGCCCAAAACCCCTAATCTTCCGGGGGCTCCGCCCCCTGGACCCAACACCAATTTGTGATCTGCCAGTATCTTAAAAAAGGTTATAAATAAGCACATCTGACGATAATTTAATGTATAAAGCCTCTGAGCTTCTGGGGGCTCCGCTCCCTGGACCCAATATCAATTTGTGTCCTGCCAGTGTCACAAAGAAGGTATACAAATATGCTCATCCGACCGTTATTTATTGCCCAAAAGCCCTTAGCCTCCGGGGGCTCCGCCCCCTGGACCCAACAATAATTTGTGTCCTGCCAGTGTCACAAATAGATTTTAAAAAATATGCTCATCTGACCGTTATTTATTGCCCAAAACCCCTGTGCTTCCAGGGGCTCCGCCCCCTGGACCCCACACCAAAAGGTGACTTGCCAGTGTCACAAATAAAGTATAAAATATGCACATCTGACGATAATTTAATGTATAAAACCCCTGAGTTTCTGGGGGCTCCGGCCCTGCACCCAACATTAATGTGTGACCTGCCAGTGACACAAATAAAGTATAAAATATGTTCTTCTTACGATAATTTAATGTATAGAACCCCTGAGTTTCTGGGGGCTCCGGCCCCGCACCCAACACCAATTTGTGACCTGCCAGTGACACAAATAAAGTATAAAAATATACTCGTCTGACGATAATTTAATGTATAGAACCCCTTAGCTTCTTCGGGCTCCGCCCCCTGGACCCCACACCAATTCGTGACTTGCCAGTGTCACACATAGATATCAAAATATGCTCATCTAACGATAATTTAATGTATAAGGCTCTGAGCTTCCGGGGGCTCCGCCCCCAGTACACCCCACACCATTTCGTGACCTGCCAGTGTCACAACAAAGGTAAGAAATAAGCACATCTGACGATAATTTAATGTATAAAGCCTCTGAGCTTCTGGGGCTCCGCCCCCTGGACCCAACATCAATTTGTGTCCTGCCAGTGTCTCAAATAGATATTAAAAAAATGCTCATCTGACCGTTATTTATTGCCCAAAACCCCATAGCTTCCGGGGGCTCCGCCCCCTGGACCCAACATCAATTTGTGTCCTGCCAATGAAACAAATAACGTATAAAAATATGCTCATCTGACCGTTCTTTATTGCCCAAAACCCCTAAGCTACCGGGGGCTCCGCCCCTTGGACCCAACACCAATTTGTGTCCTGCAAGTGTCACAAATAGATAAAAGAAATATGCTCATCAGACCGTTATTTATTGCCCAAAACCCCTGTGCTTCCGGGGGCTCCGCCCCCTGTACACCCCACACCAATTCGTGACCTGCCAGTGTCAAAAAAAAGGTAAGAAATAAGCACATCTGACGATAATTTAATGTATAGAGCCTCTGAGCTTCTGGGGGCTCCGCCCTCTGGACCCAACATCAATTTGTGTCCTGCCAATGTCACAAATAACGTATAAAAATATGCTCATCTGACCGTTATTTATTGCCCAAAACCCCTAAGCTTCCGAGGGCTCCGCCCCCTGGACCCAACACCAAATTGGGTCCTGCCAGTATCACAAATAGATAAAAGAAATATGCTCATCTGACCGTTATTTATTGCCCAAAACCCCTGTGCTTCCGGGGGCTCCGCCCCCTGGACCCTAAACCAATTCGTGACCTGCCAGTGTCGCAAAAAAGGTTATAAATAAGCACATCTGACGATAATTTAATGTATAAAGCCTCTGAGCTTCTGGGAGCTCCGCCCCCTGGACCCAACATCAAATTGTGTCCTGCCAATGTCACAAATAACGTATTAAAATGAGCTCATCTGACCGTTATTTATTGCCCAAAACCCCTAAGATTCCGGGGGCTCCGCCCCCTGGACCCAACACGAATTTGTGTCCTGCCAGTGTCACAAATAGATACAAAAAAGAATATGCTCATCTGACCGTTATTAATTGCCCCAAACCTCTTACCTTCCGGGGGCTCCGCCCTCTGTCCAGCCCACACCAATTCGTGACCTGCCAGATTCACAAACAAAGTATAAAATATACTCGTCTGACAATAATTTATTGTTTAGAACCCCTTAGCTTCTAGGGGCTCCGCCCCCTAGATCCAACACCAATATCTGTCCTGCCATTGTCACAAATAGATATACAAATATGCTCATCTGACCATTATTTATTGCCCAAAACCCCTTAGCTTCCGGGGGCTCCGCCTCCTGTACACCCCACACCGGAACGTGACTTGCCAGTGTCACAAATAAAGTATAAAATATGCACATCTGACGATACTTTAATGTATAAAACCCCTGAGTTTCTGGGGGCTCCGCCCCCTTGATCCAACACCAATTTGTGTCCTGCCAGTGTCAAAAATAGATATAAAATATGCTCATCTTCCAGTTATTTATTGCCCAAAACCCCTTAGCTCCCGGGGGCTCCGGCCCCTGGACCCAACAACAATTTGTGTCCTGCCAGTGTCATTAATAGATTAAAAAAAATATGCTCATCTGACTGTTATTTATTGCCCAAAACCCTTTTGCTTCCAGGGGCTCCGCCCCCTGGAACCCACACCAATTCGTGACCAGCCAGTGTCACAAAAAAGATAAGAAATAAGCACATCTGACGATAATTTAATATATAAAGCAACTGAGCTTCTGGGGGCTACGCCCTCTGCACCCAACACCAATTTGTGACCTGCCAGTGACACAAATAAAGTATAAAAATATACTCGTCTGGCGATAATTTAACGTATAGAACCCCTTAGCTTCTTCGGGCTCCGCCCCCTGGACCCCACACCAATTCGTGACTTGCCAGTGTCACAAAAAAGGTAAGAAATAAGCACATCTGACGATAATTTAATGTATAGAGCCTCTAAGCTTCTGAGGGCTCCGCCCCCTGGACCCAACATCAATTTGTGTCCTGCCAATGTCACAAATAACGTATAAAAATATGCTCATCTGACCGTTATTTATTGCCCAAAACCCCTGTGCTTCCGGGGGCTTCGCCCCCTGTACACCCCACACCAATTCGTGACCTGCCAGTGTCACAAAAAAGGTAAGAAATAAGCACATCTGACGATAATTTAATGTATAGAGCCTCTAAGCTTCTGAGGGCTCCGCCCCCTGGACCCAACATCAATTTGTGTCCTGCCAATGTCACAAATAACGTATAAAAATATGCTCATCTGACCGTTATTTATTGCCCAAAACCCCTGTGCTTCCGGGGGCTCCGCCCCCTGTACACCCCACACCAATTCGTGACCTGCCAGTGTCACAAAAAAGGTAAGAAATAAGCACATCTGACGATAATTTAATGTATAGAGCCTCTAAGCTTCTGAGGGCTCCGCCCCCTGGACCCAACATCAATTTGTGTCCTGCCAATGTCACAAATAACGTATAAAAATATGCTCATCTGACCGTTATTTATTGCCCAAAACCCCTAAGCTTCTGGGGGCTCCGCCCCCTGGACCCAACACCAATTTGTGTCCTGCCAGTGTCACAAATAGATAAAAGAAATATGCTCATCTGACCGTTATTTATTGCCCAAAACCCCTGTGCTTCCGGGGGCTTCGCCCCCTGGACCCTAAACCAATTCGTGACTTGCCAGTGCCAAACATAGATATCAAAATATGCTCATCTAACGATAATTTAATGTATGAGGCTCTGAGCTTCCGGGGGCTCCGCCCCCAGTACACCCAACACCATTTCGTGACCTGCCAGTGTCACAAAAAAGGTAAGAAATAAGCACATCTGACGATAATTTAATGTATAAAGCCTCTGAGCTTCTGGGGGCTCCGCCCCCTGGACCCAACATCAATTTGTGTCCTGCCAGTGTCACAAATAACGTATACAAATATTCTCATCTGACTGTTATTTATTGCCCAAAACCCCTAAGCTTCCGGGGGCTCCGCCTTCTGGACCCAACACCAATTTGTGACCTGCCAGTGTCGCAAAAAAGGTATTAAAAATAAGCACATCTGACGATAATTTAATGTATAAGGCTCTGAGCTTCCGGGGCTCCGCCCCCCAGTACACCCAACACCATTTCGTGACCTGCCAGTGTCACAAATAGATATAAAATATGCTCATCTTCCCGTTATTTATTGCCCAAAACCCCTTAGCTTCCGGGGCTTCCGCCCCCTGGACCCAACACCGTTTTGTGTCCTGCCAGTGTCATAAATAGATTTAAAAAAATATGCTCATCTGACTGTTATTTATTGCCCAAAACCCCTAAGCTTCCGGGGGCTCCGCCCCCAGTACACCCAACACCATTTCGTGACCTGCCAGTGTCACAAAAAAGGTAAGAAATAAGCACATCTGACGATAATTTAACGTATAAAGCCTCTGAGCTTCTGGGGGCTCCGCCCCCTGGACCCAACATCAATTTGTGTCCTGCCAGTGTCACAAATAACGTATACAAATATTCTCATCTGACTGTTATTTATTGCCCAAAACCCCTAAGCTTCCGGGGGCTCCGCCTTCTGGACCCAACACCAATTTGTGACCTGCAAGTGTCGCAAAAAAGGTATTAAAAATAAGCACATCTGACGATAATTTAATGTATAAAGCCTCTGAGTTTCTGGGGGCTCCGCCCACTTGACCCAACACCAATTTGTGTCCTGTCAGTGTCACAAATAAGGTATACAAATATGCTCGTCTGACGATAATTTAATTTATAAGAACCCCTTAGCTTCAAGGGGCTCCGCCCTATGGATCCAACACCAATCCGTGACCTGCCAGTGTCACAAAAAAGGTAAGAAATAAGCACATCTGACGATAATTTAATGTAAAAAGCCTTTGAGCTTATGGGGGCTCCGTCCCCTGGACCCAACATCAATTTGTGTCCTGCCAGTGTCACAAATAAAGTATAAAATATGCTCGTCTGACGATAATTTAATATATAGAACCCTTTAGCTTTTTGAGGCTCCGCACCCTGGATCCAACACCAATTTGTGTCCTGCCAGTGTCTCAAATAGATATTTAAAAAATGCTCATCTGACCGTTATTTATTGCCCAAAACCTCATAGCTTCCGGGGGCTCCGCCCCCTGGACCCAACATCAATTTGTGTCTTGCCAATGTCACAAATAACGTATAAAAATATGCTCATCTGACCGTTCTTTATTGCCCAAAACCCCTAAGCTTCCGGGGGCTCCGCCCCTCGGACCTAACACCAATTTGTGTCCTGCAAGTGTCACAAATAGATAAAAGAAATATGCTCATCTGACCGTTATTTATTGCCCAAAACCCCTGTGCTTCCGGGGCTCCGCCCCCTGTACACGCCACACCAATTCGTGACCTGCCAGTGTCACAAAAAAAGATAAGAAATAAGCACATCTGACGATAATTTAATGTCTAGAGCCTCTGAGCTTCTGGGGGCTCCGCCCCCTGGACCCAACATCAATTTGTGTCCTGCCAATATCACAAATAACGTATAAAAATATGCTCATCTGACCGTTATTTATTGACCAAAACACCTAAGCTTCCATGCCCCCCCGGACCCAACACCAAATTGGGTCCTGCCAGTGTCACAAATAGATAAAAGAAATATGCTCATCTGACCGTTATTTATTGCCCAAAACCCCTGTGCTTCCGGGGGCTCCGCCCCCTGGACCCTAAACCAATTCGTGACTTGCCAGTGTCACACATAGATATCAAAATATGCTCATCTAACGATAATTTAATATATAAGGCTCTGAGCGTCCGGGGCTCCGCCCCCCAGTACACCCAACACCATTTCGTGACCTGCCAGTGTCACAAATAGATATAAAATATGCTCATCTTCCCGTTATTTATTGCCCAAAACCCCTTAGCTTCCGGGGCTTCCGCCCCCTGGACCCAACACCAATTTGTGTCCTGCCAGTGTCATAAATAGATTAAAAAAAATATGCTCATTTGTCTGTTATTTATTGCCCAAAACCCCTGTGCTTCCAGGGGCTCAGCCCCCTGGAACTCACACCAATTTGTGACCTGCCAGTGTCACAAAAAAGGTTACAAATAAGCACATCTGACGATAATTGAATGTATAAAGCAACTGAGCTTCTGGGGGCTACGCCCTCTGCACCCAACACCAATTTGTGACCTGCCAGTGACACAAATAAAGTATAAAAATATACTCGTCTGACGATAATTTAATGTATAGAACCCCTTAGCTTCTTCGGGCTCCGCCCCCTGGAACCCACACCAATTCGTGACTTGCCAGTGTCACACATAGATATCAAAATATGCTCATCTAACGATAATTTAATGTATAGGGCTCTGAGCTTCCAGGGGCTCCGCCCCCAGTACACCCCACACCATTTCGTGACCTGCCAGTGTCACAACAAAGGTAAGAAATAAGCACATCTGACGATAATTTAATGTATAAAGCCTCTGAGCTTCTGGGGCTCCGCCCCCTGGACCCAACATCAATTTGTGTCCTGCCAGTGTCTCAAATAGATATTAAAAAAATGCATATCTGACCGTTATTTATTGCCCAAAACCCCATAGCTTCCGGGGGCTCCACCCCCTGGACCCAACATCAATTTGTGTCCTGCCAATGTCACAAATAACGTATAAAAATATGCTCATCTGACCGTTCTTTATTGCCCAAAACCCCTAAGCTTCCGGGGGCTCCGCCCCTTGGACCCAACACGAATTTGTGTCCTGCAAGTGTCACAAATAGATAAAAGAAATATGCTCATCTGACCGTTATTTATTGCCCAAAACCCCTGTGCTTCCGGGGGCTCCGCCCCCTGTACACCCCACACCAATTCGTGACCTGCCAGTGTCACAAAAAAGGTAAGAAATAAGCACATCTGACGATAATAATTTAATGTATAGAGCCTCTGAGCTTCGGGGGGCTCCGCCCCCTGGACCCAACATCAATTTGTGTCCTGCCAATGTCACAAATAACGTATAAAAATATGCTCATCTGACCGTTATTTATTGTATAAAACCCCTAAGCTTCCGGGGGCTCCGCCCCCTGGACCCAACACCAAATTGAGTCCTGCCAGTGTCACAAATAGATAAAAGAAATATGCTCATCTGACCGTTATTTATTGCCCAAAACCCCTGTGCTTCCGGGGGCTCCGCCCCCTGGACCCTAAACCAATTCGTGACTTGCCAGTGTCACACATAGATATCAAAATATGCTCATCTAACGATAATTTAATGTATAAGGCTCTGAGCTTCCGGGGGCTCCGCCCCCAGTACACCCAACACCATTTCGTGACCTGCCAGTGTCACAAAAAAGGTAAGAAATAAGCACATCTGACGATAATTTAATGTATAAAGCCTCTGAGTTTCTGGGGGCTCCGCCCCCTGGACCCAACATCAATTTGTATCCTGCCAGTGTCATAATTAACGTATACAAATATTATAATCTGACTGTTATTTATTGCCCAAAACCCCTAAGCTTCCGGGGACTCCGCCTTCTGGACCCAACACCAATTTGTGACCTGCCAGTGTCGCAAAAAAGGTTATAAATAAGCACATCTGACGATAATTTAATGTATAAAGCCTCTGAGCTTCTGGGGGCTCCGCCCCCTGGACCCAACATCAATTTGTGTCCTGCCAATGTCACAAATAACGTATAAAAATAAGCTCATCTGCCCGTCATTTATTGCCCAAAACCCCTAAGCTTCCGGGGGCTCCGCCCCCTGGACCCAACACGAATTTGTGTCCTGCCAGTGTCACAAATAGATACAAAAAAGAATATGCTCATCTGACCGTTATTAATTGCCCAAAACCTCTTACCTTCCGGGGGCTCCGCCCTCTGTCCAGCCCACACCAATTCGTGACCTGCCAGTTTCACAAACAAAGTATAAAATATACTCGTCTGACAATAATTTATTGTTTAGAACCCCTTAGCTTTTGGGGGCTCCGCCCCCTTGATCCAACACCAATTTGTGTCCTGCCAGTGTCAAAAATAGATATAAAATATGCTCATCTTCCCGTTATTTATTGCCTAAAACCCCTTAGCTCCCGGGGGCTCCGCCCCCTGGACCCAACACCAATTTGTGTCCTGCCAGTGTCATAAATAGATTTAAAAAAATATGCTCATCTGACTGTTATTTATTGCCCAAAACCCCTTTGCTTCCAGGGGCTCCGCCCCCTGGAACCCACACCAATTCGTGACCAGCCAGTGTCACAAAAAAGATAAGAAATAAGCACATCTGACGATAATTTAATGTATAAAGCAACTGAGCTTCTGGAGGCTACGCCCTCTGCACCCAACACCAATTTGTGACCTGCCAGTGACACAAATAAAGTATAAAAATATACTCGTCTGACGATAATTTAACGTATAGAACCCCTTAGCTTCTTCGGGCTCCGCCCCCTGGACCCCACACCAATTCGTGACTTGCCAGTGTTACACATAGATATCAAAATATGCTCATCTAACGATAATTTAATGTATAAGGCTCTGAGCTTCCGGGGGCTCCTCCCCCAGTACACCCCACACCATTTCGCGACCTGCCAGTGTCACAAAAAAGGTAAGAAATAAGCACATCTGACGATAATTTAATGTATAAAGCCTCTGAGCTTCTGGGGGCTCCGCCCCCTGGACCCAACATCAATTTGTGTCCTGCCAGTGTCACAAATAACGTATAAAAATATTCTCATCTGACTGTTATTTATTGCCCAAAACCCCTAAGCTTCCGGAGGCTCCGCCTCCTGGACCCAACACCAATTTGTGATCTGCCAGTGTCGCAAAAAAGGTTATAAATAAGCACATCTGACGATAATTTAATGTATAAAGCCTCTGAGCTTCTGGGGGCTCCGCTCCCTGGACCCAATATCAATTTGTGTCCTGCCAGTGTCACAAAGAAGGTATACAAATATGCTCATCCGACCGTTATTTATTGCCCAAAAGCCCTTAGCTTCCAGGGGCTCCGCCCCCTGGACCCCACACCAAAAGGTGACTTGCCAGTGTCACAAATAAAGTATAAAATATGCACATCTGACGATAATTTAATGTATAAAACCCCTGAGTTTCTGGGGGCTCCGGCCCTGCACCCAACATTAATTTGTGACCTGCCAGTGACACAAATAAAGTATAAAATATAATCGTCTTACGATAATTTATTGCCCAAAAGCCCTTAGCTTCCGGGGGCTCCGCCCCCTGGACCCAACACCAATTTGTGTCCGCCAGTGTCATAAATAGATTTTAAAAAATATGCTCATCTGACCGTTATTTATTGCCCAAAACCCCTGTGCTTCCAGGGGCTCCGCCCCCTGGACCCCACACCAAAAGGTGACTTGCCAGTGTCACAAATAAAGTATAAAATATGCACATCTGACGATAATTTAATGTATAAAACCCCTGAGTTTCTGGGGGCTCCGGCCCTGCACCCAACATTAATTTGTGACCTGCCAGTGACACAAATAAAGTATAAAATATGCTAGTCTGACGATAAGTTTAATGTATAGAACCCCTAAGCTTCTTAGGGCTCCGGCCCCTGGATCCAACACCTATTTGTGTCCTCCCAGTGTCACAAATAAATATAAAAATATGCTCATCTGACCGTTATTTATTGCCCAAAACCCCTTACACCCCACACCAATTCGTGACCTGCCAGTGTCACAAAAAAGGTAAGAAATAAGCACATCTGACGATAATTTAATGTAACAAGCCTCTGAGCTTATGGGGGCTCCGTCCCCTGGACCCAACATCAATTTGTGTCCTGCCAGTGTTACAAATAAAGTATAAAATATGCTCGTCTGACGATAATTTAATGTATAGAACCCCTGAGTTTCTGGGGGCTCCGGCCCCGCACCCAACACCAATTTGTGACCTGCCAGTGACACAAATGAAGTATAAAATATGCTAGTCTGACGATAATTTAATGTATAGAACCCCTAAGCTTCTTAGGGCTCCGGCCCCTGGATCCAACAACAATTTGTGACCTGCCAGTGAAACAAATAAAGTATAAAATATGCTCATCTGACGATAATTTAATGTATAGAACCCCTTAGCTTCTTCGGGCTACGCCCCCTGGATCGAACACCTATTTGTGTCCTCCCAGTGTCACAAATAAACATAAAAATATGCTCATCTGACCGTTAATTATTGCCCAAAACCCCTTAGCTTCCTGGGGCTCCGCCCCCCGTACACCCACACCAATTCGTGACCTGCCAGTGTCACAAAAAAGGTAAGAAATGAGCACATCTGAAGATAATTTCATGTATAGAGCCTCTGAGCTTCTGGGGGCTCCGCCCCCTGGACCCAACATCAATTTTTGTTCTGCCAATGTCACAAATAACGTATAAAAATATGTTCATCTGACCGTTATTTATTGCCCAAAACCCGTTAGCTTCCGGGGGCTCCGCCCCCTGCACCCAACACAAATTTGTACCATGCCTGTGTCACAAATAGATACAAAATATATTGTCATCTGACCGTTATTTATTGCCCAAAACCCCTGTGCTTCCGGGGCTCCGATTCCTGGACTAATTCGTGACTTGCCAGTGTCACAAATAAAGTATCAAATAAGCACATCTGACGATAATTTAATGTAACAAGCCTCTGAGCTTATGGGGGCTCCGTCCCCTGGACCTAACATCAATTTGTGTCCTGCCAGTGTCACAAATAAAGTATAAAATATGCTCGTCTGACGATAATTTAATATATAGAACCCTTTAGCTTTTTGGGGCTCCGCCCCCTGGATCCAGCACCAATTTGTTTCCTGCCAATGTCACAAATAACGTATAAAAATATGCCCATCTGACCGTTATTTATTGCCCAAAACCCCTAATCTTCCGGGGGCTCCGCCCCCTGGACCCAACACCAATTTGTGATCTGCCAGTATCTTAAAAAAGGTTATAAATAAGCACATCTGACGATAATTTAATGTATAAAGCCTCTGAGCTTCTGGGGGCTCCGCTCCCTGGACCCAATATCAATTTGTGTCCTGCCAGTGTCACAAAGAAGGTATACAAATATGCTCATCCGACCGTTATTTATTGCCCAAAAGCCCTTAGCCTCCGGGGGCTCCGCCCCCTGGACCCAACAATAATTTGTGTCCTGCCAGTGTCACAAATAGATTTTAAAAAATATGCTCATCTGACCGTTATTTATTGCCCAAAACCCCTGTGCTTCCAGGGGCTCCGCCCCCTGGACCCCACACCAAAAGGTGACTTGCCAGTGTCACAAATAAAGTATAAAATATGCACATCTGACGATAATTTAATGTATAAAACCCCTGAGTTTCTGGGGGCTCCGGCCCTGCACCCAACATTAATGTGTGACCTGCCAGTGACACAAATAAAGTATAAAATATGTTCTTCTTACGATAATTTAATGTATAGAACCCCTGAGTTTCTGGGGGCTCCGGCCCCGCACCCAACACCAATTTGTGACCTGCCAGTGACACAAATAAAGTATAAAATATGCTAGTCTGACGATAATTTAATGTATAGAACCCCTAAGCTTCTTAGGGCTCCGGCCCCTGGATCCAACAACAATTTGTGACCTGCCAGTGAAACAAATAAAGTATAAAATATGCTCATCTGACGATAATTTAATGTATAGAACCCCTTAGCTTCTTGGGGCTCCGCCCCCTGGATCGAACACCTATTTGTGTCCTCCCAGTGTCACAAATAAATATAAAAATATGCTCATCTGACCGTTATTTATTGCCCAAAACCCCTTAGCTTCCTGGGGCTCCGCCCCCCGTACACCCCACACCAATTCGTGACCTGCCAGTGTCACAAAAAAGGTAAGAAATAAGCACATCTGAAGATAATTTCATGTATAGAGCCTCTGAGCTTCTGGGGGCTCCGCTCCCTGGACCCAACATCAATTTTTGTTCTGCCAATGTCACAAATAACGTATAAAAATATGTTCATCTGACCGTTATTTATTGCCCAAAACCCGTTAGCTTCAGGGGGCTCCGCCCCCTGGACCCAACACCAATTTGTATCATGCCTGTGTCACAAATAGATACAAAATATATTGTCATCTGACCGTTATTTATTGCCCAAAACCCCTGTGCTTCCGGGGGCTCCGACTCATGGACTAATTCGTGACTTGCCAGTGTCACAAATAAAGTATCAAATAAGCACATCTGACGATAATTTAATGTAACAAGCCTCTGAGCTTATGGGGGCTCCGTCCCCTGGACCCAACATCAATTTGTGTCCTGCCAGTGTCACAAATAGATAAAAGAAATATGCTCATCTGACCGTTATTTATTGCCCAAAACCCCTGTGCTTCCGGGGGCTCCGCCCACTGTACACCCCACACCAATTCGTGACCTGCCAGTGTCACAAAAAAGGTAAGAAATAAGCACATCTGATGATAATTTAATGTATAGAGCCTCTGAGCTTCTGGGGGCTCCGCCCCCTGGACCCAACATCAATTTGTTTCCTGCCAATGTCACAAATAACGTATAAAAATATGCCCATCTGACCGTTATTTATTGCCCAAAACCCCTAATCTTCCGGGGGCTCCGCCCCCTGGACCCAACACAAATTTGTGATCTGCCAGTGTCACAAAGAAGGTATACAAATATGCTCATCCGACCGTTATTTATTGCCCAAAAGCCCTTAGCCTCCGGGGGCTCCGCCCCCTGGACCCAACACCAATTTGTGTCCTGCCAGTGTCACAAATAGATTTTAAAAAATATGCTCATCTGACCGTTATTTATTGCCCAAAACCCCTGTGCTTCCAGGGGCTCCGCCCCCTGGACCCCACACCAAAAGGTGACTTGCCAGTGTCACAAATAAAGTATAAAATATGCACATCTGACGATAATTTAATGTATAAAACTCCTGAGTTTCTGGGGGCTCCGGCCCTGCACCCAACATTAATTTGTGACCTGCCAGTGACACAAATAAAGTATAAAATATGCTCGTCTTACGATAATTTAATGTATAGAACCCCTGAGTTTCTGGGGGCTCCGGCTCCGCACCCAACACCAATTTGTGACCTGCCAGTGACACAAATAAAGTATAAAATATGCTAGTCTGACGATAATTTAATGTATAGAACCCCTAAGCTTCTTAGGGCTCCGGCCCCTGGATCCAACAACAATTTGTGACCTGCCAGTGAAACAAATAAAGTATAAAATATGCTCATCTGACGATAATTTAATGTATAGAACCCCTTAGCTTCTTGGGGCTCCGCCCCCTGGATCGAACACCTATTTGTGTCCTCCCAGTGTCACAAATAAATATAAAAATATGCTCATCTGACCGTTATTTATTGCCCAAAACCCCTAATCTTCCGGGGGCTCCGCCCCCTGGACCCAACACAAATTTGTGATCTGCCAGTGTCACAAAGAAGGTATACAAATATGCTCATCCGACCGTTATTTATTGCCCAAAAGCCCTTAGCCTCCGGGGGCTCCGCCCCCTGGACCCAACCCCAATTTGTGTCCTGCCAGTGTCACAAATAGATTTTAAAAAATATGCTCATCTGACCGTTATTTATTGCCCAAAACCCGTGTGCTTCCAGGGGCTCCGCCCCCTGGACCCCACACCAAAAGGTGACTTGCCAGTGTCACAAATAAAGTATAAAATATGCACATCTGACGATAATTTAATGTATAAAACCCCTGAGTTTCTGGGGGCTCCGGCCCTGCACCCAACATTAATTTGTGACCTGCCAGTGACACAAATAAAGTATAAAATATGCTCGTCTTACGATAATTTAATGTATAGAACCCCTGAGTTTTTGGGGGCTCCGGCCCCGCACCCAACACCAATTTGTGACCTGCCAGTGACACAAATAAAGTATAAAATATGCTAGTCTGACGATAATTTAATGTATAGAACCCCTAAGCTTCTTAGGGCTCCGGCCCCTGGATCCAACAACAATTTGTGACCTGCCAGTGAAACAAATAAAGTATAAAATATGCTCATCTGACGATAATTTAATGTATAGAACCCCTTAGCTTCTTGGGGCTCCGCCCCCTGGATCGAACACCTATTTGTGTCCTCCCAGTGTCACAAATAAATATAAAAATATGCTCATCTGACCGTTATTTATTGCCCAAAACCCCTTAGCTTCCTGGGGCTCCGCCCCCCGTACACCCCACACCAATTCGTGACCTGCCAGTGTCACAAAAAAGGTAAGAAATAAGCACATCTGAAGATAATTTCATGTATAGAGCCTCTGAGCTTCTGGGGGCTCCGCTCCCTGGACCCAACATCAATTTTTGTTCTGCCAATGTCACAAATAACGTATAAAAATATGTTCATCTGACCGTTATTTATTGCCCAAAACCCGTTAGCTTCAGGGGGCTCCGCCCCCTGGACCCAACACCAATTTGTATCATGCCTGTGTCACAAATAGATACAAAATATATTGTCATCTGACCGTTATTTATTGCCCAAAACCCCTGTGCTTCCGGGGGCTCCGACTCATGGACTAATTCGTGACTTGCCAGTGTCACAAATAAAGTATCAAATAAGCACATCTGACGATAATTTAATGTAACAAGCCTCTGAGCTTATGGGGGCTCCGTCCCCTGGACCCAACATCAATTTGTGTCCTGCCAGTGTCACAAATAGATAAAAGAAATATGCTCATCTGACCGTTATTTATTGCCCAAAACCCCTGTGCTTCCGGGGGCTCCGCCCACTGTACACCCCACACCAATTCGTGACCTGCCAGTGTCACAAAAAAGGTAAGAAATAAGCACATCTGATGATAATTTAATGTATAGAGCCTCTGAGCTTCTGGGGGCTCCGCCCCCTGGACCCAACATCAATTTGTTTCCTGCCAATGTCACAAATAACGTATAAAAAATATGCCCATCTGACCGTTATTTATTGCCCAAAACCCCTAATCTTCCGGGGGCTCCGCCCCCTGGACCCAACACAAATTTGTGATCTGCCAGTGTCACAAAGAAGGTATACAAATATGCTCATCCGACTGTTATTTATTGCCCAAAAGCCCTTAGCCTCCGGGGGCTCCGCCCCCTGGACCCAACCCCAATTTGTGTCCTGCCAGTGTCACAAATAGATTTTAAAAAATATGCTCATCTGACCGTTATTTATTGCCCAAAACCCGTGTGCTTCCAGGGGCTCCGCCCCCTGGACCCCACACCAAAAGGTGACTTGCCAGTGTCACAAATAAAGTATAAAATATGCACATCTGACGATAATTTAATGTATAAAACCCCTGAGTTTCTGGGGGCTCCGGCCCTGCACCCAACATTAATTTGTGACCTGCCAGTGACACAAATAAAGTATAAAATATGCTCGTCTTACGATAATTTAATGTATAGAACCCCTGAGTTTCTGGGGGCTCCGGCCCCGCACCCAACACCAATTTGTGACCTGCCAGTGACACAAATAAAGTATAAAATATGCTAGTCTGACGATAATTTAATGTATAGAACCCCTAAGCTTCTTAGGGCTCCGGCCCCTGGATCCAACAACAATTTGTGACCTGCCAGTGAAACAAATAAAGTATAAAATATGCTCATCTGACGATAATTTAATGTATAGAACCCCTAAGCTTCTTAGGGCTCCGGCCCCTGGATCCAACAACAATTTGTGACCTGCCAGTGAAACAAATAAAGTATAAAATATGCTCATCTGACGATAATTTAATGTATAGAACCCCTTAGCTTCTTGGGGCTCCGCCCCCTGGATCGAACACCTATTTGTGTCCTCCCAGTGTCACAAATAAATATAAAAATATGCTCATCTGACCGTTATTTATTGCCCAAAACCCCTTAGCTTACTGGGGCTCCGCCCCCCGTACACCCCACACCAATTCGTGACCTGTCAGTGTCACAAAAAAGGTAAGAAATAAGCACATCTGAAGATAATTTCATGTATAGAGCCTCTGAGCTTCTGGGGGCTCCGCCCCCTGGACCCAACATCAATTTTTGTTCTGCCAATGTCACAAATAACGTATAAAAATATGTTCATCTGACCGTTATTTATTGCCCAAAACCCGTTAGCTTCAGGGGACTCCGCCCCCTGGACCCAACACCAATTTGTATCATGCCTGTGTCACAAATAGATACAAAATATATTGTCATCTGACCGTTATTTATTGCCCAAAACCCCTGTGCTTCCGGGGGCTCCGACTCATGGACTAATTCGTGACTTGCCAGTGTCACAAATAAAGTATCAAATAAGCACATCTGACGATAATTTAATGTAACAAGCCTCTGAGCTTATGGGGGCTCCGTCCCCTGGACCCAACATCAATTTGTGTCCTGCCAGTGTCACAAATAGATAAAAGAAATATGCTCATCTGACCGTTATTTATTGCCCAAAACCCCTGTGCTTCCGGGGGCTCCGCCCCCTGTACACCCCACACCAATTCGTGACCTGCCAGTGTCACAAAAAAGGTTATAAATAAGCACATCTGACGATAATTTAATGTATAAAGCCTCTGAGCTTCTGGGGGCTCCGCTCCCTGGACCCAATATCAATTTGTGTCCTGCCAGTGTCACAAAGAAGGTATACAAATATGCTCATCCGACCGTTATTTATTGCCCAAAAGCCCTTAGCCTCCGGGGGCTCCGCCCCCTGGACCCAACCCCAATTTGTGTCCTGCCAGTGTCACAAAAAGATTTTAAAAAATATGCTCATCTGACCGTTATTTATTGCCCAAAACCCCTGTGCTTCCAGGGGCTCCGCCCCTGGACCCCACACCAAAAGGTGACTTGCCAGTGTCACAAATAAAGTATAAAATATGCACATCTGACGATAATTTAATGTATAAAACCCCTGAGTTTCTGGGGGCTCCGGCCCTGCACCCAACATTAATTTGTGACCTGCCAGTGACACAAATAAAGTATAAAATATGCTCGTCTTACGATAATTTAATGTATAGAACCCCTGAGTTTCTGGGGGCTCCGGCCCCGCACCCAACACCAATTTGTGACCTGCCAGTGACACAAATAAAGTATAAAATATGCTAGTCTGACGATAATTTAATGTATAGAACCCCTAAGCTTCTTAGGGCTCCGGCCCCTGGATCCAACAACAATTTGTGACCTGCCAGTGAAACAAATAAAGTATAAAATATGCTCATCTGACGATAATTTAATGTATAGAACCCCTTAGCTTCTTGGGGCTCCGCCCCCTGGATCGAACACCTACATGTATTTGTGTCCTCCCAGTGTCACAAATTAATATAAAAATATGCTCATATGACCGTTATTTATTGCCCAAAACCCCTTAGCTTCCTGGGGCTCCGCCCCCGTACACCCCACACCAATTCGTGACCTGCCAGTGTCACAAAAAAGGTAAGAAATAAGCACATCTGAAGATAATTTCATGTATAGAGCCTCTGAGCTTCTGGGGGCTCCGCCCCCTGGACCCAACATCAATTTTTGTTCTGCCAATGTCACAAATAACGTATAAAAATATGTTCATCTGACCGTTATTTATTGCCCAAAACCCGTTAGCTTCCGGGGGCTCCGCCCCCTGGACCCAACACCAATTTGTATCATGCCTGTGTCACAAATAGATACAAAATATATTGTCATCTGACCGTTATTTATTGCCCAAAACCCCTGTGCTTCCGGGGGCTCTGACTCCTGGACTAATTCGTGACTTGCCAGTGTCACAAAGAAGGTATACAAATATGCTCATCCGACCGTTATTTATTGCCCCAAAGCCCTTAGCCTCCGGGGGCTCCGCCCCCTGGACCCAACACCAATTTGTGTCCTGCCAGTGTCACAAATAGATTTTAAAAAATATGCTCATCTGACCGTTATTTATTGCCCAAAACCCCTGTGCTTCCAGGGGCTCCGCCCCCTGGACCCCACACCAAAAGGTGACTTGCCAGTGTCACAAATAAAGTATAAAATATGATCATCTGACGATAATTTAATGTATAAAACTCCTGAGTTTCTGGGGGCTCCGGCCCTGCACCCAACATTAATTTGTGACCTGCCAGTGACACAAATAAAGTATAAAATATGCTCGTCTTACGATAATTTAATGTATAGAACCCCTGAGTTTCTGGGGGCTCCGGCTCCGCACCCAACACCAATTTGTGACCTGCCAGTGACACAAATAAAGTATAAAATATGCTAGTCTGACGATAATTTAATGTATAGAACCCCTAAGCTTCTTAGGGCTCCGGCCCCTGGATCCAACAACAATTTGTGACCTGCCAGTGAAACAAATAAAGTATAAAATATGCTCATCTGACGATAATTTAATGTATAGAACCCCTTAGCTTCTTGGGGCTCCGCCCCCTGGATCGAACACCTATTTGTGTCCTCCCAGTGTCACAAATAAATATAAAAATATGCTCATCTGACCGTTATTTATTGCCCAAAACCCCTTAGCTTCCTGGGGCTCCGCCCCCCGTACACCCCACACCAATTCGTGACCTGCCAGTGTCACAAAAAAGGTAAGAAATAAGCACATCTGACGATAATTTAATGTATAGAGCCTCTGAGCTTCTGGGGGCTCCGCCCCCTGGAGCCAACATCAATTTGTTTCCTGCCAATGTCACAAATAACGTATAAAAATATGCCCATCTGACCGTTATTTATTGCCCAAAACCCCTAATCTTCCGGGGGCTCCGCCCCCTGGACCCAACACCAATTTGTGTCTTGCCAGTGTCACAAATAGATAAAAGAAATATGCTCATCTGACCGTTATTTATTGCCCAAAACCCCTGTGCTTCCAGGGGCTCCGCCCCCTGGAACCCACACCTATTTGTGTCCTGCCAGTGTCACAAAAAAGGTAAGAAATAAGCACATCTGACGATAATTTAATGTATAGAGCCTCTGAGCTTCTGGGGGCTCCGCCCCCTGGACCCAACATCAATTTGTTTCCTGCCAATGTCACAAATAACGTATAAAAATATGCCCATCTGACCGTTATTTATTGCCCAAAACCCCTAATCTTCCGGGGGCTCCGCCCCCTGGACCCAACACCAATTTGTGTCTTGCCAGTGTCACAAATAGATAAAAGAAATATGCTCATCTGACCGTTATTTATTGCCCAAAACCCCTGTGCTTCCAGGGGCTCCGCCCCCTGGAACCCACACCAATTCGTGACCTGCCAGTGTCACAAAAAAGGTAAGAAATAAGCACATCTGACGATAATTTAATGTATAAAGCAACTGAGCTTCTGGGGGCTACGCCCCCTGGACCCAACACCAAGTTGTGTTCTGCCAGTGTCACAAATAGATTTTAAAAAATATGCTCATCTGACCGTTATTTATTGCCCAAAACCCCTGTGCTTCCAGGGGCTCCGCCCCCTGGACCCCACACCAAAAGGTGACTTGCCAGTGTCACAAATAAAGTATAAAATATGCACATCTGACGATAATTTAATGTATAAAACCCCTGAGTTTCAGGGGGCTCCGGCCCTGCACCCAACATAAATTTGTGACCTGCCAGTGACACAAATAAAGTATAAAATATGCTCGTCTTACGATAATTTAATGTATAGAACCCCTGAGTTTCTGGGGGCTCCGGCCCCGCACCCAACACCAATTTGTGACCTGCCAGTGACACAAATAAAGTATAAAATATGCTAGTCTGACGATAATTTAATGTATAGAACCCCTAAGCTTCTTAGGGCTCCGGCCCCTGGATCCAACAACAATTTGTGACCTGCCAGTGAAACAAATAAAGTATAAAATATGCTCATCTGACGATAATTTAATGTATAGAACCCCTTAGCTTCTTGGGGCTCCGCCCCCTGGATCGAACACCTATTTGTGTCCTCCCAGTGTCACAAATAAATATAAAAATATGCTCATCTGACCGCTATTTATTGCCCAAAACCCCTTAGCTTCCTGGGGCTCCGCCCCCCGTACACCCCACACCAATTCGTGACCTGCCAGTGTCACAAAAAGGTAAGAAATAAGCACATCTGAAGATAATTTCATGTATAGAGCCTCTGAGCTTCTGGGGGCTCCGCCCCCTGGACCCAACATCAATTTTTGTTCTGCCAATGTCACAAATAACGTATAAAAATATGTTCATCTGACCGTTATTTATTGCCCAAAACCCGTTAGCTTCCGGGGGCTCCGCCCCCTGGACCCAACACCAATTTGTATCATGCCTGTGTCACAAATAGATACAAAATATATTGTCATCTGACCGTTATTTATTGCCCAAAACCCCTGTGCTTCCGGGGGCTCCGACTCCTGGACTAATTCGTGACTTGCCAGTGTCACAAATAAAGTATCAAATAAGCACATCTGACGATAATTTAATGTAACAAGCCTCTGAGCTTATGGGGGCTCCGTCCCCTGGACCCAACATCAATTTGTGTCCTGCCAGTGTCACAAATAAAGTATAAAATATGCTCGTCTGACGATAATTTAATGTATAGAACCCCTTAGCTTCTTAGGGCTCCGGCCCCTGGATCCAACAACAATTTGTGACCTGCCAGTGAAACAAATAAAGTATAAAATATGCTCATCTGACGATAATTTAATGTATAGAACCCCTTAGCTTCTTGGGGCTCCGCCCCCTGGATCGAACACCTATTTGTGTCCTCCCAGTGTCACAAATAAATATAAAAATATGCTCATCTGACCGTTATTTATTGCCCAAAACCCCTTAGCTTCCTGGGGCTCCGCCCCCCGTACACCCCACACCAATTCGTGACCTGCCAGTGTCACAAAAAAGGTAAGAAATAAGCACATCTGAAGATAATTTCATGTATAGAGCCTCTGAGCTTCTGGGGGCTCCGCCCCCTGGACCCAACATCAATTTTTGTTCTGCCAATGTCACAAATAACGTATAAAAATATGTTCATCTGACCGTTATTTATTGCCCAAAACCCGTTAGCTTCCGGGGGTTCCGCCCCCTGGACCCAACACCAATTTGTATCATGCCTGTGTCACAAATAGATACAAAATATATTGTCATCTGACCGTTATTTATTGCCCAAAACCCCTGTGCTTCCGGGGGCTCCGACTCCTGGACTAATTCGTGACTTGCCAGTGTCACAAATAAAGTATCAAATAAGCACATCTGACGATAATTTAATGTAACAAGCCTCTGAGCTTATGGGGGCTCCGTCCCCTGGACCCAACATCAATTTGTGTCCTGCCAGTGTCACAAATAAAGTATAAAATATGCTCGTCTGACGATAATTTAATATATAGAACCCTTTAGCTTTTTGGGGCTCCGCCCCCTGGATCCAACACCAATTTGTGTCCTGCCAGTGTCACAAATAAAGTATAAAATATGCTCATCTGACGATAATTTAATGTATAGAACCCCTTAGCTTCTTGGGGCTCCGCCCCCTGGATCGAACACCTATTTGTGTCCTCCCAGTGTCACAAATAACGTATAAAAATATGCTCATCTGACCGTTATTTATTGCCCAAAACCCCTAAGCTTCCGGGGGCTCCGCCCCCTGGACCCCACACCAATTCGTGCCCTGCCAGTGTCACAAAAAAGGTAAGAAATAAGCACATCTGACGATAATTTAATGTATAGAGCCTCTGAGCTTCTGGGGGCTCCGCCCCCTGGACCCAACATCAATTTGTGACCTGCCAGTGACACAAATAAAGTATAAAAATATACTCGTCTGACGATAATTTAATGTATAGAACCCCTTAGCTTCTTCGGGCTCCGCCCCCTGGACCCCACACCAATTCGTGACTTGCCAGTGTCACACATAGATATCAAAATATGCTCATCTAACGATAATTTAATGTATAAGGCTCTGAGCTTCCGGGGGCTCCGCCCCCAGTACACCCCACACCATTTCGTGACCTGCCAGTGTCACAAAAGAGGTAAGAAATAAGCACATCTGACGATAATTTAATGTATAAAGCCTCTGAGCTTCTGGGGGCTCCGCCCCCTGGACCCAACATCAATTTGTGTCCTGCCAGTGTCACAAATAACGTATAAAAATATTCTCATCTGACTGTTATTTATTGCCCAAAACCCCTAAGCTTCCGGAGGCTCCGCCTCCTGGACCCAACACCAATTTTCGACTCCTAATCCCTGTCTGAATTCAGTCCCCCCCTCCTGCGGGAAGCAGGAAAGCTTTTACGTTTCATTAAATCATTAGAGAAAGAAGTCGATTTGTTTAACTGTTGTCGACTCTTAATCTTCGTCTGAATTCAGTCCCCCCCCCCCTTCCCGCGCGAAGCGCAAAAGCTCTTAAGTTTCATTAAATCATTAGAGAAAGAAGTCGATTTGTATAACCGTTTTCGACTGGATTCATTCCCTCCTGCGCGAAGCGCGGAAGCTTTTACGTTTCTTTAAATCATATGAGAAAGAAGGCGATTGTATTACCATTCTCGACTCTTAATCCCTGTCTGATTTCAGTCCCCTTTCCCCTCCTGCGCGAAGCGCGGAAGCTTTTACGTTTCATTAAATCGTCAGAGAAAGAAGACGATTGTATTACCATTCTCGACTCTTTATCCTTGTCTGCATTCATTTACCCCCCCCCCTTCCTGCGCGAAAGCTTTTACGTTTCATTTAATCATTAGAGAAAGAAGGCGATTCGTTGTACCGTACTCGAATCTTAATCCTCGTCTGAATTCAGTTCACCCCCCCCCCCCTCCTGCACGAAGGCTTTTACATTTCATTAAATCTTTAGAGAAAGAAGACGATTTAATTACCATTTTCGACTCTTAATCCTCGTCTTCATTCTCGTCTTCATTCAGTCCCCCCCCCGTACTCGCAAAAGCTTTTACGTTTCATTAAATCGTTAGAGAAAGAAGGCAATTCGTTGTACCGTTCTCAAAAAATAATCCTCTTCTCCTATTATGAATAGCGACCTTCATTTCGTATTATGAATAGCGACCCTCTTCTCGTATTATAAATAGCAAACCTCATTTTGTGTTATGAATAGCGACCCTCTTCTCCTATTCTGAATAGCGAACCTCGTATTATCAATAGCGATCCTCTACTCCTATTATGAATAGCGACCATCTTCTACTATTATGAATAGCGACCCTCTACTCCTATTATGAATACACTGTAAAAAAATAATAGTCGAAATAACTCAATGAAATTGAGGTAAAGAATTGCCTTATTTTTATTAAGTAAATATTACCTACGGCATCTTAAGTAGAATTTACTTATTTTGCTGAATAAATTTTTACTCAGTTAAATCGAGTTACATTAACGTTAATAATTTAAGTATTGTAATCAGTTTAGACAATTTTAAAAAAGCTATGATAGGATTACATATTGCACGCTTTGGTACCCATCTAATCTAACAAGTAACATCCACTAATCATTCACTACTTCTATTTAAGATCTATCACCATCACAAACTATTACATACGCTTCAATTGGACACATATTGAAAGGCTCCAAATTTTTGTATATACTTGATCGTAGCATCTTAAAAGGAAAATTGGTTGACAATTTCCTGAAATATCAAGTTTTGATTTGTTTTGAACTGGGTAACAATTAAAAATTGTCTTGTCTTTGCTTAGCCATGTTACTATGAATTAGTAAATGTTTTAAAGTCCTTAAATTTTCATTCAACCACAAAAAAGAATTGTTTTATTTAACAAAGAGTTTAATTTGGTCTTAATGAATATTCATAAATTATGTAAATATTTCTATTACGCACTGCATCGGTCCTTACTTTAAAAAGATAAGAATAATCAACATAAATACGTATAATTTCTGATTTTGAGTTAAAATTATTAAATTAATACAAGCTGAAATTACTTAGTTCTTATGTATTTGATTTTACTTAAATATTCCACGTATGTTCTACTAAATTGAAAGTTTGAGTTAGCAAGACTTAAATTTAGTGCGTAAGTGGCAAAACTAATGTTTTCAAGTAAATTCTACATGGAAAAAATACGTAAAAATTACCAATGAACAAATTCTTTTTTACAGTGTAGATACCCTCTTCTCCTATTATGAATAGCGACCCTTTTCATCGATTATGAATAATGACCCCCTACTCCTATTATGAATAGCGATCCTCTTCTCCTATTATGAATAGCGACCCTCATTTCGTAATATGAATAGCGACCCTCCCTTCCTATTATGAATAGCGACCCCCTACTCCTATTATGAATAGCGATCCTCTTCTACTATAATGAATAACGACCCTACTCCTATTATGAATAGCGACCCTCTTCTCCTATTATGAATAGCGACCCTCATTTCCTATTATGAATAGCGACCCCCTACTCCTATTATAAATAGCGATCCTCTTCTCCTGTTATGAATAACGACCCTCATTTCGTATTATGATTAGCGACCCTCTTCTACTATTATGAATAACGACCCTATACTCCTATTATGAATAGCGACCCTCTTCTATTATGAATAGCGAACCTCATTTCGTATTATGAATAGCAACCCTCTCCTCCTATTATGAATAGCGACCCTCTACTCCTATTATGAATAGCGACCCTCTTCTCCTATTATGAATAGCGACCCTTTTCATCGATTATGAATAATGACCCCCTACTCCTATTATGAATAGCGACCCTCTTTCTGTGTTATGAATACCGACCCTTTTGTAATATTATGAATAGGGACCCTTAAGAATAACGGCCCTCTCCTGATATAATGAATACCGACCCTCTTCTTTGATTATGAATAGCGGTCCTTATGAATAATGACCCTTTTCTCCAATTATGAAAAGCGGACCTTATGAATAGCGGTCCTTACAAATAGCGGTCCTTATGAATAGCGACATTGACCCATTCATGCGGCCTGCCTAATCTGTCTTCATTCCGGTGCGTGTTTGCCACATTTGGTAAGTAGGCCTAGTTCTAGATTTATTTGGGGCTTTTTAAATCAAATTTACATGTGCATACTATGCTATGGCCTATATAAAGATCTGTGTGCACTGATCTTGAGAAAGTGATGAATTTCTAAGTAGAAAGCATACAACAAATGTAGGCCTATAGGCCCTAGGTTTACGTTGGGCCTGGCCTTGCAGGAGTCTAAAAATCTACTCGTCCATTACCGGTCTAACTCCCAAGTTACCCTGTGACTCAGTGTGCATGCGAAAATCACACTCACACTCACTGAGTCACAGGGTAGCTTGGAGTTAGACCGTTAATGGAAGAGTAGATTTTTAGACCCATGCAAGGCCTATGATGATATAATAAACCTAGGGCCTATATAGGCCTACATTTGTTTTGTGCTTTCTACTTACAAATTCATCCCTTTCTCAAGTTTGGTGCACACAGAGCTATATATAGGCCATAGCATAGTAAGTATACACATGTAAATTCGATTTAAAAAGTGAAAAGCCCCAAATAAATCTAGAACTACTTACCAAACGTACCAATTCGATTTTTGCACTCTCGCAAACAATGCCTCCTGTTCATCCAAGCGTGAACACTTACCACACAAAAATGATACCAAACGATTTGGGATAAAACACTCTTTCATAAGATGTATATAATAATTTATTGTTCATAGATGATTTTTAAAATAATTAGCAATTTTCGAGGTGTAAACTCTTTCTTGACTCACACTGTACTTGTATTTTATTACAAATTATTTTAGTTCATAGTTAATATTTTCCTTGTTCATGTTTAATTAAATGTAATTTATACGATGTAGCGAAATGTCCTAATAACTGGTAATTTATATGTGTAGTATTTTTGAAATGAATTGCATATAACTAAATCATCAGTAATTAAGAAATATGCTGTAAATTCAGATAAATTGTTTAAAAAACAGATCTGCACGAAACTTGAAAAATGCACACAGACCAGTTATCAGCTGGTGCAAAAAAAATATGCCAACAGTCAGTTATCAACTGGTGCAAATAGAAATATGCCAACAGTCACGGGTTATCACCACGGAACTTAAATGGTAACTGTGAAACCATCAAGACACACAAGAATAACTCATATTTCACACCTAAAAAATCACAGATTCACACCTAAGATTAATAATCAGTTTGAGTCACGAGATCATCACCACGGAACTTATGGTAATTTTGACCACCATTTAAGAAGGTGTTTTTAGACACCTAATAATTACACATTTTTCACACCTAAATATCACAGATTCACAGCTTAGATTAATAATCCGTTTGAGTCACGAGATCATCACCGCGGAACTTATGGCAACTATGACTACCATTTAAATTATGTGTTTTAAGACACCTAATAATTACACATTTTTCACACCTAAATATCACGGATTCACAGCTTAGATTAGTAATCAGTTTTAGCCACGTGATCATCACCAAGAAAGTTATGGTAACTTTGAAACCATTTAAAAAGGTGTTTTAAGACACCTAATAATGACTGATTTTTCACACCTAAAAATCACGGATGCCCAGCTTATATTAATAATCCATTTGAGTTGAGTTGAGTTTGAGTCTGTTTTATTTATACACGGTAAAAGCCCGAAACAATTCACAGACTGGTTTCAATCAGGGCGTGTCGATAACAAAACAACATATATGACATACAAACAAAAGTAATATAACACTGACAAATTCACAACCATAACACGACAATATATAGGAAATAAGCTAAAACACTTTACTTAATTAGAACTATATTGGTAGGCCCAAAAGATAAACAATTGAAATAAGTTATGATCATCATAATCTGTTTGCATATATATATATGTAAAGTAAAAACAAAAAGAAGTTTAACAAGATTATAAATAAGCCATATTATGTATTTATGTTAAATATTAAATAATCAAACAATAAACAAAATAAAACACACATAATGTAGGACGTGTAATAATTATGAAATTAAGACAAATGCGTATTCCATATTAAGTAGAAGTAAAATGAAGTATGGAATAATAATAAATATTTAAGAGCATTATGAATATGGATCAGTTAAATACTACATATATAATTGTTTTTGTTTTTAAAGAGACAAAAACTGATATCGTATTGCAAAGATCATATTGCACACGATTAGACATTTAAAACATATTGCGTAGGAGTAATATAACATAAATAAGAATAATAAATAGGTTGAAATTATGAAGATATGTATACAACTATAAAACCATAAAAACAAACAACAAAGCTCTCTTAAACTAATAAGTTAGCCCCTCCCTACACACTTATTTCGTATTACGTCAGTTTTGCCTTAAAAATATTGAACGATTTAGCACCATGTACATCATGTGGCAAGTTATTCCATGTTAAGGCCCCTCTATATTTAAAAGACCTTTC
Organism: Strongylocentrotus droebachiensis; assembly: GCA_035222895.1. Classification (NCBI taxonomy): domain Eukaryota; kingdom Metazoa; phylum Echinodermata; class Echinoidea; order Camarodonta; family Strongylocentrotidae; genus Strongylocentrotus; species Strongylocentrotus droebachiensis. The sequence continues at coordinate 566,012 of JAVYIG010000423.1, forward strand.
ATAGTCTCAGTCTTTGAGTATGTGTCTTCATCTTACTTCAGATACTTCATTGAAGAAGAAAAAAGTTCTGACAGGCATGTTGGTACAGCAAAGTAATCATACCATTCTGGATTCTAAATGCTTAAAACAGTAGTTTTCTTATAAAGAGATTGTTCAAATTGTGACATGCTGGAAAATGCGTTTGAATAAAAAAAAAATCTTCTGAAGTACAAATGTATATGTCCACTCATTCTTCCTCATTTTGTCCTATCACTGCCTCAAGAGACCTTACATAACTAATGGGAATCATCAAACATTCTTCCCAATTTATGGTAATGGATGAGTCTCACATAAAAGCGATAACAGCTTACCTGAAATCATTAACAATGTATCTATATAGTAGAAAATATCACAGGAGCATACTCCAAAACTTACAGATAGTTACCCAATGACAGTTTACAGATTTCTGATACAAAATACACCAATACCTAAACTCATGTAAAGTGATTACCTTGAAAGCTGGTGACAGTAGAAATCCTCTAACTGGGCAAGGCCTTTACTTGCATCATGCTCAAGTCTGATTTAATTTGCTTCATACAAGATTTGCTTTGCTATGGCAACATAACCTGCCCTCAGACGCACTATGGTAAAAATAAGAAACAAAATATGAATCAAAATAAGTTGTAACCAGTATTACAAAAAAATTAAATGACAGTAATGGGCTTTTCAAAATACCCTTTTCCACACAATTTCATTCACCAATTATGTTGCATGTTGCGATTTTGGAAGTCTTCAAGAATTACATGTACAAAACAAAAAAAATCCAGATTTAGAACATACATGTCATGGTAAACCACCTAAGAACAAAAATTGCTGCCGCAAAATGAATTTACAAAAAGTGGGCTTCACTTGTCGTTCGATTCACCTAAAATGGTTCTTCTTTATTTGCCACTGCCTTCTTTCTTTCTTGTTTACATGGTTTGCTTGGTAAAGCCTCATTTAGTTATGACTAGGTAAACGATGTTTTTTGTTTTGTTATGATGACGTAAGTGTAATATGTTTTTGCATTCTGTATCTTGTAACACAGAGCTCTATCAATACGTGTAAGACCTTTGGTTTGCATAGTTACCATTCATTTGAACCTAAAAAAAACCACGGCGGATTCTTTACTGCAGTTTACTGTGACATATCTGAACAAGCCTTAATGTGTGAAGGAGGCTTTACCCTTCATTAGGTCTTATCATGGAGACCATGTGAGCATTGAGGATCATCAAGAGTCTCTGGAAGCGCTCTTTCTGCAGGTGAAGGAGGGTCTGGATCAGACTTGTCCTTGCACCAGGGTCTAGTTGCTTGGCTAGGATCCTGCATAGGACCTGGACCAACTCAAAGTTCAGCTCCACCCTTACAAAAAAATGTTCAATGGTATACCAATGGTATACCATTCGGAAGAACCACTGAAAATACCATACAGATACCATTCACAAACACCATTTAAATACCGTTCGGATACCATTGAGATTACGCTCGCAACGTACCATTGGACACCATTCATCTACCAGTGAAATACCATTCAACCTAATAATAATATTTTGAACGCTCATTTGCATAATTACCAATGGTAGATGAATGGTATTATTTACACCATTGAAAATTTGAATATGAAATATGCAAATTTTGAACCATTAATTTACCATTCACCATTGGCATGGTAGGCCAATGGTGGATGGCAGGCCAATGGTGGATGATGAATGATAGGCCAATGGTGGATGATGAATAGTAATCCAATGGTGGATGATGAATGGTAGGCCAATGGTGAATGGTGAATGGTAGGCCAATGGTGGATGATGCATAGTGGCCAATGGTGGATGATGAATGGTAGGCCAATGGTGGATGATGAATGGTAGGCCAATGGTGAATGGTAGGCCAATGGTAGATGGTGAATGGTAGGCCAATGGTGGATGATGAATGGTGATTGATAGGCCAATGGTGGGTGGTGAATGGTAGGCCAATAGTGAATGGTAGGACAATGGTGGGTGGTGAATAGTATGCCAATGGTGAATGGTAGATTAATGGTACAAAATTTGCATATTTCATATTCACATTTCAATGTTGTAAATAGTACCATTCATCTACGATTGGTGATTATGCAAATGAGCGTCCAAAAAAGTTGTTATTAGGTGGAATGGTATTTTACTGGTAGTAGAATGGTACCCAATGGTAAACTGCGAGCATAATCTCCGATCCGAATGGTATTTAAATGGTGTGTGTGAATGGTTTCCGTTTGGTATTTTCAGTGGTACTTCCGAATGGAATACTATTGGTATACCATTGAACATTTTTTTTTGTAAGGGAGTACTTATAAAACTAAACAGTTTTGATGAAGGCTTTTCCTCAAGCTTACTTCAGGAAAAGCAATCAACAAAACTGTCTTATCCTACAGCTCCATGTATCAGAATAACCTTTTCCCAGCTAGCTCTAGTTAGTGTCTTCGATCATCTTCCTCTCTTATTTCATTTTTTAAGACATCCTTGTAAACATCTTAAACAGAGGATCATATAAGGGTGTGTAGAATTTCTTGTTGAGAGTATTCTCAATTATAAACTGATTTTGTTTTCAGTTTATAATTGAGAAAATATTTCTCAATAACTTGTGTTAATATTGAATTATAAATACAATAATAATAATAATGATAATACAATATTTATGAAGCGCATAATAAACATAAGTTTCTCTATGCGCCGTACAAGCATAATGACGAGAAATATAATCACATAAAAGGAATCAACACAGAGAAATATACAAATCTTATAACTACTAAAATGACTAACTTAACATAGTAAATGACATAATAAAGAGAACTAACATGGTCCAAACAAAGGACGTAAAGAGCTTATTATTAAGAGGTACGTTTTTAGTAAAGATTTAACCGTTGCTGAAGTGGGTGCCTGTCGAATATAATTGGGAAGATTGTTCGAAAGGTTTGGTCCGGCAACTGCAAAAGATCTGCCCCCATAGAATATAGTATTGGTATATGGTACACAAAGTAATGCTTGATTGCTTGAATGGAGGGTTCAGGGTGGGTGGTATTGTTTGAGCAAATCAGTTTTGGAATCATTCAAAGACAATTTGTTTTTCATTGCCCAAATCTTAAAAGGGCTATTGAATAGAAAAGAGCAGAAAATGAAGTAAAAGGTGAAGCAAGAAAATTCATAAAGAAAGAGGTGTTATGCCTCAAATCAAGAGCCTAGAAAATGAGCTTCACAGGAGAACATGACCAGACCATAACTTCCTCAGCAGCATGTAAAGTTAATGATGCTGTATTTCTTGCAACTGTTCGGCTTTCAAAACAGAACATCCTTCTCATCCTTGTATTCTGGAAGCAGCAGCGGTAGATAGTTATGTAAGTCCAAAGCCCTTGCCGTACTGAACAGCAGCAGTAGATAGTTATGTAAGTCCAAAGCCCTTGCCGTACTGAACAGCAGCAGTAGATGGTTATGTAATTCCAAAGCCCTTGCCGTACTAAACAGCAGCAGTAGATAGTTATGTAAGTCCAAGGCCCTTGCCGTACTGAACAGCAGCAGTAGATGGTTATGTAATTCCAAAGCCCTTGCCGTACTGAACAGCAGCAGTAGATAGTTATGTAAGTCCAAAGCCCTTGCCGTACTGAACAGCAGCAGTAGATAGTTATGTAATTCCAAAGCCCTTGCCGTACTGAACAGCAGCAGTAGATAGCTATGTAAGTCCAAAGCCCTTGCCAGACTGAACAGCAGCAGTAGATAGTTATGTAATTCCAAAGCCCTTGCCGTACTGAACAGCAGCAGTAGATAGTTATGTAAGTCTAAAGCCCTTGCCGTACTGAACAGGAGGAGTAGATAGTTATGTAAGTCCAAAGCCCTTGCCGTACTGAACAGCAGCAGTAGATAGTTATGTAAGTCCAAAGCCCTTGCCGTACTGAACAGCAGCAGTAGATAGTTATGTAAGTCCAAAGCCCTTGCCGTACTGAACAGGAGCAGTAGATAGTTATGTAAGTCCAAAGCCCTTGCCGTACTGAACAGCAACGAGGAGCCTCTCTCTCAGGTTCTTCTCATCTTTGTAGTCTGGAAGCAGTAAACGATTGAAGCAGCTAGTTCATGGCCGTGGGAAGGCACTCAGAGTCAGGACAGTTTCTTTGAATTACGATGGGCAGGCTGGACAGGCCTTTCAGAGGAACCTGTAATGATTTTAAAAAAACATAACAAGAAAAACATGAGGAAAGAAAGAGAGTTGCTATCAGGAAGATGTTGCTAATTCAAACTACTGATGGTTTGAAGACTTTTTTCAGACTTGTTTTTTATTCATATGAAGATCATGCAACAGATCTCCAAACTGAGAATTATAGCAAAATTCTTTCTCAGGAAATATCTCCTGAGAAGGATGCACGCAAATTATGAAAACAAAATTACTTGATGCATTTCAACTAAGACAGATTTGTATATGTGAAATATATTTACCCTATCGCTTCCTGTAATGAAGTTAAGCAGTTTGTTCTTGGGAATGAATTAATCTCCACAAAGATAACACAGTCGGGTGTTTCCTATTCGATATTGAAAGAAAGAGATTATATAAAGAGCTTTGATTATAAAGTACTGGTTATAAATTTGAATGTTAAGACCCCACGGTCATATATTTTAACTCTTGGAATATTTGAATTAATTGTGAAAGAAAGACCTATTTATAAGCTCAATATTTTATTCCCCATGACAGATGATAATCATATAGCAGCACTGTCAAAAGGCTTGTTCAGATACGACCCGATCAAACCACAAAAGTTTTTTTCTTCAGATTACTTAAAGTGTAATACTTCACATTTCTGTATACTAAACACAGAGCTCTGTAAATAAGCAAAAGTCCTTTTTGCCCACAGTTGCCATTCATTTAACACGTAATAACAACTTGTGGCAGCTTATTTTGCGGCAGTTTACCGCGCTGTATGTTAATAAGCCTCAAGAGATTTTAAAGCAATAGTGGTATTCCTTTTAAGCACCCAAATAAGGCAAACAATACAACAGCATAAGATGAACATGGAAATGAAGAAAGGGTTCACTAAAAAGAATGGCCAGTATTTCAGAGTTACAAAGGAAGTAATGGTTACCTGGAGAAGCCATCCTCATAGGTAGCAGAGGCCTCTAGAGCATGGAAGTCTAAAACAGGACTACCACAGATGAGAAGCTCTATCTCGGAAGGTTGGAACAGCTGCAGGGCTGAACCTCCACATACGCTGTGAAAAACACTGGCAAAGGCCTGATGGAATAAACAAACCTTCTAAAATGAGTCTGTAAATATTTTCTGTGAAATCGGTTGCAAGAAAATTATGCTTGTTCTAAAAATAAGAAAACTACTGTTTTAAGCATTTAGAATCCAAAATGGTATGATTACTTTGCTGTTCCATGCAATACATGTATGTTGTACCAAAATGCCTGTCAGAACTTTTTTCTTCTTCAAGAGATTTTAAAGCAATAGTGGTATTCCTTTTACGCACCCAAATAAGGCAAACAATACAACAGCATAAGATGAACATGGAAATGAAGAAAGGGTTCACTAAAAAGAATGGCCAGTATTTCAGAGTTACAAAGGAAGTAATGGTTACCTGGAGAAGCCATCCTCATAGGTAGCAGAGGCCTCTAGAGCATGGAAGTCTAAAACAGGACTACCACAGATGAGAAGCTCTATCTCGGAAGGTTGAAACAGCTGCAGGGCTGAACCTCCACATACGCTGTGAAAACCACTGGCAAAGGCCTGATGGAATAAACAAACCTTCTAAAATGAGTCTGTAAATATTTTCTGTGAAATCTGTTGCAAGAAAATTATGCTTGTTCTAAAAATAAGAAAACTACTGTTTTAAGCATTTAGAATCCAAAATGGTATGATTACTTTGCTGTTCCATGCAATACATGTATGTTGTACCAACATGCCTGTCAGAACTTTTTTCTTCTTCAAGATATTTTAAAGCAATAGTGGTATTCCTTTTAAGCACCCAAATAAGGCAAACAATACAACAGCATAAGATGAACATGGAAATGAAGAAAGGGTTCACTAAAAAGAATGGCCAGTATTTCAGAGTTACAAAGGAAGTAATGGTTACCTGGAGAAGCCATCCTCATAGGTAGCAGAGGCCTCTAGAGCATGGAAGTCTAAAACAGGACTACCACAGATGAGAAGCTCTAACTCGGAAGGTTGGAACAGCTGCAGGGCTGAACCTCCACATACGCTGTGAAAACCACTGGCAAAGGCCTGATGGAATAAACAAACCTTCTAAAATGAGTCTGTAAATATTTTCTGTGAAATCTGTTGCAAGAAAATTATGCTTGTTCTAAAAATAAGACAACTACTGTTTTAAGCATTTAGAATCCAAAATGGTATGATTACTTTGCTGTTCCATGCAATACATGTATGTACCAACATGCCAGTCAGAACTTTTTTCTTCTTCAAGAGATTTTAAAGCAATAGTGGTATTCCTTTTAAGCACCCAAATAAGGCAAACAATACAACAGCATAAGATGAACATGGAAATGAAGAAAGGGTTCACTAAAAAGAATGGCCAGTATTTCAGAGTTACAAAGGAAGTAATGGTTACCTGGAGAAGCCATCCTCATAGGTAGCAGAGGCCTCTAGAGCATGGAAGTCTAAAACAGGACTACCACAGATGAGAAGCTCTATCTCTGAAGGTTGGAACAGCTGCAGGGCTGAACCTCCACATACGCTGTGAAAACCACTGGCAAAGGCCTGATTGAATAAACAAACCTTCTAAAATGAGTCTGTAAATATTTTCTGTGAAATCTGTTGCAAGAAAATTATGCTTGTTCTAAAAATAAGAAAACTACTGTTTTAAGCATTTAGAATCCAAAATGGTATGATTACTTTGCTGTTCCATGCAATACATGTATGTTGTACCAACATGCCTGTCAGAACTTTTTTCTTCTTCAAGAGATTTTAAAGCAATAGTGGTATTCCTTTTACGCACCCAAATAAGGCAAACAATACAACAGCATAAGATGAACATGGAAATGAAGAAAGGGTTCACTAAAAAGAATGGCCAGTATTTCAGAGTTACAAAGGAAGTAATGGTTACCTGGAGAAGCCATCCTCATAGGTAGCAGAGGCCTCTAGAGTATGGAAGTCTAAAACAGGACTACCACAGATGAGAAGCTCTATCTCGGAAGGTTGAAACAGCTGCAGGGCTGAACCTCCACATACGCTGTGAAAACCACTGGCAAAGGCCTGATGGAATAAACAAACCTTCTAAAATGAGTCTGTAAATATTTTCTGTGAAATCTGTTGCAAGAAAATTATGCTTGTTCTAAAAATAAGAAAACTACTGTTTTAAGCATTTAGAATCCAAAATGGTATGATTACTTTGCTGTTCCATGCAATACATGTATGTTGTACCAACATGCCTGTCAGAACTTTTTTCTTCTTCAAGAGATTTTAAAGCAATAGTGGTATTCCTTTTACGCACCCAAATAAGGCAAACAATACAACAGCATAAGATGAACATGGAAATGAAGAAAGGGTTCACTAAAAAGAATGGCCAGTATTTCAGAGTTACAAAGGAAGTAATGGTTACCTGGAGAAGCCATCCTCATAGGTAGCAGAGGCCTCTAGAGCATGGAAGTCTAAAACAGGACTACCACAGATGAGAAGCTCTATCTCGGAAGGTTGAAACAGCTGCAGGGCTGAACCTCCACATACGCTGTGAAAACCACTGGCAAAGGCCTGATGGAATAAACAAACCTTCTAAAATGAGTCTGTAAATATTTTCTGTGAAATCTGTTGCAAGAAAATTATGCTTGTTCTAAAAATAAGAAAACTACTGTTTTAAGCATTTAGAATCCAAAATGGTATGATTACTTTGCTGTTCCATGCAATACATGTATGTTGTACCAACATGCCTGTCAGAACTTTTTTCTTCTTCAAGAGATTTTAAAGCAATAGTGGTATTCCTTTTACGCACCCAAATAAGGCAAACAATACAACAGCATAAGATGAACATGGAAATGAAGAAAGGGTTCACTAAAAAGAATGGCCAGTATTTCAGAGTTACAAAGGAAAGTTTTCTTTAACAAAACATATGTTTCTATGTAAGAAAATTCAAATCTTAGTTTTCGAGTACAATCCCATCTTGTGCTACTGGTATACAAATAAAGGGCGTGGCTATGATAAGGGAACAATTTCTATGTATGAACAAATTTGTCTTGCAGAGAAAGAGATGATGATAACCATCTTTGTCATAACTATCATTGTCATTAATATCAGTATAGAAACTATAATTATCACTGTCAACACCCTGAATTTATTTATAAATCATATCACCAAACATGTACAGTACCATCGCACAGCTGACCGATAGCTCTCGGTCAACTGTCGGCAGATACAGTGGACCATGAAAGTCCTTTCTTTCTTTGGCCTGTATAAGGCATTACTTAGCCAGTGGGTAAACATATAAGCCACAAGGTATCATCTTAGTACAACTAAAAATTACTTTATAAACCTCTGAAATTGTTAGTTTTATTTCAATCACCTACCTCAAACTGTCTTAAATGCTGTCTATCAGTAAATGCTTCACATATAACCGTGCATACTCCTCTTGATTCTGAAATATAACATACAAGATAGATTCAATAAATCATACATCTCAAAGTTGGGTAACTGAATATTTATTTCACTCTTCACAAAGTCTCCAAACATTTTGAGCTTGGGCCCTGATATTTCTTTTTGGGCATATATGATTCATATATGAATGGGCCTTTAAGAAAGGATACACTCAGTAACTTTGTCCTGTTAATTTAAAAAAAATATTAACACCTAGTATTAACAGTTCATAGACATTTTGCTGCATTCACTGTGTTATTAAACTCTAAATCAACATTGATTCTTTTTTACATTTTCACTTGGTAGCTAGTGGATATTTAACATTAAAATATTTGGAAGACAAGTGAGAAAAGATGTATCTGGTTTGTTACTGGAATTTGCGAGCCATGAAGAACCAAGTCAACGGTAAAAATTTCACCCATTGATGAATAAGAAACCTGCAAAGGTTAATGTTCCATAGTTTTTAACGTAAATATCTGACACAATCTCACTAAGTGCCCTGGAATGTTTGACAAAACACATCCTCTATATCTCCCTCATACTCCAGCATCTCTCTGATGCCCCGCCCCAGGGATGGCTGCACCCCTATCAGGTCATCCAGGGTCATGGGATCTTGATGGAGCTTCTTATAGATGCCATAGGGAAGACAATGACGTGCTTAGACCAGAGCTGCCAACCTTGTGAAACCCAAAAAAGGAATTTCAAGCAAAAGAAGGAATTCTTTTAAAAACAAAACTTACAACCTCGCGAGATAAACTTCCAACGCAGAAATGTACATTCCTCATGCTGTTTTTTCCGTACAAGCAGGCATTCTTTTGAGGTCATTTTGGTATTATCGGCATTTCATTCTTTTTGAGAATATTTTTGTCTTCAAGTATGTTTTAAACTTTTTTTAAAATATTTTTTTAATTATTTTTTAATTAAAATTATAAAAAAAGTAATTCATGAAGAAAAAACGTACTACCGTATTTTGGAGGGAAAAAAGGAGTAATTCCGGCAAAAACAGAATGGTTGGCAGCTCTGTAAGACGACACAAGCAATACCAAAGATGAAAGTGACAAATATGTGGCAACTAGAGAGCCAGAGAAAACATTGATAGAATGAGCATAAAGGGCATCTATCAACCTTGTACCATTGTGTGGCATCTACCATACCCATAGGCTTAACACACGAGCCAATCGGTTCATGTTGGTAATGGGTTCAAAATGATGTGCTAAATTTAAAAGTTTGTCCCAAACATGAAAATAATTGTTAGAGGAGCTACGATTGAACATTCACATTGGTAACATCTAACATTGGTAACATCTTTGTCCTACCATTGATCCATATTGTTCTCCTCTGAGCTAACAAACATGCCGTAGCTGGGATTGAAGACTGCTTCAGAGATAAGCTGAAAGAATTCTTCTGAAGTCCACCCATGTCCAAACCCTGATAACAGAAATAAAACAGACAGAACATAGAAATAATGGTGCAACACATCATGAATAAATTCTAATTTGCTTTTATCTATAACCCGTAAAAAAATAAAATAAATAAATGACAGTAATGGGCTATTCAAAATACCCTTTTCCAAACAATTTCATTAACCAATGGAGACCATGTGAGCTCCGAGGATCATCAAGAGTCTCTGGAAGCGCTCTTTCTGCAGGTGAAGGAGGGTCTGAATCAGACTTGTCCTTGCACCAGGGACTAGTTGCTTGGCTAGGATCCTGCATAGGACCTGGAACAACTCAAAGTTCAGCTCCACCCTTACAAAAAAATGTTCAATGGTATACCAATCGGAAGTACCACTGAAAATACTGTACGGATACCATTCACAAACACCATTTAAATACCGTTCGGATACCATTGAGATTACGCTCGCAATGTACCATTGGACACCATTCATCTACCAGTGAAATACCATTCAACCTAATAATAATATTTTGAACGCTCATTTGCATAATTACCAATGGTAGATTAATAGTACCATTTACACCATTGAAAATTTGAATATGAAATATGCAAATTTTGAACCATTAATCTACCATTCACCATTGGCATGGTAGGCCAATGGTGGATGATGAATGGTTGGCCAATGGTGGATGGTGAATGGTAGGCCAATGGTGGATGATGAATGGTAGGCCAATGGTGAATGGTAGGCCAATGGTGGAAGGTGAATGGTAGGCCAATAGTGAATGGTAGGACAATGGTGGGTGGTGAATGGTATGTCAATGAAAGGCCAATTGTGAATGGTAGATTAATGGTACAAAATTTGCATATTTCATATTCACATTTCAAAGTTGTAAATGGTACCATTCATCTACGATTGGTGATTATGCAAATGAGCGTCCAAAAAAAATTATTATTAGGTGAAATGGTATTTTACTGGTAGTAGAATGGTACCAAATGGTACGCTGCGAGCATAATCTCCGATCCGAATGTTATTTAAATGGTGTGTGTGAATGGTATCCGTTTGGTATTTTCAGTGGAACTTCTGAATGGAATACTATTGGTATACCATTGAACATTTTTTTTGTAAGGGAATAAAGGGAATAAAGTTAATGATGCTGTATTTCTTGTTCTCTTTATGTTGGTGAGATTTCATGTCAGTCCAGGACTCAGTCAAGGCTTCTCAGTTGTCTTTACACACGCCACAATGTCACCCTGAACTCCTGTCAATATGGGAGAGCAACCAGTCAAGTCTCTTGCAACTGTTCGGCTTTCAAAACAGAACATCCTTCTCATCCTTGTATTCTGGAAGCAGCAGCGGTAGATAGTTATGTAATTCCAAAGCCCTTGCCGTACTGAACAGCAGCAGTAGATAGCTATGTAAGTCCAAAGCCCTTGCCGTACTGAACAGCAGCAGTAGATAGTTATGTCATTCCAAAGCCCTTGCCGTACTGAACAGCAGCAGTAGATAGTTATGTCATTCCAAAGCCCTTGCCGTACTGAACAGCAGCAGTAGATAGTTATGTAATTCCAAAGCCCTTGCCGTACTGAACAGCAGCAGTAGACAGTTATGTAAGTCCAAAGCCCTTGCCGTACTGAACAGCAACGAGGAGCCTCTCTCTCAGCTTCTTCTCATCTTTGTAGTCTGGAAGCAGTAGACGATTGAAGCAGCTAGTTCATGGCCGTGGGAAGGCGCTCAGAGTCAGGACAGTTTCTTTGAATTACGATGGGCAGGCTGGACAGGCCTTTCAGAGAAACCTGTAATGATTAAAAAAAAACATAACAAGAAAGATATGAGGAAAGATAGAGAGTTGCTATCAGGAAGATGTTGCTAATTCAAACTCCTGATGGTTGAAGACGTTTTCAGACTTGTTTTTTATTCATATGAAGATCATGCAACTGATCTCCAAACTGAGAATTATAGCAAAATTCTTTCTCAGGAAATATCTCCTGAGAAGGATGCACGCAAATTATGAAAACAAAATTACTTGATGCATTTCAACTAAGACAGATTTGTACATGTGACATATATTTACCCTATCGCTTCCTGTGATGAAGTTAAGCAGTTTGTTCTTCTGTTAGGAAATGAATTAATCTCCACAAAGATAACACAGTCGGGTGTTTCCTATTCGATATTGAAAGAAGGAGATTATATAAAGAGCTTTGATTGCATACCGTCGGTGCTGTTTATAAATTCGAATGTTAAGACCCCACAGTCATATATTTTAACTCTTGGAATATTTGATGAATTAATTGTGAAAGAAAGACTTATTTATAAGCTCAATATTTTATTCCCCATGACAGATGATAATCATATAGCAGCACTGTCAAAAGGCTTGTTCAGATACGACCCGATAAAACCACGGAAGTTTTTTTCCTCAGATTACTTAAAGTGTAATACACTTCACATTTCTGTATACTAAACACAGAGCTCTGTAAATAAGCAAAAGTCCTTTTTGCCCACAGTTGCCATTCATTTAACACGTAATAACAACTTGTGGCAGCTTATTTTGCGGCAGTTTACCACGCTGTATGTTAATAAGCCTTAAGAGATTTTAAAGCAATAGTGGTATTCCTTTTAAGCACCCAAGTAAGGCAAACAATACAACAGCATAAGATAAACATGGAAATGAAGAAAGGGTTCACTACAAAGAATGGCCAGTATTTCAGAGTTACAAAGAAAGTAATGGTTACCTGGAGCAGCCATCCTCATAGGTAGCAGAGGCCTCTAGAGCATGGAAGTCTAAAACAGGACTACCACAGATGAGAAGCTCTATCTCTGAAGGTTGGAACAGCTGCAGGGCTGAACCTCCACATACGCTGTGAAAACCACTGGCAAAGGCCTGATGGAAAAAACAAACCTTCTAAAATGAGTCTGTGAATATTTTCTGTGAAATCGGTTGCAAGAAAATTATGCTTGTTCTAAAAATCACGAAAGTTTTCTTTAACAAAAAATATGTTTCTATGTAAGAAAATTCAAATCTTAGTTTTCGAGTACAATCCCATCTTGTGCTATACAAATAAAGGGGGTGGCTATGATAAGGGAACAATTTCTATGTATGAACAGAATTGTCTTGCAGAGAGAGAGATGATGATAACCATCTTTGTCATAACTATCATTGTCATTAATATCAGTATAGAAACTATAATTTTCACTGTCAACACCCTGAATTTATTTATAAATCATATCACCAAACATGTACTGTACCATCGCACAGCTGACCGATAGCTCTCGGTCAACTGTCTGCAGATACAGTGGACCATGAAAGTCCTTTCTTTCTATGGCCTGTATAAGGCATTACTTAGCCAGTGGGTAAACATATAAGCCACAAGGTATCATCTTAGTACAACTAAAAAGTACTTTATAAAACTTTGAAATTGTTAGTTTTATTTCAATCACCTACCTCAAACTGTCATACGATGCTGTCTATCAGTAAATGCTTCACATATAACCGTGCATACTCCTCTTGATTCTGAAATATAACATACAAGATAGATTCAATAAATCATACATCTCAAAGTTGGGTAACTGAATATTTATTTCACTCTTCACAAAGTCTTCAAACATTTTGAGCTTGGGCCCTGATATTTCTTTATGGGCATCTATGATTCATATATGAATGGGCCTTTAAGAAAGGATACACTCAGTAACTTAATCCTGTTAATTTTAAAATAAATATTCACACCTAGTAACACTTCATAGACATTTTGCTGCATTCACTGAAGTGTTATTAAACTCTAAATCAACATTGATTCTTTTTTACATTTTCACTTGGTAGCTAGTGGATATTTAACATTAAAATATTTGGAAGACAAGTGAGAAAAGATGTATCTGGTTTGTTACTGGAATTTGCGAGCCATGAAGAACAGTAAAAATTTCACCCATTGATGAATAAGAAACCTGCAAAGGTTAATGTTCCATAGTTTTTAACGTAAATATCTGACACAATCTCACTAAGTGCCCTGGAATGTTTGACAAAACACATCCTCTACATCTCCCTCATACTCCAGCATCTCTCTGATGCCCCGCCCCAGGGATGGCTGCACCCCTATCAGGTCATCCAGGGTCATGGGATCTTGATGGAGCTTCTTATAGATGCCATAGGGAAGACAATGACGTGCTTAGACCAGAGCTGCCAACCTTGTGAAACCCCAAAAAGGAATTTCAAGCAAAAGAAGGAATTCTTTTAAAAACGAAACTTACAACCTCGCGAGATAAACTTCCAACGCAGAAATGTCCATTCCTCATGCTGTTTTTTCCATTCAAGCAGGCATTCTTTTGGGGTTATTTTGGTATTATCGGCATTTCATTCTTTTTGAGAATATTTTTGTCTTCAAGTATGTAATTAAACTTTTTTTTAAATATTTTTTTAATTATTTTTTAATTAAAATGATAAAAAAAGTAATTTATGAAGAAAAAACGTACTACCGTATTTTGGTGGGAAAAAAGGAGTAATTCCGGCAAAAACAGAATGGTTGGCAGCTCTGTTAGACGACACAAGCAATACCAAAGATGAAAGTGACAAATATGTGGCAACTAGAGAGCCAGAGAAAACATTGATAGAATGAGCATAAAGGGCATCTATCAACCTTGTACCATTGTGTGGCATCTACCATACCCATAGGCTTAACACACGAGCCAATCGGTTCATGTTGGTAATGGGTTCACAATGATGTACTAAATTTAAAAGTTTGTCCAAAACAAGAAAATAATTGTTAGAGGAGCTACGATTAAACATTCACATTGGTCCTAAAAATACCTTCATTTTATTTACACTGTTGGTTGTTAGAGCATACCATTCTTGCAAGGCACATAGAAGCATATTTCTATCCTTATTGGTCACTTTTGGCACCACTAAAAGCACTCTACCTTAAACATATTGATTTGAAGCATTGGTTTTCTGTCAGAGTGTATAGTACATGACGAGAAGGCAATAGAAGTAACATCTTTGTCCTACCATTGATCCATATTGTTCTCCTGTGAGCTAACAAACATGCCGTAGCTGGGATTGAAGACTGCTTCAGAGATAAGCTGAAAGAATTCTTCTGAAGTCCACCCATGTCCAAACCCTGATAACAGAAATAAAACAGACAGAACATAGAAATACTGGTGCAACACATCATGAATACATTCCAATTTGCTTTTATCTATAAATGGCAGTATAATGCATAAACGTGGCTTTAGGAAGGTGAAAAAATAAAATCTGCATCAAGATGGATTTGAAGAAATGAATATTACGCTTTAACAGTATTTGATGAAGCATTACCTGAATTAGAGCAATGAATTTACTCTGTCATATTTATGAAAATAAGAATTCACCTTTTATCAAGAAAATATAATCCATTTTCAATGCTTTACAGTTGTAGCCTTGGAAGATATGAGTCCTGAATAACGGACCAATTTACAGCACCAGAGTTTGGTTTAAGACAGGTGCGTACGCAGGGGGGGGGGGGGGGGGGGGGGGGGGGGGATGAACCCCCCCCCCTTGGTATTGTTATGTGGGTAAACCCCCTAAAAATTATGCCCATGTCTGACCTAAAAAAAGGTGACCCTACCCCCCCCCCCCCACAAAGAAAAATTTCAAATTTTCAAATTTCTCGACTAAAAAAAAAGAAAAGAAAAAAAAGTGTCCTCTTACCACCCCCCCCCCCCCCCCCCCCCCGTTTATTCAGCGGCTGGCTGAGTCGTTGCGATTTTTTTGTGGACTCCCGAAAAAAAAGAGTGTCCGCTTAGTGGGGCCCCCCCCACTGAGCGACTTTTCGGCCGGCGCGATTTTAGAGCAAAATATTGAAGCTGAGTCGTTGCGAAATTTTGGGCCCGATTTTAACCCCCCCCCCCCCCCCCTTGAAAAAATCCTGCGTACGCCCCTGGTTTAAGGTACTAATCATGATTAAAAAAGGACTTACAGTCACAAGCCCCAACTATATACTTCAGTTCCTGAGCATTCAATGTAAAACTCCCATTACACAGGAAACTATGATGATGATCTCACCTGTTCTTCCATCCCGATATACTTGATCTTGAGTGGTTTCTTGAGATCATTCTTCTTGAGTCTGATCTGTGCTAGGGTATCACTGATCAGGTAGTCGCGTCTTAAAATTCAAATTTATATCTACATCCTCATAGAAATATTAAATAAATTACATATTTGAAATAAAAGCAATATGATTATGTAAGTTATTATTCTTACACGGAGAACATAAAAAGCATCTCAACAAAGATTTTTAACTGTGGAAGAACTGAAGGTCGGTCAAGACCTTATTGAGATGATTTCCCTTGTCTAGTATCCTTTAGATATCTCAGAGCTTTGTCTTGGTGATTTGTGATTCTGAACTTTAACCATATTTTCCTACAAACTTACTTTGAGCTTACCAACAAATATTAAGAACTTAATGCTACTCAATTAAATCTGCTAATCTTCTTCAATTTTCAAAAGAAATGGCAATCATCACAATCAAGTAATATTTACTACAATTCACATAAAAAGTTGGAAATAAAATCAGAGCTTTTTCCACTAAAAAAAATTAATTTGTTAGTCATAAATTAAAAAGTTAAACAAATGAAACTGCTACTTACAGCTTGATGTAGAATGGCCACCTGATATTCTTTTCTAATCTGAACTACAGCATCAAGGTGTAACACCTGTACTTTGGACTGTAAAAAAAACCAAAATAAATATGCATTCAATATATCAAGCAAAGCTGCATTAACACTATAAAACACTGATCGTCACTCAATTAGAGTAGAAACAAAATGAGATTATGACATTTAATTTACAATTCTCATAAACTGTGGCTCAACATAGAGTTAGAGGGCGAGTAACCCACCAAATGTTTAGGACGAGTAACCCCCTAATTCAAATACTCTGTTGAAATGGTTTAATATCAATTTCCTTGTAGTGAAAACATATGAACATCTTCTGCAGAAAACTACGATATTCATACATTTTTTTCCGTCTTGTTCTCGTAAAAGTCTTGTAAAAGTGATGAAATATTGATTTGAATATGATGTAGACGGAAGGAAAACAGAATAAGGGAAAGGGATAGAACTATTACTGCAATGAATGTCAACAACAAGATATAAGGAAGTACAGAATGACAAAAAGAGAGAAAAGAGGGAGAAAATAGATAAATAGGGAGAGATAGAGAGAGATTTTAACTCACAGCTGGGTCCAATAGGAATGAAAAGTCAAGTAGAGATGGGACCGGTGAAAATTCATCCCTGGGTGACTGAAGAAGGAGCCCTGCTTTAAGCTGCCAGCGATGATACTCTGTCTGGTAATCAAGATCCCTACAGATCATACAATAATAATGAA
The DNA here is from genome assembly GCA_035222895.1 of Strongylocentrotus droebachiensis. Lineage (NCBI taxonomy): Eukaryota > Metazoa > Echinodermata > Echinoidea > Camarodonta > Strongylocentrotidae > Strongylocentrotus > Strongylocentrotus droebachiensis. The sequence goes on from JAVYIG010000423.1 coordinate 583,366, forward strand.
ACACATGACATAATATAATTTTCACTATCTCTTGTGATGGCAAAAACGCTTTAAAAACCTTTTCAAATGGTTCAATATAAGAATCTACCTGGCTTAGAATGTCCATGTACAATGCCAAAGAGATACAATGAGTATGTGTCTTCATTTTACTTCAGATACTTCATTAAAGAAGAAAAAAGTTCTGACAGGCATGTGGGTACAGAAATGTATTGCATGGAACAGCAAAGTAATCATACCATTCTGGATTCTAAATGCTTACCGTAAAACAGTAGTTTTCTTATAAAGAGATTGTTCCAATTGTGACATGCTGGAAAATGCGTTTGAATATATATTTTTTTCTTCTGAAGTTCAAATGTAAATGTTCACTCATTCTCCCTCATTTTGTCCTATCACTGCCTCAAGAGACCTTACATAACTAATGGGAATCATCAAACATTCTTCCCAATTTATGGTGATGAATGAGTCTCACATAAAAGCGATAACAGCTTACCTGAAATCATTAACAATGTATCTATATAGTAGAAAATATCACAGGAGCATACTCCAAAACTTACAGATAGTTACCCAATGACAGTTTACAGATTTCTGATACAAAATACACCAATACCTAAACTCATGTAAAGTTACCTTGAAAGCTGGTGACAGTAGAAATCCTCTAACTGGGCAAGGCCTTCTGCATCATGCTCAAGTCTGATTTAATTTGCTTCATACAAGATTTGCATTGCTATGTCAACATAACCATGCCCTCAGACGCACTATGGTACAAATAATAACAAAATATAAATCAAAATAAGTTGTAACCAGTAAAGCAAAATATTAAATGACAGTAATGGGCTATTCAAAATGCCCTTTTCCACACAATTTCTTCAAGTCTTCAAAAATTACATGCACAAAACAGATTTAGAACATACATGTCATGGTAAAACGGTAAAACACCTAAGAACAAAAATTGCTGCCGCAAAATGAATTTACAAAAAGTGGGCTTCACTTGTCGTTCGATTCACCTAAAATGGTTCTTTTTTTTGCCACTACCTTCTTTCTTTCTTTTAACATGGTTTACTTGGTAAAGGCTCATTTAATTATGACAAGGTAAACGATGGTTATGTTGTTGTTATGACGTAAGTGTGATATGTTTTTGCATTCTGTGTCTTGTAACACAGAGCTCTATGAATAGGTGTAAGACCTTTGTTTTGCATAGTTACCATTCATTTGAACCTAAAAAAAAACCACGGCGGATTCTTTTCTGCAGTTTACTGTGACATATCTGAACAAGCCTTAATGTGTGAAGGAGGCTTTACCCTTCATTAGGTCTTATCATGGAGACCATGTGAGCTTTGAGGATCATCAAGAGTCTCTGGAAGCGCTCTTTCTGCAGGTGAAGAAGGGTCTGGATCAGACTTACGTTCCTCTAGAGTCAGTCCTGAGCTGTCTTTTGGCCCTGCCGATGCTGCACCAGGGACTAGTTGCTTGGCTAGGATCCTGCATAGGACCTGGACCAACTAAAAGTTCAGCTCCATAAGGGGGCACTCAAGGACGATCAGCAACTACCGGTAACAAAAAGATAAATAGTATAGAGTTACATCATTAACTTCAGACTGCAATAACTGCAATAAAGATATAGAAGCATGATAGAAATATGAGACAGGGCAGAAAGGCAGCCAAAGAAAATGTGGATTGCACCCATTCACGCTGTGATGAAAGATTCACATTCCTACTACTGTTTGGATATTGTCGGTTGAGAACAAGTTCTTGATAATGATTTCATGTTCCTTTAAATAAATGAAGATTATATACTTGGTAAGGATGGAAGTACCCTTTACTGGGTTCACTGGGGGGGGGGGGGGGATATCACCCCCTCCATTATTGCTGACTTGGTTTCATGGTTTTATTTCGTCTTCCTTTCAAGAAAGAATTATTGGAAAGTTAAGATTTCAGCTGACATCATCTGACTAGGAGGGCATTTCATGTAAGTGTATTATAAACCAACAACAGCACAAATTTGCGATATCTACATGTAATTTAAATTTCAACTTAAAACTTTAATTATAAAATCAGAAAATGAATAATACTAACCATTCCTACTTCTACTTGGAGCCTCATCATCTACCCAAGGCATATCAGGAGTATCTCCTGTCTGTCAGCTATGATCACTCCCCCATCGTATCACATCACCTCCTCTCCTGACAGCTCCATCCGCTCATCTCTCACCACCAGCTTCCCAGTGACCCCGTCCTCTGTGCAAGAAGAGGAAGAGTTCGACCCCGTCCTTGTCCTCGGCAGCTGATGCATTCTACTTGTAGTTTTCGTATAAAGAGATTGTTCAAATTGTGACATGCTGGAAAATGCATTTGAATATATCACTTTTTCTGAAGTTCAAATGTATATGTTCACTCATTCTTCCTCATTTTGTCCTATCACTGCCTCAAGAGACCTTACATAACTAATTGGAATCATCAAACATTCTTCCCAATTTATGGTGATGGATGAGTCTCACATAAAAGCGATAGCAGCTTACCTGAAATCATTAACAATGTATCTATATAGTATACAAATATACACTGCCTTGAGAGGTTCTGGTTAAAACTATGTGCAAGAGGTGACTCCAATAGTACTAATTGCTGATAGGCGCAGCCCCGAAGCAAATGGTACCTTAGGAGTCACCAAGGCCCATAGTTTAACCAGTACCTCGAATAGAAGGCATGGTATATTTGTTTTATATCCTACATAAAAAAATATATAAAAAATAAAATAAAAAAAAATTATCTAAAAAGATTTAAAATATTTTGTTTTCATTAAATTAAGATTTGAAAACAAAATTGATTCAATTCAACAACAAAAAAAACTTTTTTTTCAACTCCCAAATAGTAAACCAAAATAGTACTCTCATATAGTACTTTCTAAAAATAGGTTAAATATTTTTGGTCATGTGACGAGCTCTCAACCAATCAAAAGCAAACAAATTTTTGATGCAGGATATAATAGAAAATATCACAGGAGCATACTCCAAAACTTACAGATAGTTACCCAATGACAGTTTACAGATTTCTGATACAAAATAAACCAATACCTAAACTAATGTAAAGTGATTACCTTGAAAGCTGGTGACAGTAGAAATCCTCTAACTGGGCAAGGCCTTCTGCATCATGCTCAAGTCTGATTTAATTTGCTTCATACAAGATTTGCATTGCTATGGCAACATAACCATGCCCTCAGACGCACTATGGTACAAATAATAACAAAATATAAATCCAAATAAGTTGTAACCAGTAAAGCAAAATATTAAATGACAGTAATGGGCTATTCAAAATGCCCTTTTCCACACAATTTCTTCAAGTCTTCAAAAATTACATGCACAAAACAAAAACAAAACAGATTTAGAACATACATGTCATGGTAAACGGTAAAACACCTAAGAACAAAAATTGCTGCCGCAAAATGAATTTACAAAAAGTGGGCTTCACTTGTCGTTCGATTCACCTAAAATGGTTCTTTTTTTTGCCACTACCTTCTTTCTTTCTTTTAACATGGTTTACTTGGTAAAGCCTCATTTAATTATGACAAGGTAAACGATGGTTATGTTGTTGTTATGACGTAAGTGTGATATGTTTTTGCATTCTGTGTCTTGTAACACAGAGCTCTATGAATACGTGTAAGACCTTTGTTTTGCATAGTTACCATTCATTTGAACCTAAAAAAAAACCACGGCGGATTCTTTTCTGCAGTTTACTGTGACATATCTGAACAAGCCTTAATGTGTGAAGGAGGCTTTACCCTTCATTAGGTCTTATCATGGAGACCATGTGAGCTTTGAGGATCATCAAGAGTCTCTGGAAGCGCTCTTTCTGCAGGTGAAGAAGGGTCTGGATCAGACTTACGTTCCTCTAGAGTCAGTCCTGAGCTGTCTTTTGGCCCTGCCGATGCTGCACCAGGGACTAGTTGCTTGGCTAGGATCCTGCATAGGACCTGGACCAACTAAAAGTTCAGCTCCATAAGGGGGCACTCAAGGACGATCAGCAACTACCGGTAACAAAAAGATAAATAGTATAGAGTTACATCATTAACTTCAGACTGCAATAACTGCAATAAAGATATAGAAGCATGATAGAAATATGAGACAGGGCAGAAAGGCAGCCAAAGAAAATGTGGATTGCACCCATTCACGCTGTGATGAAAGATTCACATTCCTACTACTGTTTGAATATTGTCGGTTGAGAACAAGTTCTTGATAATGATTTCATGTTCCTTTAAATAAATGAAGATTATATACTTGGTAAGGATGGAAGTACCCTTTACTGGGTTCACTGGGGGGGGGGGGGGGGTATCACCCCCTCCATTATTGCTGACTTGGTTTCATGGTTTTATTTCGTCTTCCTTTCAAGAAAGAATTATTGGAAAGTTAAGATTTCAGCTGACATCATCTGACTAGGAGGGCATTTCATGTAAGTGTATTATAAACCAACAACAGCACAAATTTGCGATATCTACATGTAATTTAAATTTCAACTTAAAACTTTAATTATAAAATCAGAAAATGAATAATACTAACCATTCCTACTTCTACTTGGAGCCTCATCATCTACCCAAGGCATATCAGGAGTATCTCCTGTCTGTCAGCTATGATCACTCCCCCATCGTATCACATCACCTCCTCTCCTGACAGCTCCATCCGCTCATCTCTCACCACCAGCTTCCCAGTGACCCCGTCCTCTGTGCAAGAAGAGGAAGAGTTCGACCCCGTCCTTGTCCTCGGCAGCTGATGCATTCTACTTGTAGTTTTCGTATAAAGAGATTGTTCAAATTGTGACATGCTGGAAAATGCATTTGAATATATCACTTTTTCTGAAGTTCAAATGTATATGTTCACTCATTCTTCCTCATTTTGTCCTATCACTGCCTCAAGAGACCTTACATACCTAATTGGAATCATCAAACATTCTTCCCAATTTATGGTGATGGATGAGTCTCACATAAAAGCGATAGCAGCTTACCTGAAATCATTAACAATGTATCTATATAGTATACAAATATACACTGCCTTGAGAGGTTCTGGTTAAAACTATGTGCAAGAGGTGACTCCAATAGTACTAATTGCTGATAGGCGCAGCCCCGAAGCAAATGGTACCTTAGGAGTCACCAAGGCCCATAGTTTAACCAGTACCTCGAATAGAAGGCATGGTATATTTGTTTTATATCCTACATAAAAAAATATATAAAAAATAAAATAAAAAAAAATTATCTAAAAAGATTTAAAATATTTTGTTTTCATTAAATTAAGATTTGAAAACAAAATTGATTCAATTCAACAACAAAAAAAACTTTTTTTTCAACTCCCAAATAGTAAACCAAAATAGTACTCTCATATAGTACTTTCTAAAAATAGGTCAAATATTTTTGGTCATGTGACGAGCTCTCAACCAATCAAAAGCAAACAAATTTTTGATGCAGGATATAATACAGGATATAATAGAAAATATCACAGGAGCATACTCCAAAACTTACAGATAGTTACCCAATGACAGTTTACAGATTTCTGATACAAAATAAACCAATACCTAAACTAATGTAAAGTGATTACCTTGAAAGCTGGTGACAGTAGAAATCCTCTAACTGGGCAAGGCCTTTACTTGCATCATGCTCAAGTCTGATTTAATTTGCTTCATACAAGATTTGCATTGCTATGGCAACATAACCATGCCCTCAGACGCACTATGGTAAAAATAAGAAACAAAATATGAATCCAAATAAGTTGTAACCAGTAAAGCAAAATATTAAATGACAGTAATGGGCTATTCAAAATACGCTTTTCCACACAATTTGTTCAAGTCTTCAAAAATTACATGCACAAATCAAAAACAAAACAGATTTAGTACATACATGTCATGGTAAACGGTAAAACACCTAAGAACAAAAATTGCTGCTGCAAAATGAATTTACAAAAAGTGGGCTTCACTTGTCGTTCGATCCACCTAAAATGGTTCTTTTTTTTGCCACTACCTTCTTTCTTTCTTTTAACATGGTTTACTTGGTAAAGCCTCATTTAATTATGACAAGGTAAACGATGGTTATGTTGTTGTTATGATGACGTAAGTGTAATATGTTTTTGCATACTGTATCTTGTAACACAGAGCTCTATGAATACGTGTAAGACCTTTGTTTTGCATAGTTACCATTCATTTGAACCTAAAAAAAACCACGGCGGATTCTTTACTGCAGTTTACTGTGACATATCTGAACAAGCCTTAATGTGTGAAGGAGGCTTTACCCTTCATTAGGTCTTATCATGGAGACCATGTGAGCTTTGAGGATCATCAAGAGTCTCTGGAAGCGCTCTTTCTGCAGGTGAAGAAGGGTCTGGATCAGACTTACGTTCCTCTAGAGTCAGTCCTGAGCTGTCTTTGGGCCCTGCCGATGCTGCACCAGGGACTAGTTGCTTGGCTAGGATCCTGCATAGGACCTGGACCAACTCAAAGTTCAGCTCCATAAGGGGGCACTCAAGGACGATCAGCAACTACGGGTAACAAAAAGATAAATGGTATAGAGTTACATCATTAACTTCAGACTGCAATAACTGCAATAAAGATATAGAAGCATGATAGAAATATGAGACAGAGCAGAAAGGCAGCCAAAGAAAATGTGGATTGCTCCCATTCACGCTGTGATGAAAGATTCACATTCCTACTACTGTTTGTATATTGTCTGTTGAGAACAAGTTCTTGACAATGAGTTCATGTTCCTTTAAATAAATGAAGATTATATATTTAGTAATGATGGAAGTACACTTTACTGGGTTCACTGGGGGGGGGGGGAATATCACCCCCCTCCATTATTGCTGACTTGGTTTCATGGTTTTATTTCGTCTTCCTTTCCAGAAAGAATTATTGGAAAGTTAAGATTTCAGCTGACATCATCTGACTAGGAGGGCATTTCATGTAAGTGTATTATAAACCAACAACAGCACAAATTTGAGATATCTACATGTAATTTAAAATATATATTGTTCAATAATTTCAACTTGATGGTTTAAACTTTAATTATAAAATCAGAAAATGAATGATACTAACCATTCCTACTTCTACTTGGAGCCTCATCATCTACCCAAGGCATATCTGGAGTATCTCCTGTCTGTCAGCTATGATCACTCCCCCATCGTATCACATCACCTCCTCTCCTGACAGCTCCATCCGCTCATCTCTCACCACCACCGGATGTGTATTGGATGGGCAGAAGAGGGTGAAAAAAAGGCGGATGTGTATTGGATGGGCAGAAGAGGGTGAAAAAAAGGCGGATGTGTATTGGATGGGCAGAAGAGGGTGACAAAAAGGCGGATGTGTATTGGTTGGCAGAAGAGGGTGATAAAAAGGCGGATGTGTATTGGATGGGCAGAAGAGGGTGACAAAAAGGCGGATGTGTATTGGATGGGCAGAAGAGGGTGACAAAAAGGCGGATGTGTATTGGATGGGCAGAAGAGGGTGACAAAAAGGCGGATGTGTATTGGATGGGCAGAAGAGGGTGACAAAAAGGCGGATGTGTATTGGATGGGCAGAAGAGGGTGACAAAAAGGCGGATGTGTATTGGATGGGCAGAAGAGGGTGACAAAAAGGCGGATGTGTATTGGATGGGCAGAAGAGGGTGACAAAAAGGCGGATATGTATTGGATGGGCAGAAGAGGGTGACAAAATGTATTGGATGGGCAGAAGAGGGTGACAAAAAGGCGTATGTGTATTGGATGGGCAGAAGAGGGTGACAAAAAGGCGGATATGTATTGGATGGGCAGAAGAGGGTGACAAAATGTATTGGATGGGCAGAAGAGGGTGACAAAAAGGCGGATGTGTATTGGATGGGCAGAAGAGGGTGACAAAAAGGCGGATGTGTATTGGATGGGCAGAAGAGGGTGACAAAAAGGCGGATATGTATTGGATGGGCAGAAGAGGGTGACAAAATGTATTGGATGGGCAGAAGAGGGTGACAAAAAGGCGGATATGTATTGGATGGGCAGAAGAGGGTGACAAAATGTATTGGATGGGCAGAAGAGGGTGACAAAAAGGCGGATGTGTATTGGATGGGCAGAAGAGGGTGACAAAAAGGCGGATATGTATTGGATGGGCAGAAGAGGGTGACAAAATGAATTGGATGGGCAGAAGAGGGTGACAAAAAGGCGTATGTGTATTGGATGGGCAGAAGAGGGTGACAAAATGTATTGGATGGGCAGAAGAAGGTGACAAAAAGGCGGATATGTATTGGATGGGCAGAAGAGGGTGACAAAAAGGCGGTTATGTATTGGATGGGCAGAAGAGGGTGACAAAATGTATTGGATGGGCAGAAGAGGGTGACAAAAAGGCGGATATGTATTGGATGGGCAGAAGAGGGTGACAAAAAGGCGGATATGTATTGGATGGGCAGAAGAGGGTGACAAAATGTATTGGATGGGCAGAAGAGGGTGACAAAAAGGCGGATATGTATTGGATGGGCAGAAGAGGGTGACAAAATGTATTGGATGGGCAGAAGAAGGTGACAAAAAGGCGGATATGTATTGGATGGGCAGAAGAGGGTGACAAAAAGGCGGTTATGTATTGGATGGGCAGAAGAGGGTGACAAAATGTATTGGATGGGCAGAAGAGGGTGACAAAAAGGCGGATATGTATTGGATGGGCAGAAGAGGGTGACAAAATGTATTGGATGGGCAGAAGAGGGTGACAAAAAGGCGGATATGTATTGGATGGGCAGAAGAGGGTGACAAAAAGGCGGATATGTATTGGATGGGCAGAAGAGGGTGACAAAAAGGCGGATATGTATTGGATGGGCAGAAGAGGGTGACAAAAAGGCGGATATGTATTGGATGGGCAGAAGAGGGTCACAAAATGTATTGGATGGGCAGAAGAGGGTGACAAAAAGGCGGATATGTATTGGATGGGCAGAAGAGGGTGACAAAATGTATTGGATGGGCAGAAGAGGGTGACAAAAAGGCGGATATGTATTGGATGGGCAGAAGAGGGTGTCAAAATGTATTGGATGGGCAGAAGAGGGTGACAAAAAGGCGGATATGTATTGGATGGGCAGAAGAGGGTGACAAAATGTATTGGATGGGCAGAAGAGGGTGACAAAAAGGCGGATATGTATTGGATGGGCAGAAGAGGGTGACAAAATGTATTGGATGGGCAGAAGAGGGTGACAAAATGTATTGGATGGGCAGAAGAGGGTGACAAAAAGGCGGATATGTATTGGATGGGCAGAAGAGGGTGACAAAAAGGCGGATATGTATTGGATGGGCAGAAGAGGGTGACAAAATGTATTGGATGGGCAGAAGAGGGTGACAAAAAGGCAGATATGTATTGGATGGGCAGAAGAGGGTGACAAAAAGGCGGATATGTATTGGATGGGCAGAAGAGGGTGACAAAATGTATTGGATGGGCAGAAGAGGGTGACAAAAAGGCGGATATGTATTGGATGGGCAGAAGAGGGTGACAAAATGTATTGGATGGGCAGAAGAGGGTGACAAAATGTATTGGATGGGCAGAAGAGGGTGACAAAAAGGCGGATATGTATTGGATGGGCAGAAGAGGGTGACAAAAAGGCGGATATGTATTGGATGGGCAGAAGAGGGTGACAAAATGTATTGGATGGGCAGAAGAGGGTGACAAAATGTATTGGATGGGCAGAAGAGGGTGACAAAAAGGCGGATATGTATTGGATGGGCAGAAGAGGGTGACAAAAAGGCGGATATGTATTGGATGGGCAGAAGAGGGTGACAAAATGTATTGGATGGGCAGAAGAGGGTGACAAAAAGGCGGATATGTATTGGATGGGCAGAAGAGGGTGACAAAAAGGCGGTTATGTATTGGATGGGCAGAAGAGGGTGACTAAATGTATTGGATGGGCAGAAGAGGGTGACAAAAAGGCGGATATGTATTGGATGGGCAGAAGAGGGTGACAAAAAGGCGGATATGTATTGGATGGGCAGAAGAGGGTGACAAAATGTATTGGATGGGCAGAAGAAGGTGACAAAAAGGCGGATATGTATTGGATGGGCAGAAGAGGGTGACAAAAAGGCGGTTATGTATTGGATGGGCATAAGAGGGTGACAAAAAGGCGGATATGTATTGGATGGGCAGAAGAGGGTGACAAAAAGGCGGATATGTATTGGATGGGCAGAAGAGGGTGACAAAATGTATTGGATGGGCAGAAGAGGGTGACAAAATGTATTGGATGGGCAGAAGAGGGTGACAAAAAGGCGGATATGTATTGGATGGGCAGAAGAGGGTGACAAAAAGGCGGATATGTATTGGATGGGCAGAAGAGGGTGACAAAATGTATTGGATGGGCAGAAGAGGGTGACAAAAAGGCGGATATGTATTGGATGGGCAGAAGAGGGTGACAAAAAGGCGGATATGTATTGGATGGGCAGAAGAGGGTGACAAAATGTATTGGATGGGCAGAAGAGGGTGACAAAAAGGCGGATATGTATTGGATGGGCAGAAGAGGGTGACAAAATGTATTGGATGGGCAGAAGAGGGTGACAAAAAGGCGGATATGTATTGGATGGGCAGAAGAGGGTGACAAAATGTATTGGATGGGCAGAAGAGGGTGACAAAATGTATTGGATGGGCAGAAGAGGGTGACAAAAAGGCGGATATGTATTGGATGGGCAGAAGAGGGTGACAAAAAGGCGGATATGTATTGGATGGGCAGAAGAGGGTGACAAAAAGACGGATATGTATTGGATGGGCAGAAGAGGGTGACAAAAAGGCGGATATGTATTGGATGGGCAGAAGAGGGTGACAAAATGTATTGGATGGGCAGAAGAGGGTGACAAAAAGGCGGATATGTATTGGATGGGCAGAAGAGGGTGACAAAATGTATTGGATGGGCAGAAGAGGGTGACAAAAAGGCGGATATGTATTGGATGGGCAGAAGAGGGTGACAAAATGTATTGGATGGGCAGAAGAGGGTGACAAAAAGGCGGATATGTATTGGATGGGCAGAAGAGGGTGACAAAATGTATTGGATGGGCAGAAGAGGGTGACAAAAAGGCGGATATGTATTGGATGGGCAGAAGAGGGTGACAAAATGTATTGGATGGGCAGAAGAGGGTGACAAAAAGGCGGATATGTATTGGATAGGCAGAAGAGGGTGAAAAAAAGGCGGATATGTATTGGATGGGCAGAAGAGGGTGACAAAAAGGCGGATATGTATTGGATGGGCAGAAGAGGGTGACAAAAAGGCGGATATGTATTGGATGGGCAGAAGAGGGTGACAAAATGTATTGGATGGGCAGAAGAGGGTGACAAAAAGGCGGATATGTATTGGATGGGCAGAAGAGGGTAACAAAAAGGCGGATATGTATTGGATGGACAGAAGAGGGTGACAAAATGTATTGGATGGGCAGAAGAGGGTGACAAAAAGGCGGATATGTATTGGATGGGCAGAAGAGGGTGACAAAATGTATTGGATGGGCAGAAGAGGGTGACAAAAAGGCGGATGTGTATTGGATGGGCAGAAGAGGGTGACAAAAAGGCGGATATGTATTGGATGGGCAGAAGAGGGTGACAAAATGAATTGGATGGGCAGAAGAGGGTGACAAAAAGGCGTATGTGTATTGGATGGGCAGAAGAGGGTGACAAAATGTATTGGATGGGCAGAAGAAGGTGACAAAAAGGCGGATATGTATTGGATGGGCAGAAGAGGGTGACAAAAAGGCGGTTATGTATTGGATGGGCAGAAGAGGGTGACAAAATGTATTGGATGGGCAGAAGAGGGTGACAAAAAGGCGGATATGTATTGGATGGGCAGAAGAGGGTGACAAAAAGGCGGATATGTATTGGATGGGCAGAAGAGGGTGACAAAATGTATTGGATGGGCAGAAGAGGGTGACAAAAAGGCGGATATGTATTGGATGGGCAGAAGAGGGTGACAAAATGTATTGGATGGGCAGAAGAAGGTGACAAAAAGGCGGATATGTATTGGATGGGCAGAAGAGGGTGACAAAAAGGCGGTTATGTATTGGATGGGCAGAAGAGGGTGACAAAATGTATTGGATGGGCAGAAGAGGGTGACAAAAAGGCGGATATGTATTGGATGGGCAGAAGAGGGTGACAAAATGTATTGGATGGGCAGAAGAGGGTGACAAAAAGGCGGATATGTATTGGATGGGCAGAAGAGGGTGACAAAAAGGCGGATATGTATTGGATGGGCAGAAGAGGGTGACAAAAAGGCGGATATGTATTGGATGGGCAGAAGAGGGTGACAAAAAGGCGGATATGTATTGGATGGGCAGAAGAGGGTCACAAAATGTATTGGATGGGCAGAAGAGGGTGACAAAAAGGCGGATATGTATTGGATGGGCAGAAGAGGGTGACAAAATGTATTGGATGGGCAGAAGAGGGTGACAAAAAGGCGGATATGTATTGGATGGGCAGAAGAGGGTGTCAAAATGTATTGGATGGGCAGAAGAGGGTGACAAAAAGGCGGATATGTATTGGATGGGCAGAAGAGGGTGACAAAATGTATTGGATGGGCAGAAGAGGGTGACAAAAAGGCGGATATGTATTGGATGGGCAGAAGAGGGTGACAAAATGTATTGGATGGGCAGAAGAGGGTGACAAAAAGGCGGATATGTATTGGATGGGCAGAAGAGGGTGACAAAAAGGCGGATATGTATTGGATGGGCAGAAGAGGGTGACAAAATGTATTGGATGGGCAGAAGAGGGTGACAAAAAGGCAGATATGTATTGGATGGGCAGAAGAGGGTGACAAAAAGGCGGATATGTATTGGATGGGCAGAAGAGGGTGACAAAATGTATTGGATGGGCAGAAGAGGGTGACAAAAAGGCTAATATGTATTGGATGGGCAGAAGAGGGTGACAAAAAGGCGGATATGTATTGGATGGGCAGAAGAGGGTGACAAAATGTATTGGATGGGCAGAAGAGGGTGACAAAATGTATTGGATGGGCAGAAGAGGGTGACAAAAAGGCGGATATGTATTGGATGGGCAGAAGAGGGTGACAAAAAGGCGGATATGTATTGGATGGGCAGAAGAGGGTGACAAAATGTATTGGATGGGCAGAAGAGGGTGACAAAAAGGCAGATATGTATTGGATGGGCAGAAGAGGGTGACAAAAAGGCGGATATGTATTGGATGGGCAGAAGAGGGTGACAAAATGTATTGGATGGGCAGAAGAGGGTGACAAAAAGGCGGATATGTATTGGATGGGCAGAAGAGGGTGACAAAAAGGCGGATATGTATTGGATGGGCAGAAGAGGGTGACAAAATGTATTGGATGGGCAGAAGAGGGTGACAAAATGTATTGGATGGGCAGAAGAGGGTGACAAAAAGGCGGATATGTATTGGATGGGCAGAAGAGGGTGACAAAAAGGCGGATATGTATTGGATGGGCAGAAGAGGGTGACAAAATGTATTGGATGGGCAGAAGAGGGTGACAAAATGTATTGGATGGGCAGAAGAGGGTGACAAAAAGGCGGATATGTATTGGATGGGCAGAAGAGGGTGACAAAAAGGCGGATATGTATTGGATGGGCAGAAGAGGGTGACAAAATGTATTGGATGGGCAGAAGAGGGTGACAAAAAGGCGGATATGTATTGGATGGGCAGAAGAGGGTGACAAAAAGGCGGTTATGTATTGGATGGGCAGAAGAGGGTGACAAAAAGGCGGATATGTATTGGATGGGCAGAAGAGGGTGACAAAAAGGCGGATATGTATTGGATGGGCAGAAGAGGGTGACAAAATGTATTGGATGGGCAGAAGAAGGTGACAAAAAGGCGGATATGTATTGGATGGGCAGAAGAGGGTGACAAAAAGGCGGTTATGTATTGGATGGGCATAAGAGGGTGACAAAAAGGCGGATATGTATTGGATGGGCAGAAGAGGGTGACAAAAAGGCGGATATGTATTGGATGGGCAGAAGAGGGTGACAAAATGTATTGGATGGGCAGAAGAGGGTGACAAAATGTATTGGATGGGCAGAAGAGGGTGACAAAAAGGCGGATATGTATTGGATGGGCAGAAGAGGGTGACAAAAAGGCGGATATGTATTGGATGGGCAGAAGAGGGTGACAAAAAGGCGGATATGTATTGGATGGGCAGAAGAGGGTGACAAAAAGGCGGATATGTATTGGATGGGCAGAAGAGGGTGACAAAATGTATTGGATGGGCAGAAGAGGGTGACAAAAAGGCGGATATGTATTGGATGGGCAGAAGAGGGTGACAAAATGTATTGGATGGGCAGAAGAGGGTGACAAAATGTATTGGATGGGCAGAAGAGGGTGACAAAAAGGCGGATATGTATTGGATGGGCAGAAGAGGGTGACAAAAAGGCGGATATGTATTGGATGGGCAGAAGAGGGTGACAAAAAGGCGGATATGTATTGGATGGGCAGAAGAGGGTGACAAAAAGGCGGATATGTATTGGATGGGCAGAAGAGGGTGACAAAATGTATTGGATGGGCAGAAGAGGGTGACAAAAAGGCAGATATGTATTGGATGGGCAGAAGAGGGTGACAAAAAGGCGGATATGTATTGGATGGGCAGAAGAGGGTGACAAAATGTATTGGATGGGCAGAAGAGGGTGACAAAAAGGCGGATATGTATTGGATGGGCAGAAGAGGGTGACAAAAAGGCGGATATGTATTGGATGGGCAGAAGAGGGTGACAAAATGTATTGGATGGGCAGAAGAGGGTGACAAAAAGGCGGATATGTATTGGATGGGCAGAAGAGGGTGACAAAAAGGCGGATATGTATTGGATGGGCAGAAGAGGGTGACAAAATGTATTGGATGGGCAGAAGAGGGTGACAAAAAGGCGGATATGTATTGGATGGGCAGAAGAGGGTGACAAAAAGGCGGATATGTATTGGATGGGCAGAAGAGGGTGACAAAATGTATTGGATGGGCAGAAGAGGGTGACAAAAAGGCGGATATGTATTGGATGGGCAGAAGAGGGTGACAAAAAGGCGGTTATGTATTGGATGGGCAGAAGAGGGTGACTAAATGTATTGGATGGGCAGAAGAGGGTGACAAAAAGGCGGATATGTATTGGATGGGCAGAAGAGGGTGACAAAAAGGCGGATATGTATTGGATGGGCAGAAGAGGGTGACAAAATGTATTGGATGGGCAGAAGAAGGTGACAAAAAGGCGGATATGTATTGGATGGGCAGAAGAGGGTGACAAAAAGGCGGTTATGTATTGGATGGGCATAAGAGGGTGACAAAAGGCGGATATGTATTGGATGGGCAGAAGAGGGTGACAAAAAGGCGGATATGTATTGGATGGGCAGAAGAGGGTGACAAAATGTATTGGATGGGCAGAAGAGGGTGACAAAATGTATTGGATGGGCAGAAGAGGGTGACAAAAAGGCGGATATGTATTGGATGGGCAGAAGAGGGTGACAAAAAGGCGGTTATGTATTGGATGGGCAGAAGAGGGTGACAAAATGTATTGGATGGGCAGAAGAGGGTGACAAAAAGGCGGATATGTATTGGATGGGCAGAAGAGGGTGACAAAAAGGCGGATATGTATTGGATGGGCAGAAGAGGGTGACAAAATGTATTGGATGGGCAGAAGAGGGTGACAAAAAGGCGGATATGTATTGGATGGGCAGAAGAGGGTGACAAAATGTATTGGATGGGCAGAAGAGGGTGACAATATGTATTGGATGGGCAGAAGAGGGTGACAAAAAGGCGGATATGTATTGGATGGGCAGAAGAGGGTGACAAAAGGCGGATATGTATTGGATGGGCAGAAGAGGGTGACAAAAAGGCGGATATGTATTGGATGGGCAGAAGAGGGTGACAAAATGTATTGGATGGGCAGAAGAGGGTGACAAAAAGGCGGATATGTATTGGATGGGCAGAAGAGGGTGACAAAATGTATTGGATGGGCAGAAGAGGGTGACAAAAAGGCGGATATGTATTGGATGGGCAGAAGAGGGTGACAAAATTGTATTGGATGGGCAGAAGAGGGTGACAAAAAGGCGGATATGTATTGGATGGGCAGAAGAGGGTGACAAAATGTATTGGATGGGCAGAAGAGGGTGACAAAAAGGCGGATATGTATTGGATGGGCAGAAGAGGGTGACAAAAAGGCGGATATGTATTGGATGGGCAGAAGAGGGTGACAAAAAGGCGGATATGTATTGGATGGGCAGAAGAGGGTGACAAAAT
Source organism: Strongylocentrotus droebachiensis (assembly GCA_035222895.1). Taxonomy (NCBI): domain Eukaryota; kingdom Metazoa; phylum Echinodermata; class Echinoidea; order Camarodonta; family Strongylocentrotidae; genus Strongylocentrotus; species Strongylocentrotus droebachiensis. The sequence continues at coordinate 599,541 of JAVYIG010000423.1, forward strand.
GTATTGGATGGGCAGAAGAGGGTGACAAAAAGGGCGGATATGTATTGGATGGGCAGAAGAGGGTGACAAAAAGGCGGATATGTATTGGATGGGCAGAAGAGGGTGACAAAATGTATTGGATGGGCAGAAGAGGGTGACAAAAGGCGGATATGTATTGGATGGGCAGAAGAGGGTGACAAAAAGGCGGATATGTATTGGATGGGCAGAAGAGGGTGACAAAATGTATTGGATGGGCAGAAGAGAGGGTGACAAAAAGGCGGATATGTATTGGATGGGCAGAAGAGGGTGACAAAATGTATTGGATGGGCAGAAGAGGGTGACAAAAAGGCGGATATGTATTGGATGGGCAGAAGAGGGTGACAAAAAGGCGGATATGTATTGGATGGGCAGAAGAGGGTGACAAAAAGGCGGATATGTATTGGATGGGCAGAAGAGGGTGACAAAAAGGCGGATATGTATTGGATGGGCAGAAGAGGGTGACAAAAATGTATTGGATGGGCAGAAGGGGGTGACAAAAAGGCGGATATGTATTGGATGGGCAGAAGAGGGTGACAAAGAAGGCGGATATGTATTGGATGGGCAGAAGAGGGTGACAAAATGTATTGGATGGGCAGAAGAGGGTGACAAAAAGGCGGATATGTATTGGATGGGCAGAAGAGGGTGACAAAATGTATTGGATGGGCAGAAGAGGGTGACAAAAAGGCGGATATGTATTGGATGGGCAGAAGAGGGTGACAAAATGTATTGGATGGGCAGAAGAGGGTGACAAAAAGGCGGATATGTATTGGATGGGCAGAAGAGGGTGACAAAATGTATTGGATGGGCAGAAGAGGGTGACAAAAAGGCGGATATGTATTGGATGGGCAGAAGAGGGTGACAAAATGTATTGGATGGGCAGAAGAGGGTGACAAAAAGGCGGATATGTATTGGATGGGCAGAAGAGGGTGACAAAATGTATTGGATGGGCAGAAGAGGGTGACAAAAAGGCGGATATGTATTGGATGGGCAGAAGAGGGTGACAAAATGTATTGGATGGGCAGAAGAGGGTGACAAAAAGGCGGATATGTATTGGATGGGCAGAAGAGGGTGACAAAAAGGCGGATATGTATTGGATGGGCAGAAGAGGGTGACAAAATGTATTGGATGGGCAGAAGAGGGTGACAAAAAGGCGGATATGTATTGGATGGGCAGAAGAGGGTGACAAAAAGGCGGATATGTATTGGATGGGCAGAAGAGGGTGACAAAATGTATTGGATGGGCAGAAGAGGGTGACAAAAAGGCGGATATGTATTGGATGGGCAGAAGAGGGTGACAAAAAGGCGGATATGTATTGGATGGGCAGAAGAGGGTCACAAAATGTATTGGATGGGCAGAAGAGGGTGACAAAGATGTATTGGATGGGCAGAAGAGGGTGACAAAAAGGCGGATATGTATTGGATGGGCAGAAGAGGGTGACAAAAAGGCGGATATGTATTGGATGGGCAGAAGAGGGTGACAAAATGATATTGGATGGGCAGAAGAGGGTGACAAAAAGGCGGATATGTATTGGATGGGCAGAAGAGGGTGACAAAATGTATTGGATGGGCAGAAGAGGGTGACAAAAAGGCGGATATGTATTGGATGGGCAGAAGAGGGTGACAAAAAGGCGGATATGTATTGGATGGGCAGAAGAGGGTGACAAAAAGGCGGATATGTATTGGATGGGCAGAAGAGGGTGACAAAAGGCGGATATGTATTGGATGGGCAGAAGAGGGTGACAAAAAGGCGGATATGTATTGGATGGGCAGAAGAGGGTGACAAAATGTATTGGATGGGCAGAAGAGGGTGACAAAAAGGCGGATATGTATTGGATGGGCAGAAGAGGGTGACAAAAAGGCGGATATGTATTGGATGGGCAGAAGAGGGTGACAAAATGTATTGGATGGGCAGAAGAGGGGTGACAAAAAGGCGGATATGTATTGGATGGGCAGAAGAGGGTGACAAAACTGTATTGGATGGGCAGAAGAGGGTGACAAAGATGTATTGGATGGGCAGAAGAGGGTGACAAAAAGGCGGATATGTATTGGATGGGCAGAAGAGGGTGACAAAAAGGCGGATATGTATTGGATGGGCAGAAGAGGGTGACAAAAGGCGGATATGTATTGGATGGGCAGAAGAGGGTGACAAAATGTATTGGATGGGCAGAAGAGGGTGACAAAAAGGCGGATAAGTATTGGATGGGCAGAAGAGGGTGACAAAAAGGCGGATATGTATTGGATGGGCAGAAGAGGGTGACAAAATGTATTGGATGGGCAGAAGAGGGTGACAAAAAGGCGATATGTATTGGATGGGCAGAAGAGGGTGACAAATGTATTGGATAGGCAGAAGAGGGTGACAAAAAGGCGGATATGTATTGGATGGGCAGAAGAGGGTGACAAAAAGGCGGATATGTATTGGATGGGCAGAAGAGGGTGACAAAATGTATTGGATGGGCAGAAGAGGGTGACAAAAAGGCGGATATGTATTGGATGGGCAGAAGAGGGTGACAAAATGTATTGGATGGCAGAAGAGGGTGACAAAAAGGCGGATATGTATTGGATGGGCAGAAGAGGGTGACAAAATGTATTGGATGGGCAGAAGAGGGTGACAAAAAGGCGGATATGTATTGGATGGGCAGAAGAGGGTGACAAAGATGTATTGGATGGGCAGAAGAGGGTGACAAAAAGGCGGATATGTATTGGATGGGCAGAAGAGGGTGACAAAATGTATTGGATGGGCAGAAGAGGGTGACAAAAAGGCGGATATGTATTGGATGGGCAGAAGAGGGTGACAAAAAGGCGGATATGTATTGGATGGGCAGAAGAGGGTGACAAAAAGGCGGATATGTATTGGATGGGCAGAAGAGGGTGACAAAATGTATTGGATGGGCAGAAAGAGGTGACAAAAAGGCGGATATGTATTGGATGGGCAGAAGAGGGTGACAAAAAGGCGGATATGTATTGGATGGGCAGAAGAGGGTGACA